>CM040242.1:190750066-191236817 GCA_022545495.1 Chrysanthemum lavandulifolium
GTTTCTCACCCTTTCTAACACACTTTCTCCCGAGTTAAAAACTCACTAACCTCGATCCAAGAGATCTATGTTTCTAGTTTTTTGTTTGTGTGATCTTTAGGTCCCTCTTAAAGGAAAGATCACCACCTTTGAAGTAGAGCAAGCTCAAGTCCATGAGTTGCCATGCTTCCTCATCATCAAGGATACCAAGTCTTCTTGTTGATGATTCCTATCTTCTTAAAAGAAGTAGTGTTGAAGACATTAGTGAAAGATGTCTCAGTGTCAAGACGAAGATATTAGTGAAGCGGTATCTATCGCTCATAGCATAACCACTGTGGTAGGTGCTGAAGTCAAGACAAGAAGCATTAGTGAAAGGTGCTAAGTCAAGACTAAGCATTAGTGAAAGGTGCTTAGTTAAGACACAAGACATTAGCTAAAGGTGTCTTGTAGATCTAGTCAAAGGCATTAGTGAAAGGTTCCTTAGATGTACATTAGATATGGCGTGTTTCATGTACAAGATAGACTAGTATTAGATCCAAGGATATTGATATCCTTGATGATGTTGTAAAGGAGCAGATCTCTTCGGGATTAGTCGCTGGTGTAGTGTGGTAGTAGTTCCTCCATTGCAATGGAACTAGGTGCTTAGCCTAGTACCCAATAAAGGGTAGGCGACGCTATGAAGGTGTAGTTCACCTTGGAGTGAAAGAACTAGGTACTTAGCCTACCCCTTATAAAGGGTAGGCGACGCCAGGTAGGTATGGTTCACGTTGGAGTGAAAGAACCCGTGGTTAGCCTAGCACCGTAAAAAGGGTAGGCGACGCCAGAAGGCTTCTCCACCATAAGGAGATTGGTGTAGTGTTTACGAACCTCGAGTAGGTGACTGGGAGTGGAGTAGGCAAGGAAGGTGTCCTTGTAGTCGAACCACTATAAATACTGCTGTGGTTTTGTGTTTTACTCTTATCTTTTCATTACTTGCCTTTGCATGCTTGTTTATCAAAGATCCAACACACACATCCAAATAGATTGACATAAGTTGATCTAAATAGTTAAAATGAAGTTTTAATTAGCAAAATATTCAACCCCCTTCTAGTTTTCCACATAGTGGTGATAACTCGCTAACCATTTGTCTAATCATTGGATGGAGTTGCCTTTCAATGATTTTTTGTTGACTTAGTTGATTCTTTTGTTGTCTGAGGTGATGATTGAGATGATGATTTGGGTTTGGTGGAAGTGTCAAGAGGTGGTTCGTAAGACCGCTGAGGTTTGTGTTTTGGATTGTCAACAATAAAGTTGTATGTCTCCTTCTTTAACTTTTCCTCTTCGCTTAGCAGTTTCTTCCTCTTTTCACATCATTTTCTTCACCGCCAAATTAACATCATCGACTTTTCATCCTTATCATGATCGTAATCGCTTTGTCATAAGTTTCCTTATCTTCATCATGCTATTCTTCTTGCGCTTGTTATAGTTATTGTGTGGTTGTTTCATATCAACGGTTGTAGTGACAAAGGACAATCGATCCTTACCGGTTGATTAACCGGATTGATGGGGTAAGAGTTGTTTGCATTGGATCTTCCATAAGTAGAGGACTATCGCTTAACCCTCCCGCCTAATCGTTAATTAACCGAAAAGGTCAAGCATGGTATTTCATCCTTTTCGCTTTTAATGTCTTACGGTTTTCTTTGTTCATCCATTGAATCACACTCATCATTAGAAAGAAGTCGAGATTGAGGATGACTTTGTGAGCATGTATTTGAATGAATGTTGAAGGATTACCACAAAGAATTTCGCAAGATGATTCGAGCATATGAAGTTGTGAAGACTACATACGTAGATTGTTCTTGCCAATTGTTTTGTCGTATCCACTGGAATGTGTTTGCCACCGCGAGCTCACTGGGCATTGATGTTTGCTTGATTTTGTACCATTTTGTGATCCGAAAGTCATTAGATAAAGAGATGTATATATGGAAATGTAATGTGTTTGTTTTAGTCTGCTTTTATTATCTAATTACTTGTTTGATGGTAACATGTTTATGTTAGTTAAAAGTCCTAAGTCACATTTGTCCAATTGTTTGAAGTTGATGTGAAAGTTACGTGAACATGTTAATTTTGAAATTTCAAAGTCCAATTATTCACTTAACACACAACATATTAACATTTGTAAGTCGATATGAAACATCGTATTTGTGACATATGCGTAACATTTAACAAGTAACATATGAATGGGCCAAAATGAAGTGAACAGCGGGTTATGTGTAAGAAAGATCCTTATGCGTAAGAGAGAGCTTATGCGTAAGAGTAAGCTAAAGCGTAAGACCAAGCTAATGTGTAAGAGTTTCACGCCAGAAGACAAGTTTAAAGGCTTTAGGCTTACGCAGAGGAATAAGCTAGATGATACGCTGCATATTTTTTTCGAAGAGTGAAGCTTATGCTTAACAAGCCTTGTTTACTTAATATCTTTCCAAGATACGCCAGAATCCACTATAGACCTCTTATGCGTAAGAGTTACGCTAATATTTCTCTTAGCGTAACCTTTACGCATAAAGTATTCCTTAATCGTAACGGTTTGAACACCTAAAGATTCTCGACATTACTAATAATTAACCCGTTAAATATAAACATGAAAACTTGATAACGCTTATTCCAAACATATTTTAGATCACAAAGCAAGCACAAGAACACATCGATAACACATACGTAAAGACTTAGGCGTAAAATTTCTTAAACCCTAAACCCTTAATCTACGATAAGAGATATAGCCACACAAATCAAACAAGAATGTTTCGAGTGTCCTAGATGTCATATGAGTGCAATGGAACAAGATTTAATATATTTCCACCACGTAATCGTGAGGATTCATGGAGATGAACTCTAAACCCTAAAACTTTAATTTTGACATATTAATTGTTTCGGTAAATTAAGGTTCACAATATGTTTATGAACTTATTCTAACACTATCTCAATTAATAACATCAAACATCACGTAAAATGAAAGTCCCAACTTGAGCGTAGAAGAACCCTAAATCAAGAGTCAAGCAAATTAGTGATTTTATGTGGTTTAGGATGGTTGAAATAGCTTTAGAACACATTTAGGAACGCTTTTAACACAAGCCAATTTAACCCAAACACATTTATACGAAAACCCCAATTCATACGATGAACAAGCATTCAAAATCAATTTTAAAGAGTTTTAATCATTGATTTTGAAAGAATTGAAACCCTTGTTTATAATCTTGATCAAAATAGTTTAGAACTTATAGATTATGAAAAACTTGAACGGATTTGAAGATTTGATTCGGCTTGATCTTGGTGGTTGTTTAGAGTAAATGCACATGAAGTGCGTATCAATGTTTTAGGTGAATGTTTTTGTTAAAATTAATTTTCAAACTTGACACATTTGGCCCCTTAACCTCAAAGAGGTTCCAACCAAGATCCTTTAACTCCCATTTTGGTTACACAAAACATATTTAGGCAAGAAACCCGACGATACCCCCTATCGACCTTTTGAAATAATGAATTTTGTAAACATTTGAGTCCGAGGAGGGTATTTTACATGATAAAGTATCCACCACTTAATAAGAAACAACGATTTTTGGTAACATGCAAGTACAAGGTTTTATGAAATGTAAAATATTTACTTTTCTCCCTCAACACTTGTTCTGGAAAATGGTGAAAGATTTGATGGAACACGTTGTTGACTAAAGATTTGTACTTGCAATGTTTGGTTTTGATAGAAATTTAAATAGAAGAATTTATATATATATATATATATATATATATATATATATATATATATATATATATATATATATATATACATATATATATATATATATTATCCGATTTTATATTTTGTATTTTGTTTTGAAAATATTTACAAAAGAGGTTTTGTGTTTCGATCGTTTTAAGAATTTGTTAAAGTTTGTCCAGCCTCCGAGTCAAACACCTCATGCCAATCCCGTGGATCAAATCAAGAAACCTAGCAGAGCTAAGGCTTTGGTGAGAAGGTCCGCCAGCTTGGTGTTCAAGACTCCACAAAGTATAATTCAACAAGACTTTTCAACATGTCGCTTTATGAAATGATATCAAGATCGATGTGCTGACTTCGAATGTTGGACTGAGTTGCACGAGATCGCAATAGCACTTCAATTGTCGATTACATCGGATTATGTCAACACGTAACTATAATCTTTGAGTTGTGTTCTCATCCAAATGACTCGAGCGCAACACGCGACATGGCTACATATTCGCTCAGCTTGATGACAAATGATGTACAATCATGTTTCTTCGATTGCCATGAAACCAATTTATCACCAAGGAATTGTAAGGCACCAAGTACTTTTTCGAGAATCTAAGCAACCTCATGATCGTCATTCGAAAAAGCTATTAGTTCAAAACCGTAATCCTTCTGATATAAGATCCCAAATTAATGGTTCCCTTTATGTATCTGAGGATTCTTTTGCCTCGTAGAGGTGAGTTTCAGCTTGGTCTCGATCGATAACGGAGCAAAGATATACAAAGAAATATAATGTTAGGTCTATCGTCATAGATACATGAGAGACCCAATAATACTTCTGGTATTTGGTAGGTCAACCAATTTCCATGCAAATCGCCTAGTTTCTTGGTATGTCATTGGTGTGGCATAGGTATCACAACTTTGCATTCCATGTTTGTTTAAAATTTCAAGAGCATATTTGACCGACTTAGAAAATACTATGGGTGATTGATGAACTTGCGCCCTAGAAAGAACGAAGTTCACCCATCATGGACATTTCAAAATGTTTTTTCATAAGTTTTGAAAATTGCTTGAGTACTTTTTATGTGTCGACCCAAAATGATGTCATCCACATAGATTTGAACGATTAAAATGCGAGCCCCGTGATATTGAATCAAAAGTGTTGGGTCGACCGATCCTTTAGTGAAATTATTGGCAATGAGAAAGGATGATAACTTATCATACCACGCCCGCGGGCTTGATTGAGACCAGATAGAGTCGCGAATGCTAGAAAAATCCATGCCCTCAAGTCGAGCAACCGACTAATAAATAAAACTTCTTTTGCAAGCAAGTCCTTCCATCTTTTGTAGGTTTCCTTCTTGTCGATTAAGTCCCTCTTGTTTCATTCTTTTGTCTTATCAACTCAAACGATAATTCCCAACAATCTTCCCCTAGTTGATAATGACAAAACCATTCTTGAACGAACTTCCCAAGATTTAAGTAGAGAAATTGAGATTTGAGATCTCACCATGAATGAAACATTCGTGTCTTCCTTTGTCTTCCCTTAATCCATGCCATGCCACTCAAACATCTCTTCCCTTTTGTTATTATCCAAATAGGAACGATGCAATAACGATCTTAACCACCACCTAACCAATATCATACTTCCAATCTAAGCCATCCAATGTTTCAATTGACCTCCATAAAGAACACCAAAATGCTTACTAAAAATGAATCCAAAACAAGAGAAAACCCAACTAGCGTAGAGTAATAATGATCAACAGTGGTAAAATCAAACACTTCCCTCGAGTGGTGCATGAACATCAAATGATTCTTCAAATCAGAAGCTCCTTGTAATGATCACTTGTGAAGAAAACCAAATATAACGAACTCGATGAAGAAGTAAAATAACCCAAACTTGTATCTTATATATTGCACTATAGATGACATTGAACGATACCTATGTATAAGGAGACCTCAATCTCGACGATAATCACGAGCACAATAACGCTACCCTTTTGTTGTTATGTCAATTTTGTCATAATCATTGAAGCACGAACAAGTTACCTTAAAAGTAGCTATGATCCTTTTAAGATATGATAAAACACGTATCCAAGTAATTTCACTTCACCTTTAAAGAAGTGATAAATAATCGTCTTCGTAATCAATTCTTCAATAAATCTCCAAACCGAGCCTTTTAAAAACGTTTAAGAAAAATTAACCAATAACTTGTGTGTGTGAACCAAAAATCCCATGTGTGTGTCGCCAAAAAAATCTCAGTACCAAAAACTTGTACAACTTCCCCTCAATTCCAAAACAAGCCTATTATATTAGAGACCCATGATCCCACCATAAAAAAAATAGACCAATAATACTCCACTGATGACAATTGAATCTTCACCAATGTCGAACAGTAGTAGCAAAGAAGATTTCAAGAATAAACAAAGAAGATTTTGAGAAATTTAGGTTTCGACAAGAAGATTTTGAATATAAAAAAGAAGATTTTGAGTAAACAAAGAAGATTTTGTCGCCACCATATTCGATGTACTGCACCTTTTGTATAAAAGCTCAGATCGACGATCCCTTTGGTGGAAAGTTAGATGGCTATATAGAGAACGCTCACCTAATATTTCGTCACGATCCAATAGCTAACTAAAAGTTATGATCGTTACAAAAAAAGGTTGTAGTAACCTTACGTAACTTTTTCGCGTTCGCAGCAGACTTTGACAACTTATAACTTTTGATTGAGAGCTCTAATTGACAATCTCTCCGTGAAATGTTAGATGAATATATGGTGATGCACCGTAAAAATTGTAGCTCGATCCAATGGTTCAAGAAAGTTATCGCTGCTTGAAAATGTACCGCAGAAGATACTAAAATTTTAATACCACTTAGATTTGTATCTTTCTTCGAAAAACTTTGTAGATCCCTTATATCAAGAGCTCCCCGCCCGATACCAATTGATAAGATCGCTTATAAGCTCGCTAGGATCAATAACAAAGACTAACAACATGCACAGAGGAATAAACTAATCAATTCTTTGTTATTGAACAAGGTTTTCATCATCATCTCTAACTAAACAATAACTACTAACTGCTAATCGACTAACTAATCTAACTATCCCTAGGCTTATACACTACGCCTAGGACACACACACCTTTACTAATCGACTACATAATGGAAGACATAATAAAACCTACACCTATGTCCTCTTTATATACTAGAGGATTAGGGTTTACAAAATACTACAAAGGACTAATAAATAAAACTTCTTTGCAAGCAACTCCTTCCATCTTTTGTAGGTTTCCTTCTTGTCGATTAAGTCCCTCTTGTTTCATTCTTTTGTCTTATCAACTCAAACGTATAATTCCCAACAAGCGCAGTAAATGGGCTGATACATCCAAGTTATCGCTGATCAATATCATCACTAAACAAAGGAGCAAATAGTCGCTCCATTCGACGACGAGTAAGTCGTAGGCTTGGTTCACCGATGATGGGGTTTGGGGAAGTTTAGACTGTTATGTCCGGGTTCCAAGTCGCTTGCTCGAAGCCATTGGATGAAGTTTCGTAATCGCCCCCCAAACCGACAACCTGCCTTTAGCGTATTTGAAACTTTCGCTTAGTAGTTGTTGTTTTCGCCCAAGAATAAATCGAGCAAGCCCATTATGAATACCCGATCCATTATCTAGGAGATAAAACAGCATATATTACACTCACATGACCTATCCCTAAAACACTGTAAGTTAAACAACGCCCCATCAAACTTATCCTCATACCAAAACACAGATCCGAAAAATACTCTTCATCTTCTCATATCAAACCCACGTATCTTATGTCATCATAAACCGATCAAAACAAAAACTAATCTCATCATATCACCATCAAAACCGATCCATATAACATAACCAAACGCACTCCACTTACCAATTTTCTCGCTCAATCAAAATCAAGAAGGCAAGACAAAGGCTTCAAGATTCTCTGGGTCTAAGGTAGGTAATCGTTGCTATAACCTAACGAACCAAAGAAAGATGATATCTTAATAGTTACCGCTTCTCTTTACTTATGAGTTCGAATAAAAATTAAAGTCCATCTTAAAAAATAGATCAATGATGACAATCTCTTTTGCTTATGACTTTGAACAATTTGATTATCAAAAGAGATAAAACTGAGATCATTTTTAATTTCTGAGTCGAGTCAATGAATTGAAGTGAGATGAGGAGGATTTGTTGGGATAGTATTGGGATTTGAGGTGTTGATGAGTTTTCTGCTACTCGATATCATCTTCTTCTTATTGTTTAAGAACACCGTAGAACCAATGAAGATATTATATCCGAGGTCTTCGCTGAGTTGTTATGTATTTGGTATTTGGTTTGGTCAAATCTTGGTCCATATCCATTTTAACCATCATTACTTACGCAGAAGAATATTACGTAGGTCTTATGCGAGACCAGAAACATGTTACGATAAACTAGTTAAACTCAACGTGTTAGGCGAAGCTGTGGTCCTTAGGCATGCTGTGGTCCTTAGGCGTAAGCCTTACGCCAGACATTTCACGAGTAGCTTCCAAGCTACTCGTAAACAAACCAAGATCCTTAGGCGAGAACTAGGGTATTGACCCATGTTGACTTTTTTCCCACGATGTTTTCGCCAAAAAATCCGCCCGCATTCATAAACCCGTAAAAGATGATATAAATAGGAAAATTAGTTAAAAGACCGCTACCGAGGCTTATCGCTTATGGACCACGCCTTTAAAATTTGAAAATAGACCTGCTGTTCACCAATTTTCGACCCAACCAGGGTCGCCATGTGTCCGAAAACTTATGACACAAGTACGTATTTTGAAGGTATATGTCATGTATTGTAACGTATTGTTTTTTTTGGAAACTTGTATTGTTATTCGGCATCTTTATGTTTTTGGGCAACTTGTAATTATACACGAGGATAGTTTTGTCATTTCACATTTAAAAACAAAAAAAATCAAACGGCCACACAAAACACGATTCACACAACACGCACCTCTTGTCCTCCACATAAACCATCACAACTAACACCACTACAACCACCCAACAACCCGACGCCACCACCATCCGCCACACCTCCACACACGCCACCACCATCCGCGACACCACTACACAATCGAACCTTCTTCGCGCAGGGCTCGTCTTGTTACGTGTAATTCAAATCACCAAGAAATATTTTGTTATTATCTACTTAAGTGTCAAAAAGGACTCCTCTCAAAATTGCTCGTATCCAAACACAATCTTTATTATTATCTACTTAATGTGTTTTATCTTCGATTTAACTGTAATTTTAGTTAAATTTGCATTTGTGGTTGTTCCTCGATGAAAGTCAAAATTAGGGTTATCACCCCTAAACCAAAAATCGTGTTTTGTAAATTTCTTAACTGATACAATTATGTTCTCGCTAAAACATGTGCTAATCAGTGCTCAGATCGATTATTGTATCTAAATTATTATATCTTATTTTATACTCTAGATTCAGCTCTAGATTGATTATTGTATATTATATCTTCTTTATACTCTAGATATATTTAGAGGAATTGTAGATCATATTTATTGTGTTTGATGATTCGGTGGTCTTGATGATCAAAATACATGATAGCTATTTTAGAGAGAGATGGGTGTTCAAGCTAGAGACTTGCTTTGTAAATTATGGAATGTTAGATTGAAGCACCACCCCTTCCATGGATGGAAGGGTATTTATAGTTACACAACACACCACCTCCCTCGACGGCCATGGATCGTGTATACAGGGTAAAGACACGCCCTTCCTCCACGGTGTTGCTCTAAACTAAACTACGCTACAAACTAACTAATAAACTGCTAAATAACGAATTAATAACAAGTCTACAAGCTAACTTATGCTAGATAATATTTGGGGTGACCGACTCTTCACTTATGGAATTTCCAAATCCTAACAATCTCCCCTATGGAGGTCACCCCATGAAATACATTTTGCATCCTAGCATTCTATTCATGACTTTGTTCTCGAGCAGAGACTTCAATTCTTCAATTCCGCAATCTTTGTGCTTTAGTAGAGATTATTCAAAGTCCGCGATAGTTTTGTACTTTCGCTGGAGGCCTTTAATCGATCCACATCTTGATGATCTTCGAGCTTTTGAGATCATCACCACAAAGAAATCTCTCGATCATCCATAGTTGTGTTGCCTTCATGTGATGTTGTGACTTTCGACCGACATGCTCACACTTTGAATCATGACATCTTTCCATCGTAGTAATGAAGCTTTATCGGTTCATGATATTTGCAAAGCAGAACAGAAAGGTATGCATAGTATAAAAATATCGTAACCGTGTTATGTAGATATGCACCACCATGATTTCTTCAATTAAGCGCGATGTCGCGAGCATGCGGATTTAGATTGATCGTTTCACTCGACATCACCGAATCATTCAAATGTACCGCAAACAACAAGCTAGCAATAAAATACACTAAAGTGTCTTTGATCACTTTTGTTGAATCGAGGTACACGGCCCACTGCCTCGCTGATCAAGACAAGTATTGCCTATGATCGTAGGATTCCTAAGAATCTCCTCGGATGTGGTTTTGCAATGTTCTAGTTGTTCTCAAACCGAACGCCTCAAAGAAGACAACACGAATGAGTGAACCAATGAATCGAGATTTACCGATTGATGAAAATGATTTGAAAACAATCGCGTATTGCTTAAAAGAAAGAGTTTTGCATAGACTAAGGTTTTATAAGAAAGATCAATTTTCAATCATAAATACTTTTTGTATTTGAGAAGAGTACACATTCAATATGCTAGAGAAAAGAAGAGATTCGACATCGAATCGGTTTTTCCAAAAGTATTTTTCAATCGAGATACTTTTGTGTTTGAAAATATGAATACACATTTGATGTGCTAGAGAAAGAAGATTTGCACATCGAACGGTTTTTCCAAAAGTATTCGCTAATTCATTTCCTCGACCAAGGTTGATTCACTAATGAATCCCCATCGCTTTATCCGCTTGTCACAAGTTTGATCTTACGAGAAGATCTCACATGGCACCCACCAAGAGCTTGTTTGATGTTGGCTCTGAAGGATTTCCATCTTCATAGTGAATATTTTTACATATCACTCGGATGTTCGCAATACCACAAGGATAATGCGAGGACTCTCAATATATACTTACTTTCCACATTGTGTGAAACAAAGAAGTCTTCATTAACTTTGTGTCCTAATAAGATATTGTGGATGATCTCTTGGCTCTAGACTCAATAGTGCACATTTTTTGTTCCTATGCCGAGACTCAGGAGAGGTCTCTTCTTCAATATCAACAATCTCAAGAGAAAGTCGATAGATAATGTCGGTTCCCCGTGAGAATGAAACAAGCCCTTTTAAGAGGAACTTGAGTAGTTTGGGAAGTTTAGTGCAAGGCGTCATCGGGTCCATGACGCCTTGTCTTCAATACCTGTTACCTTAGTAACCACCAAGAGTATATGTATGAACCCCACATCGCCTCTAAGGTTGAATTATTGAGGGTTATTTATTTTCACCCTTTCTCATTCATTTCGCTTTCATTCTTCAACCCTTTAGTGCTTACCGAGACTTCATAACTAGAACCTTGTTGGGTTTATTCCAAGACTAGCCTGCCTCATCCGCACTCTTCCCATTTCTCATTTTTCTCCTTTTTTCAATATTCCCAAGGACTCTACACTATCTAGTGGATTGTCCATGGTTAGATCCCTCCGTTTTGGCGGATCGTGGGAACTAATACCTAACCTCACCATCCTTATAACTCCATGCATAAAGTAAATGGTCATTTTGGTACAGCTCATTCCTTCTCGAAACCAATTGAAAAATCATTTGAAACACAATCAAGGTACTTGTGATACGAGATCAAAGCATTTTGTACCTTAATAGTTTTGATCATATAGAAAACCTCCCCTCAACATGTGCATATGATTTAGAAATAGTTTAGCACATGGAGGCAAGAGGACTTTGAAATATTTTTTTGATCACTATTTTCATAGAAAAGCCATTTGATTTTCTTGGTAAATTCTCCCCTCAATATGCATAGGATATTTGAAATCATTTTATCACATAGAGGCAAGAGTTCATTTGAAGCACATCCACGATCATACAAGCCATTAAGAAACCATTCGCCCCTCAATATGTGCTTCGAGATTCGAAAGCGCTTAGCACATACGAGAAAGCAACAGACATTTGAATCAAATCGATCATCATATATCGATTTCATTATTAAATCACAAATTCTCCCCGATCAAAAATATCAAACCCTTTGAGATTTTGGATCCCAAATGATTTAATAAGGTTTATAAAACATTGGAGAATATGTACCAGTTTAAATACTCATCATGTTTTTGGATAAATCCTCCTCCTCAACATGTGCATCGTATTTGAAATCGTTTGCACATGGAGGTGAGAGCCTATAAAGGACTAAAACCGACTCCATTAAAACAGATTTGAGATTTAAATCACGATCTCTCCCGATCGTAAATATCAAACCATTTGAGATTTGTGATCCCATCCGATTTAAATCATTTAGAAAAGTTCGGGGAAAGACGCGGCAAGATTTAATTTTGAAATCGACTGATAAAAATCAATTTAAGACATTAAAGATTGTTAGTGTCAGGTATGATTGTTTTAAAGAGATCTTTTAAGTAAAATAAAACAATTTCACAATCAAACAAGAATAGAAAAAATTTCATTTTGAAAGACCTTGATTTCCAAAGAAAATCATACCATGACATAACATTAAATCTTTAGATCACCACATTTTAACGTACAAACGGACTCTTTTGAAGATATATTGTTTGAAAATACTTTATTTTAAATCACTCTCCCTCAATCGAAGACATTAGTCGATTTTTAGTGACTTAAGTTTTGATAAAATGAAGTCCGTGATTTTCAAAGATTTAGTCCAATTTATTTTCAAAACAATATTTTTCCAATTTCAAAACAATTTTTATCAAATATTTTGAAAATGGTATCATTCACTACTTTTCCCGCACAAGATACGTTAGGTGGTTGAGAAGCTTATGTTGTTGTCGTAGGGCTTGAAGAAAAACCGTCACGATGCAAAGGAGACTTACGTTGCATTTTAATGCCAACCGAGGTCAAATTAAGCTCGCTTCAATCACTTAGAAGAAAACCATCCGATGCAAAGGAGACCTCTTACGCTTCATTATGCCAACTCTCCATTGAAGTCAAATTAAGTCTGCTTTTCATTTGTCGACCCAAGAAATCGCATTCTTTCTTTTCGCATCCAATCATATTCAATCGGGATCCGGATCGAACATTCTTATATACCAATATACCGATATGTTAGTGAACACATACATGATATATGGTGGTCGACATCACCCAAACAAAGAATCGACTAATAAGAGTCAATTCAACATATCAATCGATCATATAAAGCATGGGATTTTATGTTCATCAAACTCTAATCATCTATTCCTAACAATCATATCCTAAATTCCTAGTCCTTCTACTGTGCAAATATCATTTTTAATTAAGCACGAGGATAATTAAGAAAGTCCGTTAGATGATATAGATTTGAAAACATTCTCCCCTCAATCAATGACTCATTTTTTTGAAAAGGTTAAAAGCTACAGAGTCATTGATTGAGTTTTTCAATTAATACGAAAACTCGATTCGATTGATTTTTCAAGCAACTTATTTTCCAATTGCTTTGTTAAAACAAATATTTTCTCAAGAATTTTAGAAAGAAAATATTTGAGTAGGAACAAGAAGCCCTTCGACATACTTTCCTCATTTTTTTTAGGATAAGTGCACTAAATATTTGAAAATCGCTTAGCGCAAAGACTTTCCTTTCTTTAGAAAAACGGGTTGCTATCTCAAATAATAGCAAGCCATTGTTTACGCCGGTTACAATCAAATAATCAGAAGCTATAGTTTTGTGACATGTTTAGAAAATAAATATTTACACCTCCTCGTCGAACTTCATCTATGGTCCGCGCCATTATTGAATGACATTTCTAAGACCGCAGATGTTATCGATACCGTAAGACATGTCAAGAGAAAACATATTTTTGGTATTTTTGAAATTTTCTCGATTTTTGTATTTGTTGGTTTTATATTTTGTATTTTGTTTTGAAAAATATATACACGTATAGAGTAGATTTATATAGTTTAAGAAGATGATGATACGAAAATCGAGATAAGAATATCGAGCAATTTGTAGAAGATAGAAGTCATCATCCCTAAAACTTTCACCACCAAAGCTTCGAGGCTCTTGTATTGAAGAAAGAAATTGAACCATCTCGAAGTGAGACTTGGCGCTTCCCCCAAACCGAAAATCCTTTAGATGAGCGTATTCAAGCTCTATTTCAAGCTTGCTTTAGCCAGTGCACGTAGAAGTACACCATTATCATAAATCCTGCTGTCTTTTAAGAATAATCACCATGATTCTTCGCTCGAGGTTATATCATCCATAAGAAGAACAAAGAACGATCATCCCACACATAAAACAATCTTCTCAAATTTCATTCCATCAATTCGACGCAATCCATTCCAAAAGGTGTCGAGACCACTACCCCGAGTAGTTGAATTGATGCACCTGCCTCTTAGAATAGAACTCACGAACCCGAACACACATATACCCAAAGACAGAAACTTATACCATCAAGTAGCAGACAAGTCCGATAGCCAAAGAATAACCCCGATGTATACTTTTTCTCCCCCAAGAAAGTGTACGGTTAACGAACCCGGCACCAATGCCCAAAGAGAGAATAACCGATAACATTGAAGAAGCATGTCAATCACCGATTATCTCGATATGACAATCTCATGGATGTCAACTCCGAATAAGTGATTATATCTCTCAATCACCGATTAAGCCTCAAGTGAGACAATCGAGCATCCCCAATGTACACGCCTTTTCCCCGATGATTGTGATAACATCAAAATCATCACACACTTGTGTACCTCTTTATCTTCGTAAACTTTCTATTACATCACTTCCACGAGTTGGAATAATAACACTAAAAGCCTTGATGAGTAAAACCTGAGATTCTCTCGCGGTCTTGACATTTGTCTTCCCGGATATCTTCAATCACTTAGAAGAGTTAAGTTCATCAAGTTTACTCGCCATGAGTCAAACCTTGAGTTTCTCGCGGAAATAACATTTGTCTTCCCGGATATCTTCAATCACTTAGAAGAATTAAGTTCATCAAGTTTACTCGCTTTGTGTTTAGATGTGTGTCCTTCCCCTTGTCGGTTTTGACACTCGTAATCAAAGAACATCTTATCACCCAAATACTTGAAATCTTTGAGAAGAACCTTAGAAGTCTTTGTGAGAATCAACTTGTCAAGACCGTGAGCAAGTCTAATTAGGGATTAATCGACTTTTCACTCTCCTCAATCGTGCTCACCCCTAAACCGATAACTGCTTGATAAATGCCCAGATTAAGAAGAAGTCTTTGGATAATCAAATGCAACTCGCCTTTAGTCTTCTAACATGCAGAGAAAATGTAGAACCGATCAGAGACAAGACCTTCTTCAAGATTGTCCATTGGGGATTAGATAGTTAACATCTTCATCTCACCAAATGCTGCTCCAATTACCTTATGTGTAGCAAATCTCCTTAACTAAAATCCTCCCAATCAAACAAGAATGAAAGATATTCATCAAAGAAATCGTGCCAAGAACTAGAAGCACTTTGTCATTAAACTCATCATCCGTATGAAGATGTCAACCAACGGCTCTTATAAAGAGACTCCATGTAAAGATGACCCGATAAGAAGAAGCTCGGTTCTTACATGATTTTGGAGCCGCTTGACCATTTATTCTCATATATCAATCATCATGCAATAGTTTCACACTTCTTTCCCTCAAGAATTGCATACGGAGATGCCATTCTTGATTAAGCAAGTGAATATCTTCCAAATGTAGTCTATTCATACTTCTCCCCGCAAAATTAGCATGTGATGTCGCCATCGCCATTATAGTTGAGCAAGTGGAATAAGAAAACAATCAACAAAGAGTCTACTCACTTGATAAACATTTCTTTTCTTTCGAGAACGAGGCATGAACCATGTGTTCATACGCCATAATCTCTTTTCACTCTTTAGGCAAAACATGTAATCATCCCCATTATCAATCAAGAGGCTTTTTGTCGTGACATACCGATGGAGAAAACCCAATATGATGAATTTGACCTTGAAGTAAACTAACCCAACTCGTGACTTAAACTTGCACATATGTAACAAAGAGCTGTGCCGATTTCCATTAGCATCTCTAAGTACTCTATGTACTCTATACTCTTCAACCAACCAACCATCAAGTATAAGATGTACATTACCTCTTGAAAATCCACAATTGAATGCGACACCGAGCACTACAACGTAACTCCTTAAAGTGATAGTTATTTTGTCGCGGTAAGAGCCCACCCCCAAGTGGTAAAAGAAAAGGTAAAGACACCCAACAATAACTAGATTTCCAAGTCTTCATTTTTATAATAAGCTCGAACAAGGATCATGAAGAATCTTCATCCAACCATCCCCGATACCTTCAGATACTAAGTACACTCGCCCGTGATATTTCACTTCAACCTCAAATAGATAATATCAATTAACTCCGTTGTCACATCTTCTCGTTAAAAGCTTAAATCTAGCCTCCTTTGACGCTTTTATGAACTATGATAATGGTTTTCATCCCACCATGGTTAAAAGCGATCACCCCAGAAACCATGTAATAACCAAACCGCCATGACGATAATCCAAACCCACATCCAATTCATGAAATACACCTTTGTCCTTCTTCAAGCGTAAACCGTAGCACCAAAGATCGTAAAAGATTCAAATACACCTTCCTTTCTCCGTGATGGTTCCATCATCATGGGATTTTACAATTCTATGATTTAAACCGAGAAATAGATTTTTCATGGATTTTACAAAACCAAGAATAAACCGTAAGATAGATCCGAAATGCACTTTACAATTATCGATGTTTCCATTGTTACGGATTTTACAAGTCTATGATTTAAACCGAGAAATAGGTTCTTCGGGATTTTACAAAATCAAGACAAAACCGTAAACAATGTCACTTGACTATGTTATGAAAACTTTGGTTTCAAAGGAATATCTGCTTTAGGAGAACATGCGCGTTCATCAACGGTCCATTATCCAACATCAACAACCATCCAATCAACACTTTGGTAAACACATCATTCACGCATTATGTCGGCTATTGTAGTGACCACATGGAGAATTAAACCCGATATGCCAAACTTGATCATGAAGTAAAACTCCCGCATTTGTTACTTAAACTTGTACTAATCCTCGTGAAAGAAACGGTGTACCCAATGTACAAAACCTCTTGACATTCTCAACCGAGTGAGACATCAAGTGATAGCTACGCTAGGGTTAAGGAGAAAGAACCATAAACGTAACTAAATAGCCAAGTCTTTATCACCTCTATAAATGCCCAAACAAGTCATCTTCGCTAAAGGGTAGAAAGAAAGAAGATGAAATAAGTAATCGCTACTCGAAAATCTCACTTCAAATTCAAACAAGAAACATCGCTCAAACCACCCCGTAGTCGACCTTGTTCAAATATCAATTCAAGCCGTGACATAATGTCCTTCGTGAGAATGTGTAAATCAAAGTACCAATCCACATAACTCAACAACACTTATCAACATCAACACACATAACCAATCAAAACTCACTTTCAAATCACATCGACAAATCTCATAATTAAAGCTCATCAATTCCTAATCTTGAGAAGTCCAACTTGTGATACATCTACTCCAAGGCCCATATAATCAACACAAGAACTCCGTGAGCAATATTGACCAATTGGTTCACCGTAAGCAATACTCTTTTGATACATATATCCCGTAGTCATTTTATGATCAAATGTTCGTTCAAGCCTTGAATTTAGTATCCTTTCGTGAAATATTGTAGACCAAAATACCAACACTGACCAAATGCAATTAATAAATTGTGTCCAAAATATTTTCTATATATATAAAAATACCGATAACTGCTTAATTTGTTCATGGTACTAGACTCATCCGATTATATGTCCGATACATCCATCCGCTTATATTGCATCCACAAACGAAATTCCACTAAAAGGTTCCAAATCTTGATCAATAATATTGCGCCTCAAAACGAATCAAACTTTAAGGCCCACCACTTCAAAGAACCCGATCCAAACTTAACATTGTGATATCCGTTATAAAACCTTCTCACACCCCATTTGACCTAAACCTAAGCATCACACCCAGATATGTCCGCCTCATATAAACACACTACCAAATCACATACTATCAAGCATAATCATTCCTTTCCAATTCATACACACCGCAGATTATGACATGTATAACAATACAATCACCCACACCTTAACACCGCACCTCATCGAATCAAGTTAAGACAATTTCACTCCATTAAAACAATGACTTGACCAAGTTTTCTTAAGAGAACAAGATGACTCGCCATAGGGATGGTATGAGGCGTGGAAATCACAACCATGTGGATGGCATGGTGCTTTGATGACATCTCCTCATGATTAATTAAACCATGTAGGTATTCTTTGTATTATGTTGTAACCGGTACGAACGAAAGGTAGGATAAAACTTGTAAAGTTTTGTTCTTTCCTTTAACTCGGTTCGGATATAAATGGGAATATTAGTTCCACATGGATCGATGATGACGTGTTCACAAAAACATCTTTGAAAGATTAGTATAGAGTTGAACAACCGAGATCCCTTGTACTTAATCTTTTGAGTCTTCGAGATTGTTTGGAGATGGTGATGAGTTAGAATAGATCGAGGGTTGATGTTGAGATGGATTTTGATCGCTAAAAATGTCAGGATCGATGATGTTTATAAGTCGAGGTCAATTGAAGTCATGTTTGGTATTTGGTAAATGGTTTGTTTTGGTCGAGTGGTTTATTTCATTCTTCTTCATCTTCATTTCGCCACTTATCAGATAAGTTGCTAGGTCTTGTTCTTTTTCAAAGCAAATCGCTAGCAAAGTTTTAGAGTCAAGTCGCTAGCATAAGTCGCTAGACCAAGTCGCTACCTATATATGACAAGTCGCTAGGTCATGCCAAGTCGCTAGCACTCATGACAATCGCCACGACTTGTAAATACAAGTCGCTAGGCATATTTCTCGACTCAACTCGCTACACCAAGTCGCTATATATAAGGTACAATGAACCGTGACACTAAGACTAGTCGCTAACTTGATTTTTGAAATTTCCATGAGTTTTCCGCTCATCTTCCCACCATATTCATAGTAAACCCAACATGCGAAAATATGCATCTTTGACCCATTATTGACCCACTGACCAGAAAACCCACCAAATGACCACCAAAAGTCTAAAAGAGTGAACATACAAGTATCATTTTATGGACAATAAGATGACACAAAGACAGAGCATCGATCATAAGTAAGGACCAGACTTTTTATTTGACCAAACCAGATATACCAAAACATGTAAACTGTTTTACCAAAAATAATGTAAACATTTACCGAACCAAAAAATGATGTAAAACAAGCTAACACGAGAATCAAACACTACAATAAATCATCAAAACACAACAACCTTGGCTCGTACCATTTGTAGGATCGTTATATTTATTGTTTTTGATGATTCGGGTGGTCTTGGATGATCAAAATACATGATAGCCATTTTAGAGAGAGAAAGTAGAGATGGGTGTTCAAGCTAGAGACTTGCTTTGTAAATTATGGAATGTTAGATTGAGCACCACCCCTTCCATGGATGGAAGGGGTATTTATAGTTACACAATACACCAGACGGCACCGGATCGTGTATACAAAGGTAAAGACCAGCCCTTCCTCCACGGTGTTGCTCTAAACAATGTGTGACATTGATTTGCAAATTTGGGGTGACCGACTCTTCACTTATGGAAACTATGGTGTTATGTGTGACATTGTTGCAAATGGAGACTTATTTTCTATGATATTTAAGGTATTGTTTGAATTGATTTTCTAGCATACAAGTACTTCTAACCTTTAAGCTTTTATATCTTATCTTAAACTTTTCAAGTAGATGTTGAAGTTTATATCTACTATTTTCAATCTAAAAGGCCGCTTGGACGCACTTTTATATGTCCGCAAAGACTTTGATGTATGGGTTGATTTGATGTGGTCGCTTAGACCACCGATGCAGATTGGGCTTTAGCTACCGTGAACGGATGCTTGAATACTTCGAACCACAAGGTTGAATACACAAATTGATAGCCGCCTTTCAAGGTACGATCCTTAATGTCCGCTTGACACATAATTATTGTCAAATGTTCACTTGTGAAGTATTTTTCTTTCAACTTTTACTATATGTATTTTTACTTGTGTTATATATTAGTCGATTATTATAATTTTTTTTAAATCAACGACATTTCTTTTGTAAATACCCGTGCACATATACAAAAATGGCTATGGTTTGCAAACCACTTCTATATTGGTTATGTATACTTTATTAATATTTGCTATATAGCATAATATAATATTTGGTTGCCCAAAAGTACATCACAAGACATGTCCTTTAATGTCTTATGTTCACAATCACTTTCTTCAATACAATTTGTTTAACAAAATCTTTCTTTCTTCTTTTGGTCTATTGACTTCATATCTTTATCCCAATCATTCTCGCTTTTGTTTAGAAAATATGTCTCGACAATATCCCACCGGATGTTCAACTAGATATCATCCGTAGGCTACCTCCTAAGTCTATACTCCAAAGAACGTAGTGTTTGCAAGTTATGGAAGGCTAGTATAGATTGTGGAAGCTTCATCTTTAATTACGGTGTTCATCGTAATGATGAGTGTTTATTTACGCTAACATTCGATATGGGTGACCAAGGTTTTGTGTTAGCTTTAGATGAACACCTAATCGCCACGCCACTTAATACGATTTAATGCTTTCATCTATGATTAGAGTTGGCAATTCTAATGGTCTTTGGTGTTTTGTCTATGGTTCTAATCTAATGATCGTTATTTGGAACCCGAATCAAAAATCACTTGCGATTTGTCCGGTTTACACGCATCAAATCGAACGTCAAAAGATTTGTTTTGGTTTTGCCGTCCGTCGGACACTCTTGACCCAACCATCGTGAAGGTCTCCTATCCTATTTTCGAAAGTGGTTTCTGGTATGTCTATGTCTTTTCTTTGAACTCGTTAAGGTGGACAATCCCTGAAAATTTCCACCCCCTCGTGAAACTATCAGATTGAAACGTAAAAGTCATGTAGTTGTAGGTTGTTTTCTCTATTGGACTGGGAGTGAAACGTTAACTAATGAGGACGGTGTTATTTACAAGATTTATATGTTGATTTCTTTTGATTTGGTAACCAACCAATTTAAAGTTATAGACCTACCACAGATTTTAAAAATGAACTCCCGCCCATTCAATGTTTTCGATCTTGGAACCTCTCTAGTGATTTTTGGGACGATCATTGGTGAAGATATTCCATTGTTTTGCGGATGGTTGTTGGACGTCAATGGTTCTTCCATAACATCATTTAGAAGCCTATTCGCCATCCCTACCCAATATTCGGTTCGTTTGCTTGGGTTTACAAAGGATCAAGCTCCAATAGTGGAAGCGTACATCGGCAATCATTTGGGTCAGTCGGTATTTGTGTACAACAAAGAACTTGAATTATTTGTCTGCATGGGAATGTTAGGAGAGGCGGATCTTTCTACATCGCCCCATACAAAGAATCTCTTCTTTTGTTAAATCACCGCACCATGTTGTTTATAGTATGTTTTATTTTTAACTTACCATTCTATTAATGTTTTATTTTAACTTACACCATTATATTCATGTTCAACAAGTTTGTTCGGTGGTTAGGGATCATGCTTAATGGGAATGAAGCTTTGTGGTTTTAGTACGATGTCCGTATGTGAAGGAAGCATGGAGTGGTTAGCTTTTTCACGTACTTGGTGAATTTTATAAATCAAGTGGTTATATATTATGTAACCATTAAACTCATAATTATGTAGTAATCGTAATATGTAGTAGGTTGTTCAGATGAAACGTTGTATGTCAACGTATTTACTATTTCCTATGTTCTTTAATCCCATTATACATCTTTGTTTAACTGGGAACTAGCGCATTGTTTCCAATAAACAATGTGGCAACTAATGTTGTACGTAGGGCAACTTCTTTTCCTATTGACTACTTTTATAAACCAAGGAGTCCTTCTAGTTGTTACAATTCGTATTCTACAATCAACTAATAACTACCAACTAGTGACTATGCACACTTGAAATTAACAGATTTACCATTCAACACTAGTACAATTTAACTAGCGCTTGTAAGTTTAATACTAGCAAAGACTAAACCAAGATGTGTCTATTCAGCCCGTAATAGTAAGAGCAACACCTACACAAGGGCACCGAATGGTATCAAGAAGACCTACACACGGGCAAAGACAAACACGCCATACACAACAAGATTAACGATGGTGGCATCATTTCGTTGATGTGTTCTATCACAAGTTAAAATAGGTTAAAATAGCTAGCAAGAGTAACCAAATTACTAGCGGCGCTATAAGTATACAACCAATTCGTTTTACTAGCGGTAGTAAAATAAGTATAGCGGTAGTAAAAATGACTAGCAGTTGTAAGTATACAACCACTTTAGTTTTACTAGCGGTAGTAAAAATAACTATAGCGGTAGTAAAAATAACTAGCAGTTGTAAGTATACAACCAATTCATTTTATAATTTGAGATTTAATTTAAGTAATCGTGCATAAAAGCAAAGTAGCATTTTTTACGCTTAGAAATGTCGATATACCTCAAAATAGTCAACTCAAATGAATGTAACTCACACATCCGATAACATGATGTCTTATGTGCTTACGTCTAACTAAAGACGCCGTCGCTTTTAGAATAAGTGATGGTCACAAGACATTGATTGTGTAATAGGTCCTCCATATTACCATGGCTTACTAAAATATACCATTTCGTAATATTTTACGGACCAAATTTGAAAAGCTTGTATCTTTGGCGCGAATCAATGAACCAACCCAACAACCACATATAATGATCATAATAACACACCCTCGCTCGACCATCAATTGCAAATCAACAACCTCATCCAAAGCCTCCGTCGAGAATTAAAAACCAACAAAATTTCCTTGAAAACCATGTCTTTTCGAGCTAATGTTATCACCAAGATGAGAGATTATATTAGCAACATGCCGATAAATGATCGGTAACATTTTGAATCGGTTGATAATAAAAGCGGTGAGCACCTCTATTTTATCTACAAACCGGAGGTTTAAGTGGACCTTGCTCACCAAGTCATAATTGATGAGGATTTCTTTTATTATTTAACATATAAGTTTGATGGGAGGCATGTTACTAGACTTTTAAATCACCACGGGTCCCATAAAAAGTTTGTCTTCTCAGAGATCCCAAACCGTTGTCGGAATGGAAGACTTGAATTATGAAGATATTCGTGATTGGCTTATGTTTTGGCATCGCAAGGAATTGAGGACCGACAATTAGAATCGGTATGGACAACCGCTACATTGCCAACCCAACTTTACGGGCGTATTGAATTGAAACATCTTGAAATTCATTGTTGTGATTTTCCTAGTTTGGTGTTTTCACTACTTTTCCAAATTTATTGAGCTTAGAATTGTGTTTAGTCAAATTTCTAACCAGTGCTTTGGGATTTAATTGTTGGTTGTCCCTTACTTGAGTCTCTTAGATTGGATGTTGAGAGTACAAACGGATGAAACTATGGAATCTTGCAAGTCTTAGGAATTTGAAGAAGTTACATTTGTCATTCGGTATTTCAATGTTGTCACGACAATTATAGCATCCAATATCTTTCACCGACAAGACTTCCATCTCTTGAGACCCTTACATTGGATTTTGACTATTGCACGGTAAGACCGCTTTGAGATTTACACTTCTAATTTTACAATGTTAAATATATGTGTAATCAGAACGACATTTAATCTTTGAAACTAACCCAAAAGTCGACTGTTGTAGTTGATGCGTGATGGTAATTCCGTGATGAATGTCCCTTTGCCGTTTGTATCCCTCGTTAATCGAATCTAAAAGGAGTTGATTTTGGCGAGATCGTTATCGTGTCACCATCGTCCAAATGATTCATGGATCTCCAAACTTGAAAATGCTGGAAACCGAGTAAGTGTAATACTTTATTACTTTATTTCATACGTATCAAATAAACATCCATAAACCGCCATGTTTTTGTATCTCAATACTATTTGATTTTCCAGTCGCACACACGCTTAGTGTTTTACCTTTGGAACAATGTTCATTAGATTTAGACACAACCACATTCACATGGGCGATTCGATCGTGATTTTTCGATCCTTTCCTAGATCACGTAATGAATTACACATAATAAAGTTTATACTTGCTTGTTCCACGTCGTTAAAGAAAATGTATATCGGCCGCCGATTTGATGGACGATGGTTATGATAATATCAAGAAGAATTGGGAGTTCGCTAGGAAGTCGTTGAAACTCCCGATCTTCCGTCACACCGTTGTAAAATTGTTCTAGTGGTTGTAGTTTTATGTATGGTTTGAATACCTGTGTCAATTAAATTTGTGTACGTAAAGTTTGGTGTGTCTGTTTATCAAGGGTTATATAATATGTAACCATTAAACTTATAATTATGTAGTAATCGTAATATGTAGTAGGTTGTCGTCGATGAAACGTTGTATGTCAACGTATTTAGTATTTCCTCTGCTGCCATTATCCATTTTTATTTCATCTCGCTAACTAGCGCTTGTTTCCAAATATCAATTTGGCAACCAACTGTTGAACGTAGGGCAACTTCTATCACTAGCGCTTGTTATAATAACTAGCGATTGTGCGTATAATACTAGCGATTGTAAGTATACAACCTATTCGCTTTACTAGCGATGAGTCAAGATAACTAGCGTAGTAAAATTAACTAGCGCTTGTAAGTATACAACCAATTCATTTTATAATTACGATATTTAATTTAAGTAATCAAGCATAAAAGCATTGTACCATTTTTGACGCTTAGAAATGTCGATAAACCTCAAAATAATCAACTCACTCTACACATCTAATAACATGAAGCGTTATGTGCTTACGCCAAAGTGAAGATGTTGATGTTTTACAATGGGTACTACTATGTACACCAAAAGGTAAATCTAAACCTCGGTAGTTGCGCTACTTTTCTTTTCTCGGATTTTGCGATGTAATTAAGTGGGACTTTAATTGGTCAAAGGCTAAGTCATTTGGCACGCATGATAAATATTTTCTTCTTTCCTTTCATTACCTTGTATTTTTTTATAAGTTCTATACACTAATATTATCAACAATTTATTTTTGTTGCATGTTTAACGTTTTCATTTCTAATTTCACAAGAAGCTTATATTTAAATAATAATCAACCAATTGGGGCATATACTCTTTAAATATGATCTCGTAACAAAAATAATAATAATAACAAAATTAGATGAAATAAAACATAAATAATTAAACAAGGTAATATTTGTTTTGTGTTACTAGCTTTATAACAATTTTGTGGTATTTTTAAATTGTGGCCTAACAAAAATTATCATTTTTTAATCTAACTAGTTATAATAAGTCGACATTTCGCTTCATCGTTGCTTGAATAGTATGTTTGAAAACAAATATTAATGTTAACAAATTAAATTCACAT
Source organism: Chrysanthemum lavandulifolium (assembly GCA_022545495.1). Classification (NCBI taxonomy): domain Eukaryota; kingdom Viridiplantae; phylum Streptophyta; class Magnoliopsida; order Asterales; family Asteraceae; genus Chrysanthemum; species Chrysanthemum lavandulifolium. The sequence goes on from CM040242.1 coordinate 190,775,441, forward strand.
TAATTACTCTACTTCCCGCTACCAATTTTATATTTAAGAAGAGATAAAGATAATTAATAGCTATGGTCTATAAAACATCAATAAGTTATGGTCTATAAAAGACCTACATATATTATTAATACACGAATACTACGAATAGTATTAGCGACACAACCTTGAAGTGTATCGACCTAAATATGAAAAGTTATATCAAACCCAGCCTAGGACCATGATGCAATTTCTTGACTGTGTCTTAATATTTATAGTGTCTCGCTATACCTATGGTCTACCCTAATGCACTAACAGGCGGTGTACCGGCGTGTGTAGTGTAGTAAATGGTAAAGCCGAGGTCGTCCCAAGAGCTATGTGTGTCGGATAATTACTAAGTCTAATTGTCACGTAATATAAATGGTTTGATAGGGTTTTAATTAATTAAACTACTAATGCGAATATAAAAGCAAATAAATGGTAGAAGGAAATCAATAGAGGAATAGTGGTGCTAACCTAGTTAATCCTCCTAACTAGTTATGTCTACATCTACCTACTTCCAATTACTTGGTGGGGTCAAATTCGAGAGGACAACATTTGGTCAATTCGCCTAACCTATCAAGAAAGATGCCACCACAGAGAAATCAAAGCACCGTCATAAGTCCTGTTGTTCCCGGTCCCTAAGCCGAGTCATTAAGTACCGCTACATGCTAGATTCTAAATAGTGAGTGCCCTACCGTTAGGAACTTAGACACTACACCCCCAATTCTTAAGTTCATCCAAACGATAGGTGATCGGTTGGTCAAATCGCACAAGTAGAAAGGGTCGTCGGTTGGTCATATCTTACCCTTCCCGTCTCATCCGCTCACCTAGGGTCATTGGTCATATCTCCTAGGCAATTGGCCTCTATCGCCATTCAAAACTACCGAACCAGGGTGACTACCAAAGAACTATGCATGCATACACTTAGAAATAATTGTATGGAAGTAAAGGTAAACGCAAACAAAACAATTAAGGAATCATAACTAGGCTAGCACCAAAGGGTGCTTAGTCTCATATTAATCATGCACATCAATTCAATATTCAAAGGTACGAAATACATGAATTGAAAGTAAAGAAATAATAAACGCTAAAGCTTATCGTAATGGTGTGACTTCTCCCTGGAAACAACTCCGTATGCTTCCCTAGACCTCCTTGAGCTTTTTCCCACGCTCTCGAGTGTTGTGTGTGGAATGGGATGATTGAAATGCTTTGGAATTCGTGGGGTATTTATAGGCGGTGTGGGTTCTGGCGTAACCAATAGATGAGTTACGCCAGAACCTTCTATTTCTCCGTAAATGCACTAGATCGCTAGTTACGGCAGAACCTTATAAGTGGTTACGCCGTAGTCTTCAATAAACTGGTTACGCCGTAAGTGTAGCAAAGAGTTACGGCGTAAGTATCGATGGCGTGGAACCTCTTTGACCTAATGGAGTTACGTCGTAACCTTTGGGAGGAGTTACGCCGTAACCTCTTGATAAGTTGGACTTTTGGTCACGCAATAGTTACGGCGTAATGTGTGAGACGAGTTACGCCGTAACTTCTTCAAAATAAGCATACCGTGATAAATCTTTAGTAATGTTTCCATTTCCGCGTCTCTTTAGCTCCAATGCTCGTAATTTACCCGAAAGTGTAAAACAATGGAAAACAAGCGTAAATCCATATAAATGATATAAATAACGAGCATTAACGGGAAATTGACACTTAATATTCGTGACTATTTGATGTTATCAAATATCCCCCACTTGAACTCTACTTGCCCTCAAGTAGACCTTATTAGATAGATTCCTAAAAGATATCTCCCAAAACCCGGAAAATATGAGTTTACAAATCCTTTATGCTAGAATAAAACAAAGCCGAACACCTCACGAAAGGGAACAAACACTCAAATCTCTCAACTATTCTAAGTGTCAATTTCGGGTGATCACCAATCGCATAGTCATAGCATGTATTCTATCATAAGCTTGGCGGTTACACAAATCTCCACCACTAGAGTTAAGGGCTAAACAATTCTCGAAGGCAATATGGGTAGACACGACAAAGGTTAAGGGTGACTTGTCATTACTAACATGTCACGTGAAGTGGACAAAATCAATGATACATGACCAAATCCATGGCCAAGACACCAAAGATTGCTCACGCATCACCTAGACATGCTTCATGACTAAAGGGTAGGATAAGACATGGGATATATAATTGGTGTAAAATGAAAAACAAGGTGTAGTCTATATCTATAACTAAGTCATCACCACTTACCGTCCGCCCAAAGTTCAAGCTTAGAAGTCTAGAGACCGGATCATGAAATGCAAGGTAGATGTGTCATTAGAGGACGCCGTGATGGGCACACTACCTTTTCTTCTTCGATTGGTATAACTCAACTCCAATCTTCCAATGTGACCGAGGTGGCCTCCTCGATACTAAACAATAAAGCTCATACTATAGTGCTTATAACATCGCACTTTACAAAATCATAACTCAATCAACTATTTTTTCCTATTTCGATTTTATATTTTTTTTCCTTTTTTTTTGAACATAACATGATAACATAACATCCCCACTTGAGATGAACAATGGGAATTGGGGTCTTCAATGATCTTCATAATTGTTGTCGATGAAAGCGTGATTTCCAAACCTTTCCACTCGAACCTTGAACTTAGGCAAATGATGACTTCCCAATTACAAATAAAGACTACGGTGGTAGGCTAAGGTGTAAGGTGTAACGAAACAATATATTGGGGTGACAAAATGAAAGGAATGGCTCGGAAGGGTGTATCTAGGGTATCTTGCACTAAAGGGAGTGCAACAAAAGGGTTTCACATGGGGTCGAAAAGTCGAGGTGACTAATCGATAGACTCACAATGGTAGGTCGTTTGGGTGATAATCCTATAATACGCCTTCTAAAACCGAAAAGTCCAAATACATCGAGCTAACTCAACATACCTCGTCTATGGTCTCGAAATGATGCAAAGGCCAAGTTCTAAAGTTTACAAGCTACCCAAGACACTCATAATTTGGTGGATTTGGGGTAAAATATTGGAAACGGATAAGGCTAATCTCACCATGTAATATCAAGGGTTGTATGTGCTCGGCTAAGGTCTAATCTAGTTAGGTTCGGAAAAACATGTCAAAATTTTAAAATGGCATAATTTTTCAAAATAAACTAGAAAAATGAGGGCGAAATAAAGTTCAAGAGATAATTCTACTCCCGTCCCCCCACTTGAATTGTACAAAGTCCCTTTTGTACTAGGCATTAAAATAAAGGTGAAGAGAAAGGTAGAATTAGAGCGAGAACTTCCCTGAAATTTGCTCCAAAAAGAAGAAGGCCCACGAGAAAGGATCGTGCCTTCGTTTAAGCGTCATGAACAAACTTCAATCCTTGAAATCACAATACCGACAAGCATAATTCTAAAAAGAAAAATAAAATGAAAAACAAACCTAACTCACTTTCGTAGGAATCACGGTTGCATTTAGCAAATGCAACAAGCCTTTTAAACCACTTGGTGTCCCAAGTGGACGAGTGAAGTCTCGTGAGGGTTTACAGGGAACACACCCACAAAGTTCATTTAAAAACTAATACAAGGTTACTGTGTTTTAAAATGAAAGAATTAAAGCAGAGAGAGTTACGTCAGAACTCTTATGAGAGAGTTACGCCAGAATCGCAAAACCCGGTATGAGCCGTGAAGCGAATAGTTACTGGCGAACCACTTAGATGGTATTACGCCGTAATTGGTAATGCGTCAAGAATTTCGCTAAAATGTTGGTTATGGCGTAATCACCAAGATGAGTTACGCCAGTAACTCGTTTAGATCAAGAATCGCAGCAGTAATTACTTCTTTGTCTCTCGCAAAATGGTTAGAAAACACAAAACCCAATGTAAATGAAATAAAAACAAAAGAAAGGGATAATTCGGGTTGTCTCCCGAAGAGCACTTTTCTTTATTTACGAGTCTTTAAGTTAGACTCAGAGCCGTGAGCTACCAGTGTTTGTCCGTCATCTCGTGGACTGGGCAATCTCCATGTTGAAGCCAGCTGATCAAATTCTCGTCCCATTTGTATCCATCTCCAAGTTCTAAACACCCTAAGTAAAAAATTTTAATCTTTTGGTAGGGGTGATCAAAACCTTTGGCCTTATCTTCTTCACTAATACCAAGCAGCGGTCTAGCATAACTCAACTGTCTTTTAGTCCAATTTTTAAAGTTTTTGACAGTCCTTGGCATTTTGAAAACAGTTTTATCATCGCCAATCTTTAACCAAACCAGTCCTTCCTTCTCATTTTTATCAAGCCCGGATATTTCTTTAAAGGGTTTTCCGAAAATCACTCCAGTCAGCCCATCTGCCACGAATTTGCTAACATCATCCAAAACTACAAAGTCGATGAGAAACGAGTGTGTTCCTACAAAAACTCGTATGTTTGTTGCTATCCCGAGGAAGTTGTTTCCTTTGTAATCAAGCTCCTTTTCCATAACCTGGTTGTAGCATTCCTTAGAGATAATGTTGACTGGGAATCAGGTCGATAAATGGGTGAAAATCAATGAACCCAATTTTGCATGAGATCTTCGATAGTGGGATTCCTATGATGGATTCGTGCCCCATCTCATAAAACTACGGTAGGTCCGATTGCAAGAATGTTTTAGAGTTGTCTTGCCAATGGGTCATCTCGACATCACTAGAGAGGTCTTCAAGACTTAATCCTAAGTTATCTTCTTCCTCAAAATTCACGAAAACATCAAAATCCTTCCCGAGTCAACCTCTCCGTGATCCAGGGTCGCTAAGAAACTTTTCAAGGGCTTCACCAAAATTCCCCATCGGATCAATTGCACACACCTTCTCGTGGGTAGACAAATGTTCATTAGGTCCGAATGTGGCGATCTCTCCATTAGCTTCCGAGTCAATTTTCCGCAAAGACATCCACTTTAGTGTGAGCAGAGTAAGCATGGGTCTTCCTAAAATGATGTATCCCGTTGTCTTCCCGGATATCAAGAATCACAAAATCTCATGGGAAAAGGAATCTCTTTATCTTCACTAATACATTTTCAACAATTCCTAATGGCGATTGCATGGATCGATCGGCCATTTCAATTTTCATCTTGGCCGGTTTTAAGTTGCCAATTCCCATTCGCAAAAACATCGAACGAGGCATTATACTAATACTAGCTCCAAGATCTCGCTGTATGCTACACATGTTTAGGCTCCCGATATAGCAAGGAGAGTAAAGCATCCCGGATCTTTTTCTTTTGTGGTAGCTCGTTCCTCAAAACCACCGAGCATCTTTCGTTGAGGCGAATAGTCTCATCATAACTTAATTCTCGCGTAGTATCATGACGATTAGTATCATTAGGAGGGTTTACCGGCAAAGTTTGGTCCAAAAGTGATTGTTTCTCCATGTCGATCCGTCGCTTAACCTTTCTCGAAAAGGTCAAAGGTTCTTCGAGGATAGTTTCTCATGTGGACAACTTCTTCCTCCCGAGTCGCTAGGTAATCGAGATGGCTTCAACATGAACTAACACTTTTCTCTAATCTTTTATCCTATCATTGTGAATTTTAATAGAAGAGGTTGTATTATCCACGAATGCTTTCATCATCTTTTCTATCCTATCGTCGCTCTCTTGATTCTTTGATGTGAGAATCTTTTCTCAATATTGTTCCCTTATTGGTCTCAAATACACTTTTAACTTTCTCAACCCTACATGCTTCAACTTTCTTTCCAATCTCCGTTTTTCAAAATTTCCCGTAATTGTATTCTTGCTTCGTTATTGTCTTCATTACCTTATGATCGGGTTATCTCTCGGTCCGTATCCAAGTATCCATGTGCCACTTGTAGCAATGTTCAAAATCCGATGAATACATTCCAAGGCCCGATCAGAGTCATGCTAGGAATAGGTCTTGGTGAATCAAGGAGTTCTCGTGTTTATGCATTAATCCCCGATAGAAGACGATACGATCCGATGTTTGTTTAAATCATGAGTATGGCATCGATAGAGAAGTTCATTAAATCTTTCCCATGCTTGGTATGCGTTTTTTCTCCAATCTGCATGAATTGATAGATTTTCCCAAGAAGCCTAGCCATTTTTAAGGAGGGCAAAATTGCCGGACGAACTCCTTTCTTAGTTTTCCCATGCTTCTTTACTTTCACTAGGAAGTTTGTTATACCATCTTTTCTTCGCTCCGATGAGAGTCATAGGAAAAATCCTTGCGTTGATCGAATAACTTGGAGTACCCTCGACGTTGAAAAGAGAGGATAAGTGGAGAACTTCATCTACGTGATCCTGAACGCCCTCATCTTCGTCTCCGTAAAACTTAAGCTCATGTAACTCTCGAATAATATGATCCGGGATGGAGTATTTTTTGTAGGAGAGTCCTTAGTGAAGCTTCGTTGGCGCTATCGCTTGGTCGATCCAAACATCGCCCATGGTAAGGTCATTGATATAATCATTGATGACCTCTCGTTCGTGTCCGATCGGTCCGATTCTTAAAATGAGAAGATGTTGTGAATAGGAACCGAGAATAGATCCTCTTTTTCCGAAATTGCTTCTCCGGTCAACAAATGGGGTAGCGTAAAAGGCCTAGAGTCATGCGAGTCTTGTATCCCGACATTATCGTAAAGAAAATTAAAATGCAGGACTTAATATGAAATCCTAAAATAGCTCCCAAGAACGGCGCCAAAAACTTGATGCGTGTTTTCTTGACTGTGTCTTAATATTTATAGTGTCTCGCTATACCTATGGTTCTACCTAATGCACTAACGGCGAAGTACCCGGTCGTGTGTAGTGTAGTAAATGGTAAAGCCGAGGTCGTCCCAAGAGCTATGTGTGTCGGATAATTACTAAGTCTAATTGTCACGTAATATAAATGGTTTGATAGGGTTTTAATTAATTAAACTACTAATGCGTAATGTAAAAGCAAATAAATGGTAGAAGGAAATCAATAGAGGAATAGTGGTGCTAACCTAGTTAATCCTCCTAACTAGTTATGTCTACATCTACCTACTTCCAATTACTTCGTGGGGTCAAATTCGAGAGGACAACATTTGGTCAATTCGCCTAACCTATCAAAGAAAGATGCCACCACAGAGAAATCAGCGCACCATCATAAGTCCTGTTGTTCCCGGTCCCTAAGCCGAGTCATTAAGTACCGCTACATGCTAGATTCTAAATAGTGAGTGCCCGCCGTTAGGAACTTAGACACTACACCCCAATTCTTAAGTTCATCCAAACGATAGGTGATCAGTTGGTCAAATTGCACAAGTAGAAAGGGTCGTCATTGGTCATATCTTACCCTTCCGTCTCGATCCGCTCACCTAGGGTCATTGGTCATATCTCCAGGCAATTGGCCTCTATCGCCATTCAAAACTACCAAACGGGGTGACTACCAAAGAACTATGCATGCATACACTTAGAAATAATTGTACGGAAGTAAAGGTAAACGCAAACAAAACAATTAAGGAATCATAACTAGGCTAGCACCAAAGGGTGCTTAGCCGCTCATATTAATCATGCACATCAATTCAATATTCAAAGGTACGAAATACATGAATTGAAAGTAAAGAAATAATAAACGCTAAAGCTTATCGTAATGGTGTGACTTCTCCTTAGAAACAGACTCCGTATGCTTCCTAGACCTCCTTGAGCTTTTTCCCACGCTCCCAGTGTTGTGTGTGGAATGGGATGGATTGAAATGCTAGAATCGTGGGGTATTTATAGGCTGTGTCCGGGTTACACGTAACCAATAGAGGAGTTATGCAGTAACCTTCTATTTCTTCGTAAATGCACTAGATCTACTAGTTACGGCGAACCTAAGAAGTGGTTACGCCGTAGTCTTCAATAAACACGGTTACGTCGTAAGTGTAGCAAGAGTTACTGGCGTAAGTATCGTGACGCGTGGAACCTCTTTTGACCTAATGGGGTTACGTCAGAACCTTTGGGAGGAGTTACGCCGTAACCTCTTGATAAGTTGGACTTGGTCACGCAATAGTTACTACAGAATGTGAGAGATGAGTTACGCCCGTAACTTCTTCAAAATAAGCATACCGTGATAAATCTTTAGTAATGTTTCCATTTCCGCCTCTTTAGCTCCAATGCTCGTAATTTACCCGAAAGTGTAAAACAATGGAAAACAAGAGTAAATCCATATAAATGATATAAATAACGAGCATTAACTGGGAAATTGACACTTAATATTCGTGACTATTTGATGTTATCGGATCTCCTTTATAGGCTAAGGAGTCCTTTACAATATACAATATGTACTCTGGGATAATTATACTTAGCATACTTATCTAATACTTGAGTACAAAACATCCTACCCAAGAAATTTAGAATGTTACATATTAAACCGACACAATCATACTAGCAGTGAAAAACTACATTAGCAATGGTTTGCTCTTTATTTTATCCCTCGCTATTTTACCTTTTCCTCAATCTATCCAACCCGATCCGCCAGATTGGTAGACGACACTTGCTTCGGAAACGGGCGCAATCAACAGGACCGAGACCATAATTTTCACCGTGTTGTTTGCCTCTTTGCACATTCTATCACTCCTTTCGACCCAATACCCATTATATACTTCCTTCTTTCGCTCGGGAGAGCGAGGTTAAGAAGTAATCGCTGAATTTGAACATCCCAAATGGCTAATGAGAGTCTAATCGGTTTAAACTCCCACCTTGGTACGCTATATGGTCCGGCATGCTCCACAAACTTCAAAGGACACGGGTTTTGGGTGAAGGAATGTTGTGAATGGTCGCGAGATGGGTTATTAGTCTTCATTTTCGCCATTTAGATATGACTAGTTGTTATTAGTAGTCATTTAAGAACATGTTTCAGCTTGTCGCAAGATCCGCTGCTTATGTTTTTGTTTTGGGAGGTAAAGGTTTAGGCTATGTATGGGCTTTTTGAAACGGCGCGTGCATGGGCAACGGGTGTCTTGCTGACGGACGGATGTATTCTTTTTGTATTGTGTACCATCGTGATCTTTTTCTTATTAACATCTTCAACTTCTCTTTAGTGTTTCTAAAATTTGTCCGTCGAACTATTTTGTTGGTGGAGGATGGTTGTTTTTGTTTTTTAATGTGATTTACCTTTATTTACCTCGCGATTTATAGCGAGCATTTTCTCGTTCTTGCACGCGTATCATTAATTTTCATTTATCGTTTTGTGGTAGGCACGTGCCTAGGCTCCTACCCCGAACATCTATTTTCATCCACGGATTTGTCATAAAGTTTTTAGGAAGGAACGTGAATATTTACTTGCATTTTTCTCCTTTTTGGTATTTGGATAAGCCTTATCCGTAATTACAAACAGCTTCAATTTATCGGTTTATTATCCTTTTGTATCGAAAGTTTGTTATGTCTCAGATATACTTTTTTGTAAAATGTAGCTTCCATAGTCGTTGTTGGTTTTGGAAATGTTGCTTATGCACGCTTGACAAACCGAAGTAGATCATTCATATCGGCGCTTTAAATTTCACTTTTAAAATTTGAACTTCAACTAGTCAACCTTTAATTCAGAGAAAACCATATTGTACTTTAGGGACTTTTTTATTATAAATGATTTGGAAAAATGTAAACAAACTTGATATTTGTGTCAACACTAGCGGTGGTTTGTTAAAGGGTTTGTTAAACTGCGGGCGGTGGTTGCGATTCACATATGCATATAATTGAGAATTTGTTTAAACCATGTAGCCTCTTTTGGTTTTTCCAAAACACAACCATGTTGTGAGTTGCAGTGATAATGCTTGGGCACCATTGATGTTTATTTGAAAATGATTGCAATGATTGTTAGGTTTTGCGAATTATGATGTGTGTGGGTCTAAACTATGTTTTGCCCTAGCAGTTGTAACTCTTTATTATTTTTTTTATCCCCAATTGAATCAAAATTAATTTGTACTTTCAAAACAACTGCTTTAACTCTTGTAGCAGCTTGTTAGTATTTTTGGACGATTTATCACCAATTGTGCTATTCTAATCAAGAACGAACTGCTATCGTCATCTACTATCTAGACACGATACCATTTTTGACGCTTAGAAAAGTCGCATAAACCTCAAAATAATCAACTCACTCTACACATCTAATAACCCAAGCGTTATGTGCTTACGCCAAAGTGAAGATGTTGATGTTTTACAATAAGTTATGGTCTATAAAACACCGGATATAATATTAATACACGAATACTCGAATAGTATTAGCGATTACAACCTTGAAGTGTATCGACTCTAAATATGCCAAAAGTTATATCAAACTCTAGCCTAGGACCTCCTTTTATAGGCTAAGGAGTCCTTTACAATATACAAGATGTACTCTATGTGCTAATTATACTTAGCATACTTATCTAATACAAAACATCCTACCCAAGAAATTCTAGAATGTTACATATTAAACCGACACAATCATACTAGGAGTGAAAACTACATTAGCAAAGGGTAGCGACTTCACGGTGAGGGTGGAATCCTTCTTGCTTGCTATCATTTTCTTGAAGGATTTCCCGTGGCTTGCTTCCTCGCCAAGGCGGCCGTATTTTCCTATAGGATTGCCCGAGAAGTTCGATAGGCCTCTCAAGGGTTTCCGTAAATCCTCCTCTCGCTGCATCGAAGAGCTTTTAGTGGGTTGCTTTTCCATCCGCAGCAGACTTTTATTTTAGAGCAATGGTAGAACCATAAAGAATTCACAAAAACACAACCACACGACGTGATAGGTTTGAATTTGAGTGAGGAGAGAACGTCACAAAATGCACTAATCATCACCTACACGTTAGCATGGGATTTTTTGTGAATTCTTTATGCGGTTTGCTCTAAATTTAATCCCAGACCCGAAGCTCGTAATTTTACCTTTACCTCGCCTATCCAACCCGATCTACCAGATTGGTAGACGACACTTGCCGGGCCGGGCCGCAATCAACAGAGGATTGAGACCATAATTTTCACCGTGTTGTTTGCCTCTCTTTGCACATTCAATCACTCATTCGACCCAATACCCATGATATACATCCTTCTTTCGGGAAGAGCGCGGTTAAAAGGAACCGCTCGAACTTTGAACATCCCAAATGGCTAATGAGAGTCTAATCGGTTTAAACTCCCACCTTTGGTACGCCATATGGTCGTAAGGTGCTTCCACAAACCTCAAAGGACACGGGTTTTGGTTGAAGGAATGTTGTGAATGGTCGCGAAGATGGGTCGCTTTAGTCGTCTTAGAAACGACTAATTGTTATTAGTAGTCATTTAAGAACATGTTTCAGCTTGTCGCAAAGATCCGCTGCGCTTATGATTTGGTTTTGGGGGGTAAAGGTTTAGGCTATGTATGGGGTTTTTAAAACTGACGGTGCGTGGGCAACTGGTTGTTAACATCTTCAACTTCTCTTTGGTGTTTTTTGTTGGTGGATGAATGGTTGTTTTTTTTATGTGCTTTCCCTTTATTTACCTCGCGTATTTATAGCGAGGATTTTACTGTTCTTGCACGTGGTATCATTAATTTCCATTTATGTTTTTGTGGGTAGGCACATGCCTAGGCTCCTGGGCATCTATTTTTACCTTTGGATTTGTCATAAAATTTCTAGGAAGGAACGTGAATATTCACTTGCGATTTTCTCTTTTTGGTATTTGGATAAGCCTTATCCGTAATTACAAACCATTTGAATTTATCGGTTTATTATCCTTTTTGTACTTAGAGTTTGCTATGTCTCGCATATACTTTTTTTGGTAAAATGTAGCTTCCACATCCGTTGTTGGTTTTGAAAATGTTGCTTATGCACGCTTGACAAATCAAGTAAATCATTCATATCGTCGCTTTAAATTTCACTTTAAAATTTGAACTTCAACTAGTCATTTGGAAAATGTAAACAAAGTTGATATTTGCGCCGACACTAGCGGTGGTTTCAATGACACTAGCGGTGGTTGGGTAAAGCCAGAAAGTGGTTGCGTGATTCACATATGCACATAATTGAGAATTTGTTCAAACCTCAGTAGCCTCCTTTGGTTTTTCCAAAAACGCAACCATGTTGCGAGTTGCAGCAGAAGACTTGGGCACCATTGATGTTTTTTCAAATTGATTGCAGCAGATTGTTAGGTGTTGCGAATTATGATGTGTGGGTTTAAACTATGTTTTTCCCTAGCAGCTTGTAACTCTTTATTTTTTTATCCCCAATTGAATTAAAATTAATTTGTACTTTCAAAACAACTTTTTAACTCTTGTAGCAGCTTGTTAGTATTTTTGGGCGATTTATCCCCAATTGTGTTATTCTAATGAGCTAACGCAACCGCTATCGCCATCTACTATCTAGACACGAAAATTCGACAATCAAGTTTATGTTATTGGAAAATTTCGTTTAAACCTCGTGCCACCTTCCAATTTGCAATCTGGGCAACCAAATGCCATAATTGGGCAATACTTGTTGTACGATCGGGCAACCATAATTCATAACCATATGATCATAAAGGATAGACTTAACAAAGATAAACCTAACAACACTAAGTTTGGCATAGAAGCACTATCGCATGGTTGGCAAGATAAACTCATAATTATTTTTTAAAGGCAACAAACATTCATACTGTGGAACCATTCCTTGTGCACTAGCCCTTTTTTCTATGATCTCGAACCTCTTTCGTTTTCGTGATAGAAACACGCTTTGTTAGCTTCTTTGTTTTGAAAGGTGTTGCACTACCGCACCGCATGCCAACGTCCTCTTCCCCGCCATACCATGTTTTGAAATAAAATTGTGACAAAGCTTGTAGCTTGTGCACAATGTGACGCCCATGGATCCATTCTCATCGCAAGGTCATACATTCGCCGAACGTCATTGTCTGTGCAACAATGTTAAACCATCTTCGAGTGCCTTATTTGGTGCAAGATAAAATAAAGCCCATTTTCCTCCAATATCATTCAAAACATGATCAAGCACCTCGGTAAATGCAACCTCGATGGAGCTAAAACACTAGACATCAAGAAGGCGACCGCTACATAGCGGAGTGGTGAAATTCAAATTTCCGTTGTGGTGAACTTTAAATATTACTTCTTTGGTTTCCGCCATGTCCTATAAAACATAAACCCTAATAACAATTAGAATCAACCACTAGACTTTAAGGGTGTAGTGACCATACCTATAAAACATAAACCCTAATAACAATTTCAATAACTTTTAATTAAATAAATATTTAATAATAGAATATAAAATATAAAGCTGCACAATTATTTATATTCATGTACTCTATAAATATATGAACGAATAAGGTAACAAAGTACATACGGGGGAGTACAACAAACCTGGATTTGTTTATAAAAAAGAAGAAAAGGACAACGATTTTTTTATTTGGATTCTTGGATGAAAATCAGCCATGGTAAGCATCCGCAATGGCAACTTGATGAAAGACTTTTTACTATTCTACGGAGTAATAAGATATTCAAATGACTTGTTCCATTGTGGCAATAACTTTGAAGAAGACTTTTTACAAAAACACTTGTAAGACTTCAAGCATTTGAAACTATTGTCAAAAAGCTTTTGTATTTATTAAATTTCATTTACACCCAACATTAAATATGCAAAAGTTTTTGCAAAAGGAGTAGTTGGTTTTGAAAAGCTTTTACCTCAACCATTTAATTAGATTCAATGCATCAAGTCTTTTATGACTTGATGCATTGGTAATGCTCGAGGAATGTGTGAATGTTGATTGTTGAAGATTATTAAATTGATTTAAAATACAAAACCATTTCCCAAAACCAATCGACATCCTTACCGTAAACAGTGAAAACAAAATAGCCAAATGCTAGAGTTCACAAAAAAGTCAAAAAGTAAAATGCAGAGGCCATCGATACTCTAACTCTTAGTGACCACAAAACCCATTTGCAAACACCAATTTTACAGCTTACTTTGGATTATTTACACTATACACCAATTCAAATTGTCAATAAATAATACAAATTGTCTCACACAAAAACTAAAACACCTTTTCATTTGTGAAATTTACCTTTCACTTCTACTGTGATATTTTAGTTAATTAACATTTAGATCATTTAGATTATCAATTATCACAATCATTTACGAAATGCCGTGTTCTTTTTGTCAAGATGGTATATGCACTCTGAATTGTACTAATTTGCACGATTCTTAATTTAAAGACATGATACACCGTTTCAAGAGAATGGTAATTGCTTGTGAGCCGAGAAAGACTTTCCCAATAGAAGGAAATTTTAGAGAGAAACAAGAGCTGATTGATAAGAGGAAGAGAATGATTGAACAACTTCCAAAGTATGAATGTGAGTATGAAGATATGAAAGCGCGCTTCAAGAGGATCAAGATGATAATGCTAATTTGGAAGCAACGTGTGAAGAGGCGATAATGATTTTAAGATTTACAAAGATTATAATGCCGATGTCAAGCGAAGTATGAAGAGATGAAAACCGCTTTAAGAATTTGAAAGATCATAATGTCGTTGTCAAAGCTAAGTATCAAGAGATGGTTGAATGTGCCAAAAGCTTATCAACATACTAAAGAAGTTGCACTGATGTCGATGATTTTGGGATTATGAATGTGTTATGTATATGTTTAAGAATGTGCTATTTTGGACTTATTTGGTATGTAAGGTAATAAGTATTTATCTAATTAACAAGGTACTAGATTACTGCATCAAATTTTATGTTATGATTTTATGATATCATTTGTGAAAACATAAATAATCAAAATAATAGCTAATCTCGATATTCTTCACTTGCGAATATACTCTAACTAGACTTAATTACAATAATAAACTCAAAATTCCATTAGTTATTGATATTATTCACTAGGAAACATAAATTTTCCAAACCTCAATCTAAAAACATCAGATAGTCAACATAATAAACAAACAGTAAAAACATTATCTAAATAAATCAATAAACATCTTCACATGTGCAAAAATAGATATGTAATAAAAAAAACATATAATGAGATAGTCAAAAGTAACAAACAAACACTATATAATAAATCAATTAACATCTTCACATGTGAAAAAAATAAATATGAAATTCAAGTAACATATTCACATGAGATAGTCAACGCCGGATAAAACTTGTTAAAAACTGAATCAGATTCAATCAAAAAAAAGAAATTACAGACTCAATACCAGAGTCAACAACGGAGATAAACAACGCCGGATTCAATTTGAAAATAGATGATGGAGATGACGGAGATGCAATTACTATCCGTAACTCGGTTTCTATTAGAGTTTGTGTGTGTTTTTTTGTGGCTCACATGGAAGGTAAAGAACCGAAGAATAGGTGATTCTTTAAAGGTCTGCAGCTGAAGAAAAGGATAATGAAGGGGTGCAGCAACCATCGCCAAGATTGTCGCATCCATTGCTACAATTATAACCACAAGAATAACACCAACACCAAAACCAAAAGAGGTCGACAATGAGATTGCCATACAATTGGTCAACCAAAAGCAATCTCACCCTATCCCCGCACCTAGACCTATTGCAAGAGTCTAAACATTGGTGAACACGTGCGGAAAGATGTAGTTATCGAACCGATATTGGAAAGGGTAAAGGGATTGCAGATCCAACTTTGGTGTTTCAGCACAGAGGAGCAGATAGCTTTTGATAAAAATTGCTAAAAGATTACATATGGAAGTAAATGCTAAATAAATTGCTACGTAAAAGGAAAGGGCAAAGCGAAGAAGCCTCTAAACAAGTCAGAAGAGCGGTAAATGGAATGTATGTATTTTACCCTACATAATTAAGAAAAGTAGTTCAGTTTACTCGTAATGATTAACTTAGCTTCATAGTCCTAAAAAGGGTCAACAAAAACCATAAATAATTCAGGCCATAGAAGGAATCTATACCAACGTCATAAACAATTGCATAGATGATGCATATAAACCACTCCTTATTAGTCTACAAACTGCCACTAAATTTTTTAATGAACCAAGTAATGTTACATACTTAACTAACGACATCTAAGGTATCATACCCTACATAATTACGAATCGATACACATAAAAAGAGCAATGGATTATAAAATGGAATTAATAAACTATCTAACATAGGTATTAATCGAATAACAAAACGATTTATTATAACATAGAACCAATTGGAAATAATCATATGTAATAAACAACGAGAAGAATATTTACGCACCATATTTAGGAACATTTTTTAAAACTTGATCAATCGAATGTGGTTTGCAATCAACACCGTAGCTTTAAAGATGGTGACATAACCGACGTTACAAGGAAGACAATGACGAAGAAGACGGTTTGATTTAGAAAATAGTACTGTAAGTAAGAATGCTTTTGTGCGAGAAGCAAAAACAGAGAAAAACGATAACTATGGATGCTTTTTTGGTCAGTGACTTTTGGATTTTGAATATAAATCACTGTACTTTTACTATTCAAATGTGTACTTTTTGTCTAACGAAATGAAGATAAAACCCTTTTAAAATTATACGGTTGCCCAGCTTTTTAGTTACCCAAAAACAATACCTACACATACGGGATACTTGTCACAATGTCGATGAGTTGCCCAATGACGGCGGGTTGCCTCGGTCCATTCTCAAATTAAAAATAAAAGTGGTCCGAAAGTGATAAGCCTCGTATGCCGGTCTATTTGCATCATTTTTCCATATAAATATCACTCTTTTTGACCCAATATGATGACCAGATTCACTAAATATTACATGATATGGTAAAAAGATGTTACAAAACTTTAACAGTTGAGAAAAACTATTAAAAAAATGAGACATGATATTTTTGACCATTTTAGATACAAACTTGTAAAAACATGTTGAAACCCAAAAAGTTAATGAAAAAAAAGGTTAAAACTTGGTAACAAAATAGATTCACAAGAGTTTTTGACAAGAAAATATCACCAAATTCAACCAATAATAACAAACCGACCTTGCTCTTGATACCAATGTTAGGATCGTTTTAATGGATGATATGGTGATTCGGGAGGTCTTGGAAGATGAAAGATTATCATCTTCATGTTAGTGAGATAAAGTAGAGAGAGAAGGGAAACTAGTAGGTGATTACACTAAGAGTCTCACCCCTCCATGGAAGTACGGAGGGGTATTTATAGCCTAGCACATACATCTATTACAATATGACATAATAAGTCCATGTGTTTTGGCTAACTAGGATAGATAATGTAATCCCGTAAATGTCGTTCCATTTCCCCAGCTAGGAGCGATTCCAACACTCCCGATAGTTCTATTCACGATATCTGCGTTCACTCGTGGTGACTAATGGTTCATGATACCGGGGACTTATGGCTAAATACTTAGGCAATTCCAATAATCAAGAAGCGAACATTTATGAAAAACCTTGTGTTCTAGTTTAGAGCATGTATCTCCCTCGCGGGGTTTGCAAATAAAAATAAAAGCGAGGCTATGAACTCACCTCGATGAAAATGAACAAGCACAATAAGGTCAAGCACGATATAGCAGAGGTTCCAAACCGAAACCTAAGAATGAGATGGCAAGTCTCAGAATATGATAAACCTTTGGTTCGCGACCAAAATAATAGAGCATTGAATATATTTATTCAATAGATCATTGAATTATTGATAAGGTTTTAAAAGGTACCATTTTGAGGGGTCGCTTTAACCCTTATTTGATCACTTTGTATCCGTTATTACTTAATATCGCCTTTTCACTTTTAGGTCTCTTGAAGGCAAAATGTGGAATGGCACTTATTTGGACGAAAAGGGCGAATATATCAAGAAAATGGCCAAAGTCGAATCGAGACACTCAAAGTTGTGAAATGTAAAGGCGATGGCGCCATCGCTATCTCGCGACGCCCGGATGATTTTTGTGACTATATCTGAAGCCAAAACCCTATTTTCAAGAGACGACGTCGGGCTTTAAAAGAGTAGGGTCGTCGCTACTCGGACGGCCTAGATGCAACCCGCACGACGCCGGTCGAAGAGACTCGCCACGCATATAAGGTGACGCCGCCGCAAGGTTAACGTGGCCAAGACGAAACCCTAATGACGGCGACACGACGCGCCACAAAACATAAGGTGACGCCGTCGCATATGTAATATTATATATAGAATCCAATTTTTCGCTTTAAGTGGAGTCTTTTGTGGAGTAAAACCTAAAACCGAACTAAGGGTGTCTTGTACATGATTTTAGGGTTCCAAACCCTATCTTACATCAAGATAAGTATTTACTTCATCAATTCAATTATGTCTTTGATTATTTGTGTGTTTGCTTAGGGAGTATGAAACTTAATTATTGAATATTGATTGGTTGTTTCTTATCTTAGTTGATCAATGATCTAGTAATGCGATAGGTCATTCGTTGTGTACTTAATGCTTGATTCATCTTTGTGAACCTTAGAATATAATTACCGAGTAGTTGTAAGCTAAACCATCCAAAGAGTGCCTTAGAGTAAGAGTTTATTATCCCTAGTGGGTTTGTAGATTTAGACCCTTTGGTAAGTTCAAAGAGTTAGGGAGAAACGACACCCTACAACTTTAGACACACAACGCAACTAAGAATAAGGAAGTGACAACTCAACCATCAATAGGAGATAATTAAGAGTAGTAAAACCTAAGTAAACACATCTTTAAACTATCATACGAGCACACATTAATTAGACATAGACTACCACCACCTTAGTTTAGATAATTAGATAATAGTAGAGTAATCGTAGAAATACCAACCTCCAAATCCAATACCCGAGATTCGTACCTTTCAATTTCCGAAAAACATAAAAAGATAAAAATAATCTTCCTCAACCTTAACCTTAGCATAGTAACTTCTCACTAGCATTCCTATTCCCCTGAGAACGATATCAATACCCTGCCACCCTAATACTACACTACAACGATTAGGTTCATCGCCTAGGGTGTTGAAAAACTTGCTCGATTTAAAAGGAAGTTCCTTTGACTCGAACGCACCGCGTAAGCGTATCAAGTTTTTTCGGCGCGGGAATAGAATAGCTAGTTAGTAGTCCACTCGCTCAGGTTCTTTGCTTGATTCCTATCAAGTAAATTTTTTCTCATTTTTAGCTTTCATAGTCTATCCCCATTCTTCGTGACCTTTGTTCGTAACACCAATCACTTTTCATCATGGAAGGTGATAACCAACCACCACTCATAACCCCACCACCAAATGACCCGCCAAGAGCCCGCATTTTGGTGAATACTCAAGACCAAGCCACCTAGGCTATAGGAACACCATTGAGCTTCCCGACCAAGCCCAAACTACGCCCTGCGATCCGACACCATCCGGTTGGTGCAAAACGGATGTGTATTCCATGGACTTCGCTCAAGATCCAAATCAAAGATCTCGAGGATTTTCAAAATTGTCGATTCCATCGGCCTTGATGCTACTACTCGGGAGACCACGCGCTCTGCTCTCTTCCAATTCTCTACGGACCAAGCTAGTAATTGGCTTGAGCGACTTCCCGCCGGCTCCATCTCGTTGGGATGATCTTACCTCTCGCCTTGCTCAATTTTTCCCACCGGGAGAACCACCAAACTTAGGCGAGACAACTTGACGCTTCAAAGAACTCCAGGTGAGTCTCTACAAAGCATGGACTCGATTCAAGGAACTACTCCAGACTCCTCCACCATGGCATTGATCTTTGGCTTCAAATTCAAATCTTCTATGATCATACCGATTTCATCACCGACGATCCATTGATCGAGCCGGTGGAAGGCTCAACGACTTTAACGCAGAGAAATCTTGGGATATTATAGAGGAGTCCGATCAAAGCTACGAAGATTGGAATGAATCTCCAAACTCCGATTAACGTGGTTAATGCCATATCAACTCCTTCCGAATCCTCCGATACCCCGAGGATCAATTGAGTGCCATTGAGAGGAATTGATTATCTTATGGAAAGGTAGAAAAGAACCCCGCATAAATTCCTCGAGAAGTCACAACCGCCAACTCCACCAACCGCCCCACACCTTCTTCTTGAGTCCCCAAGTCGTGAGTAAAACCTGTTCCGAAGGCGCCTGCTCTACTTCCCAATACCACTTTCACCAAGCTTCAAGGATCAAATGAGGAGTACATGGCAGCTCATACGGAGAGATTAGCGATTTGAAGAGGAGGTTTATAGGCAGAGAGGAAATGCAAGCAAAATGATGAATGATGAATTTGGTAATTGAATTTACCAAAACAAAGGTTCCCAAAAGTCGTAAGCAACGATTGCCTCCCACTTCATTTGTTAACGCCGCTTCCATTATGCCCAAGAATGCAAGGGTTGAGATGTGGAAAACTAAGGAAAGCAAGAAGGAGGAGTCTGCCTAATGATGAACCCGAGACCATTGAGTACTACCTTAAGCACGAAATTAACAAGAAAACCATTGCAAACCAAGTAAACAACTTTAGGTACAATGAAGTTCTTAGAAGCTCAAGGAAAATGACGGAAGAAGAATATGACGCCTTACCTATGGAACCTCCGATGAGTTGGTTATAAAAACCGCTAACAAGAAAACGAGACACCATGTGGAATTTCGTGATACCGCTTAGCATCGGTGACATTGATAATATAAATGCCTGGCCGATCAAGGGACCAATATGAACATAATGCCATTGTCAATCTATAATAAGTTAACTAAGGAGAAACCACCAAGACCAACCTTAGACTTTCCTTAGCTAATCATACTTATGTCCACCCCGTAGGAATCATTGCTGATGTTCTAATTGAGGTGGCTAACATCGCTTATCCGTGGATTTCGTGATCATTGATGTTGAGGAAGATAAAAACGCACTTCATTCTTGGGACACCGCTCGCCACCGCCAAGGCAACCATCAAATGCGGAGAAGGCATCATGATACTCAAAAGCGGAAGGGGTACGCTAGGATACCCATCATCCCAAGATACCCTCTTAAGATCATGGAAATGATTACGAGTGGAAATCAAAAAGCCCCGCAACAATGTTAAGAAGAAGATGAATGACCGGGAAAAGGGCTTAGAGACTTTATGGTTCAAGGATTGTATGCGACGCTGTGGAAACCCGATAAAAGTTAGAAGCAATCCCACCTCAATACCTAAGGTACAAAAGGACCCTAAGGAATTTCTAAAGGGAGAAAAGTGCTCTTGTATAGATCTCTGATAAGGGCATTACGAGGAAGAAATAAACCAAGATGGTTTGGGCCTTTCACGCTTAAGGAGACCAATTTAAAAGATAAAACCGTCACCATAATTGACAGCGTTGGCAAGGAACTCTCGGTAGAGACCTTCAAGAGGCGGTAATGAAAACGTAGGAGCACGACTCACGAGTCTAGCTACAAGACTCTTAAATAAAGAAAAGCGCGCCGGAGGCAACCCATGCTTAATTGTTTGCTTGTTAGTGTCATATATCTTTTATTAATTGTTTATCCTCATGTTTAAATTTGTAAAAATGCTTTATTTTGTTTTTAACCTCGCCTTAATTGCATATAAAGGTATTTTACATAAGGGATAAGTGTAGAGGATTACACGTTTCAAAAGAAACGTAAACATGAGAATAACAATTAACCAAAAGATATATATGTTTGTTTGTTCGAGTCAAATGCTTGTATCGAGTCATAATGGATGTTTTTGCGAAATTTTTCCAGATTCTAAAGATGTTAATTTTCCGTAATTTTTCCGTAAAATCGCAGTACCGCTTTTTGTCAGATAACGACGACGTCAGATTGCAATTGACGCCGTAGAAGGAGTAAAACATCGATCACTTTTTCTCGCTTTTCGAGCTACTTATAAATTTTTGAATTTTCTGTGTCTTAATTTTCTTAGAAATTCGTAAACATCCATTCCACAAGCATTATATCCTAGTTTAAATCGAGTCTTATATATATTATTACCGATTTTACGCCAAGGTTTCGCTTTGTTTTGTTCAAGTGTGCGTGTTTAGTTTGTCAAGAAGTTACACAAGATTGGAAGGAGTTTTCACGCAATAATTCTTCTTGGAAAGGATTTAACCACCACTTTACACGGATCCTACCGAGCTAATCGGGGAGTATTAGTTTTTTCGCTTTTGATTACCTTCTTTATCATTACTTTGATATTTTCGGGAACATTGAGGACAATGTTCGGTTTAAGTGTAGGAGGGAAAATAAACGGAACTTTGAAACTATGCTTATCCTTGATTATATGCTTTGTCAATTGTGATTGTGTAATAAACCATGAGAAAATGTCGGTTAGGGTAATTTTGGCGCCAAATTTAAAATTTTTCATGACATATAGGAGTGGGCCATTAGTCTTAACAAAAGCGCCTCACGGATAGGAAGTTATATGACTAGCACAAAACCCTTTACCACCTAAATTCCACCCAAAATGCGAGGATCACCCTTAGATTAGTAGGAATTAAAGCATTCATCTTCAATGCTTAGAGTGTGAACCGTAGTATATTAGATTCTAGAACTTGTTTTGTGATGCATTCCGAGATCGCATGAGACTACACTTGTGTAGTTAGGAATAACTAAATGATAAGAGGCATTAGGATAACCCTTGTTCGACAATTCGTAATATAATTACTTCTTCCACATCGGTTGAGTAATTCCCCACCCTTTGCGTTGTACTCATCTTTAGTACACGATACCCCTAGTTAACCCTCGTGAGCCTATCCTTTTCGCGGTTCTCGTGATGTTTCGGTTTTCCGAATATCAATGAAGACATTGTTTACACCCCACCCCAAATATACACCCAAATCGCCTTAGCCTACCCCTTATGTACTCACTTTAGTGCATTATTGTTATCACCCTAAACCCTTAGTTCAATTATCCGTTGCTTGCATGAGTTGCTAAGTCGAGTCATATCCTTTGTATATTTTGGGACGATTGGGATTCATGGGAAAAGTTAAAGTTTATGAAATGACGGAAGGGAACGTTAAAATTCCCTTTGTTTGCATAATAATGTACCCCAAGTGTTTTGATCTTTTCAATTCGGGTCAAATTAGTGTTAGAATAATAAAACTCAAGTGTATGGATGTGCCTATAAACCCTATCATTTTGATGTTACCATAGAGGATGGTAGAGTAAAATGTATAAAAAAAAAAAAAAAAAAAAAAAAATCGAAAAAAGAGAAAAGAGAAAAGAGAAAAAAATAGAGTGATTAAAAAAAAAAAAAACGCATACCATCCTACATCTATCCTTTAAATTAATGTTTGTTTATTTTCGCTACCTAGAGTTTTAGAGTGTCGAGTCTTGGCTTAGCAACGCCATTCTTCGTATGCATTTAACATAAAGATTTTGACTTGCCACCACTAAATAGCCTATCCCACCAAACCCTTGTTTCTACCGTAAGCCTAACATTACAACCCTTTAAAAGACCTCTTTGATAGTCTTTCCTAGGTGCTTACGCCAAAGCGATGGAGGTTTGATCTATTCTCAAGCCTATGGTAATCTATGTACTAGGACCGGTTAATGAGTGTTTTTCTTCCATTTCTATTTGTTATATTTCATATATACACCGAGAGATGCGAGTATCCAAACACCCCATGTGAGGTGCTAGTATATAATTTTCGTGCTTGTTATGACTTTTATGGGCTTATATGTGTTGTGGACCGTTTAAATCAATGCTTCATGACCCTAACTTATAAATTAATCAAGAAGCACATTTGCTTGAGGACAAGCAAATAACAAGTGTAGGATATTTGATAAGGTTTTAAAGGTACCATTTGAGGGTCGCTTTAACCCTTATTTGATCACTTTTGTATCCGTTATTACTTAATATCGCTCCTTTTCACTTTTTAGGTCTCTTGAAGGCAAAATCTTTGGAATGGCACTTATTTGGACGAAAAGGGCGAATATACGAAGAAAATGGCCAAAGTCGAATCGAGACACTCAAAGTCGCCTTGAAAATGTAAGGCGACGGCCATCGCTATCTGCTGACGCCGTCGGAGGATTTTTGTGATGATGCGTGAAGTTAAAACCCTATTTTCAAGAGACGACGTCGGGCTTTAAAAAAGTAGGTCGTCGCCACTCGGAAGGCCTAGATGCAACCTAGACGACGTCGGAAGTCAAGAGGACGGCCACAGACATAAGGTGACGCTGCCGCAAGGTTAACGTGGCCAAGACGAAACCCTAATGACGGCGACACGACGCGCCACAAAACATAAGGTGACGCCGTCGCATATGTAATATTATATAGAATCCAATTTTCGCTTTTAAGGAGTCTTTTGTGGAGTAAAACCTAAACCGAACCAAGGGTGTCTTGTACAAGATTTTAGGGTTCCAAACCCTATCTTACATCAAGATAAGTATTTACTTCATCAATTCAATTATGTCTTTGATTATTTGTGTGTTTGCTTATGGAGTATGAAACTTAATTATTGAATATTGATTGGTTGTTTCTTATCTTAGTTGATCAATGATCTAGTAATGCGATAGGTCATTCGTTGTGTACTTAATGCTTGATTCATCTTTGTGAACCTTAGAATATAATTACCCGAGTAGTTGTAAGCTAAACCATCCAAAGAGTGCCTTAGAGTAAGAGTTTATTATCCCTAGTGGGTTTTGTAGACGAGACCCTTTGGTAAGTTCAAAGAGTTAGGAGAAACGATACCCTACAACTTTAGACACACAACGCAAATAAGAATAAGGAAGTGACAACTCAACCATCAATAGGAGATAATTAAGAAGTAGTAAAACCTAAGTAAACACATCTTTAAACTATCATACGAGCACACATTAATTAGACATAGACTACCACCACCTTAGTTTAGATAATTAGATAATAGTAGAGTAATCGGAGAAATACCAACCCCAAATCCAATACCGAGATTCGACTTTCAATTTCTCGAAAAAACATAAAAAGATAAAAATAATCTTCCTCAACCTTAACCTTAGCGTAGTAACTTCTCACTAGCATTCCTATTCCCCTGAGAACGATATCAATACCCGTGGCTTACCCTAATACTACACTACAACGATTAGGTTCACGCCCAGGGTGTTGAAAAACTCTTCGATTTAAAAGGAAGTTCCTTTGACCCCGAACGCGCTGCGTAAGCGTATCAATTATCCAATTCAATATGGTGTTGTGCGTGCTTAATGTTTTCAGTTCAATTTGCATGCTACATCGACTTAGGTTGATATTTATCAAAGATCCTCACTTACGCATAAGTGAAATGTTCCCCGTTGTGATCTTGTGGAAATCATGATGTTATCGAGTGTTTTAATTCGTTTATATTCCATGTACGTTATTACCGAATTACGCTTTTTTATATATATATATATATATATATATATATATATATATATATATATATATATATATATATATATATATATATATATATATATATATATATATATATATATACGAGAGTTAACGTGAGATCAAACTTAAAGTTGTAAAAATAAGATCAAGTCTAAAAAACCACTAAAATATTTATAAATAACAATTTTAGCAATAATACACATAAAATAATATTTTAATACAAATTAACTATTTAGCAACTAATAAACAAATGATACATGAGTTTGGATTAATGATACACCTGATACACATTACACTAATAAATATTCCAAAATCTGATACATATACAAAAACCTGATACACAATACACTTCTAATCAAAGTGTATCACCTGGGTTTCGTAACTTTTAAAAAGAAATCTATCGAAACTTTAACAATTTTAGTTGTAATTAATAAAAAAATTTATTTTTGTTGTAAGCTGAGTATCCCTTGTCAAATTTTAGTGTCCTTATTTGATCGATTATATATATATATATATATATATATATATATTATAGTTGAATCTCATATTAACAACTTTAAGTTTGATCTTATTTGATCTAGATTATATATATATATATATATATATATATATATAGTAAAAATGAATTATCAAGTAAAAATACTTGTTAAACACTTTAAGTTGTCAAAATACTCATTTTCAAGGAGTCGTGATAAATTTATAAGTTTTCTAAACTTTTTCCCAATTTTACACTTTTTACCCTCAAGTTTCAAAATATAAAAGTTTAGTCCCTCAACTTTGAGAAAATGACAAATTCTACCCCGAATATTTTATACTTCATATTTCCAAAAATAACAGTTTCGATCCCTGGGAAGAAACTGTTTTAGAAATGTTTTAGAATTCGGTTTTTACACCTTTAATCCCTTAGCTTCCAAAATTTACAACTTTAACCCAAAAGTTTATATTTCACTTTTATAACTAGTTTAATCTAAATACAAAAACAACCCTTAGACTTCTCATGCATACACATGCACGTACAAGTCACCCCTTTAAGTTTTGGATATTTACCTTTTCTACCCTAAACTTTCCATGCAACATATTTTACGTAAAAACATACCCTTTTAGTTTTCCATACTTTACATTTTCGACCTTATGATCACATGTTTTGCAACCGACATCCAAAATAAAACTTCGACTTATAAAGCTTATTTGGTTTCTCCAAATACTTCGTTCTAGTTTATTTCTAACTTAACGTGAGCTTATAGCTTATCATATTTCACTTTGGGTCGGGTAAATGAGCAATGGGCTTTTGATTTAGACACGTTGGGCCTTAAGGCCCAATTGGGTTTGCGTTTGGTTTTAAAGAAAAATGAGACAATGGGGGGGGGTTTAAGGGTTCATTGGTTGTTTTATTAGGTCATAAGTTTACTATGGTGCTCATGCTATATTTTTAGTGCAAGAGTGTGTCGAGTGAGGTTAAGAAAATGCTATACGCGACTTATTTTCTAAGATAGATGTTAACGTGACATTAGAACTAGATGAGACATGTAACATGATTATATAAAACGTGTTCATTTGACTTCTTGTATCATATAAGCTTACGTTAACTTATAAAATAGTTATAGGATCGGTTTATGGGTGCAAATAACTTATATCGTGTGATATGAAAATGAATAACGAAATAGAGTCGGGTTGAATGGAAACTTACCACACTCGATTGAGTGGGATGAAATGTGAGAGAAGTGAACAATGCTACTACAAGAACCCCTTGTTCTCCTTATAACCCAAGTCGATCAACTAAGCCTTCCTAAATTCCTTTGTCTTGCAATGTTTTTCGTTTTTCCTTTCCTTCGAACCAACTTCCCACAGTGAACGGTTTATACTTAGTGAGTTTGTAATGCTTTGAGTTGCTTGGTGAGATTTTTCTAAGTGTTTGGAAGTTTCTTATAAGGAGGATGGTGGGTATGGTCTTGTGATTATAATATGCATGGTTTCACTTGTTCCCAAGTAAGGCAAGATGGTTCTTTGTTTGGTTTTGAAAATGGGAGATGGCAGGCGAAACTTTCGGGCATGCTAGGCCATGTCAAATCGATTGTAAACATAAAAAAAACATAGAATCCATTGGTTAAAAAGGTCAAGGTGAGGTCAAATGGTTTAGAGGTATTTTATATTAAGCTAGGGTATTATTTATATGGGAATTAGGGAGGCTAATGAGAATGCTTGCCTCTTCTTTTACTCAACATGTGGTCAAATTGGAAAATATCTTGTGTTGGTGCCTTGGTGTGCTTCGACCGGTTCACATAATCAAGTAACAACATGTTACTTAGCTTGGTATCAAAACTAAGTGTAAGGGAAAATGGTGTGGCTTGGTTTGGCGTTGGGCTGGCAGAAGACGAGGCCCAATGAGCAAATGGGGTGGGCTTGGTGATTGGATCAGACGCAAAACAAAGGCCCAAGAAAAGTGTGATAGGGATTGGGCTTAGGCCCGGTCCAAAATGGAAATAAAAATAAATTTGTTTTTATTAATTATATATTTTTATATAATTTTTATATATATAATTTAAATATTTAATGATATTAGGATCGAGGGGAATTTCGTTCTGATCACAACGATATAAATTTTGAACGCTAGAGTCGTGTTGATCATGCATATGCCAAATGATATGCAAATATGATGCGTGGAAAATTTCATGATGTTCTAAGTCATGCTTTATTCATGATTATGATGTTAATTACAATGAAAGTTTTCGGGAGCTTACACCATGTAATGTACTTACCAGTAAATCATAAGAAAAATACAACTATACCTCGCGTAAAATCGGTGGAAAATAATATACAACGCTTTAATTCGTTATTCTAGAACTAAAAGGTAGGTAAGATATAATGCTTGCAATAATAAATTATACAGGAACCTAGAAATTTAAAAATTCTAGAGCAAAAAATAAATTTGAACATAAAACAAAAATATGGCTAAATTTTGTGCTACAGTACCTGACGTTGTCATTTTGTAAGTGTGACATTGTCAGGGATGGCCTGGTAGAATTATTCATTTTGTTTATTGGAAAATTTCTTAAAAAATATAACTTTCAAAACCTGAGTTCCTGCAAAAATTAATCTTGACTATATACAATCATTTGACTCAAACAAACAAAAAAAGATAGGATATATCCTAGTTATAAACTGTAAATTTTTACATGTTTGAATTTCGTTCTTTAAAACCGACAAAACATTTCTCTACACTTATCTTTTGCAAAATACATTTATATGTAATCAAGACGAAGTTAAAATAGAATAAAACATTATCACATTTTTTTCAAAACATCAAAAATTAAACAATTATAATAAATCATCTTTGTTGAGTACTTGATGCACAACAGCTTTAGTTGTGCTTTTATACCTAGGCCTTCTTTCTACAACTCTTCCAGTAAAACATCACGACCCACGTATGTTTTCATATGCCACATCACAAATATGTCATTGTCGGTATTGTTGTAGGCTATCCTCCCAGGCATCATCACGTGTTTAGGTTCGGCCATTAAAAACTCTGTGTATTTCTGGTGATTTTTTTTCTTTCCAGGTAGTCAAATGAGTCAATCTGTGAAATTCTAAAATATTGTTACAATAATGTACTTTTTTGATGCACTAGTTATAACACTATGAGGTAGTAAAAAAGCAATTGTATTTATTTTAGTTATACTTACCAGAGCCATTGGAAAATCACTATATCTTACAGCTATATCATCTACTGCATATCATTTCAAATTCAAATTAGACAAACAACCAAACATACAAACAAATTTTCACACGTAACTCAGCCTACACTTAACCTAACTCATGCTTATATGCGACAACTAAACATCTACTTCATCTTAGTTCAAATACAAGTGCATCTGGAAAACAACCAAACATATAAACTAATTATTGCACATAACGCAACATACGTTTAGCCTGTTTTATCATTATACGTGACAACTGAACACCTACTGCATCACAGCATAGATTCAAGCGCATTGCATATACAACCAAGCAAAAAAAACACATTTGCGCACATAATGTAACATACATTTAGCCTAATTCATCATTATACGCGACAACTGAACACCTACTACATCACAGTTTAGATTCAAGCGCATCGCATATATAACCAAGAAGAAAAACACATTTACACATATAATGTAACATACCACTAGCCTAATTTATCCTTATACGCGACAACTAAACACCTACTCCATCACAGTTGAAATTCAAGCGCATCACACATAAAACCAAACAAACAAACACATAATGCAACATACGTTTAACCTAATTCATCATTATACGTGACAACTGAACACCTATTGAATCACAGTTCAAATTCAAATGCAGCGTACATACAACCAAATAGAAAAACACATTCTCAAACATAATGCAACCTACGTTTAGCCTAATTCATCATTATACGCGACAACTAAGCACCTACTGCATCACAGTTCAAATTCAAGTGCATCACACACACAACCAAACAAACACATTCTCGGACATAATGTAACCTACGTTTGGCCTAATTCATCATTATACGCGACGACTAAACACCTATTGCATTACAGTTCAAATTTAAGTGCATCACATATACAACCAAAAAGTCAAACAAATTATAGCACATATAACCTACTTCATCCTTTACACGTGAAAACTGAACACCTACTGTATCTCTACATACAACAAAGCATACAAATAAGTTTACACATAAAACAACCTACACTTAGCCTAGTTCATTCTTACATGTGACAACTGACCACCTACTGCATCTCAGTTCAAATTCTAGTGCATCATACATACAACTAAGCATACAAACATATTTACACACATAAAACAACCTACACTTAGCCTACTTAATCCTTATCACACGCGACAACTGAACACCTACTGCATCTTAGTTCAAATTTCAATGCATCAGACATACAACTAAACATACAAATAAGTTTACACATATAAAACAACCTACGCTTAGCCTACTTTATCCTTACACTCGACAAGTAAACACCTATTGCATCTCAGTTGAAATTCCAGTGCATCAGACGTACACCCAAGCATACATACAACTTTTACGATATAAAACAACTTACGCTTAGCATATTTCATCCTTACACGTGATAACTAAACACCTATTGCATCTCAATTCAAAATTAGTGCATCAGAATGTAAAGTTAGTCCATTAGGTATAAAGTCCCATTGAGACATTTTATCAAACACCTTGTATACATCCTTATACACGAAAACTCAATACTTATTGCATCATAGTTCTCATTCCAGTGCATCTCACAAACAAGAAAACTTACAAACACAAATCCTAACAAATCGATAAAAACACGATTTTATCAAATCAAAATCTAGACACGTATTGCATTACAGTTCAGAATCCAGTGCATCAGTCATAAACACACACATCCAAACACTTTTGAACAAAATCGTGTTGTTATCAGATTTGATGCAATAGGTTATTCAGAAACACGATTTCATTAAAATAAAATATAAAAATTGATGCAATAACAATTTTAGGGTTTGTATATCAACTTACGAGGAGGTTTAAATTGTTGCAGATTCATCTTCACCTTCAATTTGATGTCCTACTGATTTTCCTGAATTGGTGTGTGATTTAGTGTGTGTTTTTGTTTTGTGAATTTAGTGTGTGAAATTGAGAGAGAGATGGGTGTGATTTTTTTGTGAAAAATGATGACCAGATCTAGGTTATTCAGTTAGAAACGAAGCAGAGTCGCAAGGTACAAGTTTTTGTTATTTAGGAGGTTAGTTTGTAGTTGCTACATATTTTCCCTTGAATTTTGCAATATTTACAAAAATGATACCGCCCTTTTTATTTGCCTTCCCTAATCCGACGGTTGAGATCACTTCCCATCCTTTTCATTCTAAGGATTTAGTGTCATGTATTTAATGTTAAGTATTAATACGGTTCAACACAAAAAAAATTAAATATATATGAATCCATTACGTAAAAACAAATCACATTTGCTCAGTGGTTGAAAATCTTTTGTTAGGCAAAGACCCGGGTTCTCATGGTGCACGAAATTTATCCCGGAGTTGATTATTAAAAAAATTGTTACTATAATACCCTAAGTTTTCCAAACTCATAATTAAGATAATATTGAGAAGTTAACCTAGGATTTTGATTGTGAAAACTTTATATTAACGATGCCTTGTATGAATTTATTTGTTATAATTAAAATGCTATAACATACCCTAAGTATTTAACCTTAAAAACTATACGCTTAATAAATTAAATAAGATACTCCTACAATCTAGACATACACGCCCATATGATGTGTTACAAGACCAAATATTTAAATTTTGTACATTACTTGAAAGTGTCTAAATACATTGGGAAAATTGAAATTTGGAAACCCTCTATCAATCCCCATAATCTCGGAAAGTTACCCTCCCCCTCTCCTTTATTTTTGGCCGATCTTTTATGGGTATCACACATTTGAAAATTAGAAATTCATCACACAAAACTCTCTCTCAAAACCTTCATTCCAATACATTTATTCGACCAGAATTTCTAGGTAGGAAAGAGTTGTAGTTCGAGCTAGGACAAGGAGTATCAAGGTTGCATCTCGGCTTGGAAGTTGTCTCATATCACACGAACAAGTGTGGTGTCTCGAGGTAGTTTTTCTTCCCTCTTTAGTCGACAAGGTAAACCCTTTTCTTCATCTCTTCTGGTTGTCGACTCACAATCATGGAAAACAATAATAATGCTAGATGAAACATAAAATTTTGTTACATGTAATAACACTAACTACATGGTTATGATATGGGTATGTTCGGCTTATTTTGATCACACAAAACCATGTGCTTATTACACCATATATATGTATGTCGAGGGGTTTATATGGCTGTCGAGTTAATTGGATTGTTATTTCATGTGGTATGAGTGTTGTGTACTTGGGTTGTTTTTGTGTCGAGTGGGAGTAGGGCAAAACCAAGAGTGTAACGACTTGTGTGTTATGTCGCATGGCTGTTTGGAATGGTCTAAGGTCGGGGCTGTTTTGAGGTCTAGGAGTGTGGGTAAAGGTTTTGTGGAAAACTAGAAGGGGGGGTTGAATAGTTTTACCGATTAAAACTTTGTTTTAAACCATTTAGATAGACTTATGTCAATCTATTAAATGTGTATGTTGGATGTTGATAGATAAGCATATAAATAAACAACGCAAAGATAAAGAGTAAGAAGCACAAAACCACGACGCGAGTATTTATAGTGGTTCGGCTACAAGGACACCTTCCTTGCCCTACTCCACTCCCCGAGTCACCTACTCGAGAGTTTGTAATCATTACACAACACAAGCTCCTTGTGGCGGAGAAGCCTTCACAACGCCGCCACTCTTTATCCCAGACAAGGATAGACATCGGGTTCTTCCACGAGGTAGAACCAAACCTATCACAACATCCGCTACACTTTATCCCAAGACAAGGCTAGATACCGAGTTCCATTACTAAGGAGGAACTACTACCCAACACTACACAACACCTATCCCAAAGAAGACACACTCCTTATTACAACATTAACAAGGATATCAATATCCTTTGAACCAAACTAATCTATCTTGTACATCGATGCACCATATCGAATGTACACCCTAGGCACCTTTCACTAATGCCTTTGACACGATCCCTAGGCACTCTTCACTAATGCCTTCGACACGAACCTTTGGCACCTTTCACTAATGCCTTCAACACGGACCTCTGGCACCCTTCACTAGTGCCTTCGTCTTGACCCTTTAGACATCTTTCACCTATATCTTCAACACAACACTTCTAATGAGAGAGGAAAGAACTATCAACAAGATAGCATCAGTAGTCTTGATGATGACGAAGCTTGGCAACCCATGGACTCGAGCTTGCTCGACTTCAAGAGTGGTGATCTCACTTTAAGAGGAACCTAGAGAATCACACAAACACAAAACTACATAGAAAGATACTTTGATCCGAGGTTGAGAGTTTACAACACCAAGAGAGAATGTGTGAAAGGGGTGAGTTACAATGAGGAAATGGCTCACTATTTATAGACAAAATCAACCATCGCTCCTCGATCCCACGGATCCCTTGCTCGAGGATCCGCCCTGTAATTCGGGGATCACCGACGCCTCCTATTTGGGTTTTGGGTCATGGATCATGGGTCATGGGTACCCAAATAGATTCAATGTATCTAGACATTGGATCATGGGTATGGGTCATGGACCATGGATAATACCCAACATGACTTCATGCATGATGTCATGCAATGGGTCATGGGTTATGGATCATGCTCCATGGGTATGGGTCATGGACTTTGGGTTTTACCCACCTACATTCAATGTATCTCGTCAATGGGTCAAATACTTAGATTTCTACCCATTACATTACCCATTACAATATATATACTAAGTATATATAAGTACATGTAAACACTAGTTGTTATACATATGCATTTCTATAGAATGTAAACACTATTACTTGTTTAGTGTTTTATATGAAAATGTAAGTGTGTTAGTAAACTATTGGCTCAAACTATTTACGTATTTTATTTGTTTCGTTAAAATGATTTTACGTTTGTTATCGACAAAACATTAGAAGATCGCAAAATATAAATAAACGTTTTTACGGCTTATTTGTATTAACAGGTTTGTTTAAAATGGGTCGAATGGAGTAGAAATGGGAAGTTATGGATCGGGTAAAAGTGGCTCGGTTAGTTGTGTTTCGTATAAATGGAAATAGAAACTAAGAGGGCTCGGTTAGTTGTGTTTCGTATAATTTACGGGCAAGTTGTACGGTGTGTTGAAAGTGTTTCGTGGATGTAGAGTCGGGATTAGTCATTATACGTGTTTACCTAGTTGTGTCGGTAAGTCGTGTGAACCGCGAACAAGTGTGATGGTCTAGCAATATGAAGTTTGAAACATGTAACATTGTAAAATAAATTCTTAAGCACTGTACGAATGGTTTTAAATATGGTTACATGTTAAATATTTAATATTTTCACTTTCAACCCCCATCTTTAAGAATTGGTCACATGCGAACCTTGAACTATTATGAATTGATGTTTCACACCTTAGACTATCATAATAATATTATTGAGTTTTTAATATTTAGTTACTTGTCGAAATAAACCCTAAACTTTGATAAGTTACACTTTAAACCCTAAATTATGATAAGTTATTATATTTAACTCTAAATTAGCTAATTAAGGATATGAACCATAAAGCTACTAATTTGGGAAACTTACTAAATAAGGAAGGTTACTTAATTCAGGAAGTTACTAAAAATGGAAAGTTTTTAAAAATAGAATGAAATCCTAATATGAACAATGATGAATATAAAATAGTTTTCTAAAACTTAAACCATTGTTATGTAGATCCGCGAAGGAGGGGTTAGCTTATTCTTTGTGCTTTCGGGTGTTTGATTTTGTTGTGCTAAGGTACATATATTCTATCCCTTTTCAGTAGGTTATTTCTCACGACTTTTCGATCCTTGACTTTGTTTCACTTATGATATTCCATTACTATGATTCCCTTTGCTATGATCATTTGATATGATTTTTGTTACGATTTTGTTATCACCCCTTTGATTCCTTTTGTATCTTTGTTATGATTAGTTTTTGTTCTTTTCATATTTATTGGGCTTTTTAAGCTCAGCCGCATTTTCTTTTCCATGCGGCATGTACTAAGCGGGAAAACGGGAAAGAGTAAGAGATGGACTTAGAGACCACCCACTGTTGATGTTTCATTATGGATTTATGTTTCAGATTTGTATTTCTTTTGGTATTTCTATTTTGGATTTGTGGTTGTATTTATCATTTTGGAGTTATGATGTTCATGACTTTATTTTATTTGTATGATAAGACTTCCGCTTGTGTTACTATATGCTTTGTATGACACCATAATGTGGCATTCTGACCCGTATCGGGTTGGGGTGTTACAGTTACAAACCTTTTTTGCTTTATCAAAATTGAGTTACAAAAATTGTTACAAAGTTTTTTGGCTTCATCTAAGCATTAATTAGTAATGTCTCTATAAAGTGTCGCTACACATAAGCTTTCGATACTACATGCATGCTACTTCGATATGAAAATACCCCATTATACATGTTATGTCACAAATAATACGTCAAAAAAGTAGTATTTAACTCATGGGAAATACATGAGCACAAAAGTCATAGTTTCTTTTATGTCATAGTAAGAACTTTAACTACATATGTGGCGTTATTATATATACATGATTACACTAACTTTTACATGTACTCGGTATTGACAATGAGATGCTACAACTTTTGATACCAAAGAATAATATAGAGTGTTTCTTTATCGGTAAGCTACTAAAAGATTATATTTGGTAATACATAACTATGATGAGCAACCGGACACAGATTAGTGGTGAACTATTTAAGATTATGCTTGCATCACTTGCATGAAGAATGTATTTTTATGGTCAAATAACAACGTTGGTACGCTACACGTAACGTAGGAACAATGTCACCGATAAAGGTATTAGTAGATCCGATTTGAACAAATAAATTAAAATAGATTGCTAAAGTAACAAAATACTGCATATTAAAATATCACCTTAAATAATGAGTAAAAAGGAAAAATTACATAATTTTGGCTCGAAGCCATTTGTAAATTATAATAAAAATAAAAAATTGAGTTTTAGACATAAACAAAAGTTCAATAGTTTGTCAAAAAAATAAAACCGATGCATCGCACGGGTAAAAATGACTCGTTAATAAAATTAAACAGTTTATTCGCTACATTATTTTCTATTAATAATCAATACTAATGTAAAATGGTAATGGTAATGTAAAGATTATGCATGTTAATCAAACTTTAAATCTGACATTTTTCATCCGATGTAAAAGTATGAGTTTCTCATTTTCATCCGATGTGAAAATGAAAAGAAGTGAAGCGGTTTAGTCATTGCTAGCCGTCGAATTTTGTTTATGGGTAAAGTATCTTTTAGTATTAATGTCGTTATATATAATCTAAACATTTTAGTTACGAATATATTTACGATATAATTGTACCAACATGAAATCTTAAACATACATATTATTATTTGCCATATAAAATACAAAAATACAGGAACTAATATATTACAAAATAGCTCTATTACAACACGCTAACTATCAAAAATAATTTAAAACAAATACCATACTTAAATTAGCTTTGTCGCAACGCGCGACAGCCTAATTTCTCGTTACCTAAACATAAGATCAAAGAATTAATCAACACATAACTTAGTCCCATTTTATGCAAATGACATTTAAAAATCTGGCTAAATTCTGAGTATGGTGACTTGTTTAAAAATATTTTAGAAATTTAAAAATATACAATATGGTTACAACTTAGAAGTCTTTAAAGATTATATTTCCTATTAAAATCAAAGCGAGTTTTAGTTGGAGAACATTTTTTATGGTGGGTCTTCGAACCCATTAGAAGCATATAAAATGGCAATTAATCCACGTGGGAAAATGTTGTTTCAAATTTTAGTTTTGTTTCAACTATGCATTTTTGGTACTTTAAGCTAATATTTATTAAAACACTTTCTGCCTAATTCACGAGTACCTTTACACTACGTGTTAAAGCTCAATTAACATTATTATTTTATTACATGGTTTTGAGGTATCAAAATAGGGTAAGTAAACATCCCTATCTAATAATCGTTTTTTTAATATTGCTCAATAACGTTAAGTTTACATTACAAGTTGTAATTCATTGAATTATCTAGGATCAAGTTCAATTTTGGGTTTGGTTATAAACCAAATTATGTAATGGTGTAATTTTTCATTTAATGTTACTGTATTGGTCATGTGAAAAATGATTAGACATTACCAAAGTGAATATTTTGATCAAAAGCTATACACTCTAATTACGTACTACTTCGTATATCAATATATACAGAAGACTGGAAGCAGTCTTTTTAAAGTGAATATTTGGTTCAAAGCTATAGACCCTAATGATCTACTGTTTTGTATATCAGTATTTATAAAAGCAGTCTTTTTATCATTTAATACTAGCAGTAGCCGCACACGCGTAAGCGCCAGTATCTTGCGACTATATTTCATGCGCAGCAAATATTGTTCATTTACACGTTTTTTTTTTAACAATAACCTTACAATTGAATGATAAATTAAATTAAAATAACTTTAAATAGTAACAATGATATTTCATTTCTTGACATTTTATGGTAAGATAAGCTCTAATATGTTATATAATAAATTTTTTTTCTTAGTGTTACAAACATATAACATCTTTTCAATGTAAATGATGTAAAAAGCTAGGATTAAGTTTTATTTTACCAAAGTGTTTACGTTTCAACTCAAGAAACTAACCACATATTAGAAAGGACTTGTATAACAAAAGTGTATTAACTTATTACGTTTAAACCGAAAGAGAAAAATAATGAAAGAAATTAGTTTTGTTCTTTCTTAAACATTTTCGGAGTCGAACCTTTGTCCAAATAAAAGCAAAATTTCAGCCCGTTCAGCCATAGATCCTTTAAAAATTTTGGCCACACACAAAAGTTCAAATAAATTTCGGCTAGCAAATTGTAGCCCAATTTTATAACACAAAAAAAAAAATTGGATGGCCCAAGTTAAATAACATCTTTAAGGAAAAAGCTCAGCCCAGATTCTCACATATCAATAACATTCACCCTAAACCTAATGAATCCTCACACAAACCATACGCCACCCATCCCTTTTACACCTCTCAAATGCAGTCACCAAAAGAGACTTCTGCATTATCTCTCCAATCGAATAACATCAACATCTCCCTTATTACTCCTAAAAACGCAGGTTTGAAGCAAATCACAAACAAACACTTTACTCTTTGCAGGTACAACGACTTATGGAGTTATTTTAGATTTAGATTTGATGAGTGTGTTTTAGCTACGTGCTTGACGATGGTGTGACTCAGATTTATTCGTTTGACGAAGGTGAGATGGTGTCGTGGTTGTGTTTGTGTTGGTATTAGTATCTCTTAGGATTAGTTTTCTAAAAATCAAATATTTGTGCTTCAATTTTGATATAGTGGTTTTGTCATATCGGTGTCGGTGGTGAAATCACGATGGTCGTGTTTTTGACGATTAACAAAAGTGTTTGTTTTCATTTTACCACTTTTACGAAAACGAAACAAATATTTTTTATAGGACAAAATGCTGGAACTTTGAGTTAGTGGGCTTGAACTATAAGTGGAAGCCGCTTAGATGGGCCGGAATCAGCAATGCAAATAGCTTAAATGATTCGTGATTTGTATTTATTAATTTATACATTTATGTACATTGTGCTTAGTGATTTGTATTTATTGGTGAATGGTTGTATTAATTGTAAGTAAGAAATAGTGTTTTAAGATGAGAATGTGTTGTGCTTTACATACTTGTAATTTATGTTTGATGAGTAATATAGATTTGTACATTGTGCTTAAGTAGTTGTATATATTGGTGATGGGTGTTTTAAATTATGTATTAATTGTATGTAAGAAATAGTGTTTTTTTTAGTTTGATGTATGCTTTACATACTTGTAAATTATATTTTTTTACTTGTATTTGCTTAAAATCTATTTTAGAAAATCTTAAAAATTAAATAGGAGGGAAATACTTAAATGCATTACAAATAGTATAGATATAGATATTTAAATTAAAATTTTAATTGTTTACATCTTACCTCTAATACAATAGTCCGTCGAGAATAAATATTGTTGTTGTTTATCAATATCTCACATGCAATTAATCAAATCTGCAATATGTTGGTTGCAACCACATAACTCTAGTGAAAAGTTCATCACTGGTTTCATTGAGACAAAGTTTTACACTTTGATCCCATAAACGACTATTTCTAATAAAAAAAAATCAAAAACATTTTTTACCACTATAAATACCCAACTAAAACACTATTTTTTTCACACTTCCACTACTCAATCCTCTCAATCTTCAATCTTTTATTCATCGAAAAAATGTCGGAAGCAACGACGATACATTCTTCAATCTTCCTGGTAGAGTGGAATACCTCAAACCCGGTTCATCATCTAACCCGAACGCGGTTCATCTTCAAACCCCAACATGTCTCTTCCCAACCCACTAAGCTTCTCGAGCCAAGAAATGTGGCAACAACATCAAACATATCTCTTTGGCAACAACAAAACCAACAAAGCACCTTAAACTCCAACTTTCAAAATCTACATTCACACAACAATCACAAACCGAAACACATGATGTTGCCGAGACACCCACGCCTCCAAAAATACAAAGGTCAAGTTAAACGAAAATAAAAATCCAAAGACCCCGAGCCCGAACCAATTGATGATGATGAAGAGGAAGCTGCCATCGGGCGTTGGACTTTAGCAGAGGAAGAATTACTGCAGGTGTTACATAGTCGCTTGCCGGAGGATCCGAAGTTGGTTTGCCAACCCAAAGATACGCTTTTGGTATCGGGTCACAAATGAGTTCAATAGACTCAACTTTCAACGGCGCAACAAGGATATGATGTCAAGCAGTGGAAAACGTTGAACCAAGATATGCACAAAGTTCAACTCTTATTACAAACGCGCGCAACGGGAACAACGAAGCGGGGAAAGTGAGATGGATGTGATGAAACGGGCAAAGCAATGGTATCGTGAGGAAACCAAAGCAAAGACCGCTTGCTCTCGGCGACGCTGGAAGGTTTTGCGTCATTCTAAGAAACGGACACGCCGAATCGGCTGATTTAACCGCATATCCCCTGCTAAACAAACGAGGCTTTGTTTGGTCATGATGAACAACCACGCCCATGGGAAAGAAACGTGCTACCAAGAAAGCAAGATCCGAGAGCACGACAAGGCACGGGGAGCAAGCATCGAGGAACGAAGCTCACAACTTATTTCACCGAAACTATGGCAAACGAAGATCGATCAAACGCGAACTACCAGAACGGCGCATCAAGCCTAGCAGGAAAAAGATGAAACAATAACAAGGTTGGAGGAGTTGAAGTTTTGATGACGGGATCAAGGCAAAGATCCGGATGTTTGGCTTTGATCAATGATTTAAAAAGAACGAATCAAGAAAAATATAACTTGCAACCCTCGCCACAGATTGTATTCGCCATTTCCTTTAATTTGTTGTAACATTTAATTGCGTTAGGTGTTTTTATTTCGTTGTAACTTCTTTCTTTTTTTTTTTTATATTTCGATTGTAATACGTTTTCAATTTTAATGATATGTTTAGTTTAATAAACGAAATGTTTGTTTTAGTTTAGGGTCGAAATTGAAAATACGAAATGTTAAAGTTTAACTCGGATGTTATCGACGCAGTTGCTTTTTGGCGACGTTAAAGTGAAACGTTAAAGTTCGATGCCAAGACCGATACTACGTGGTGTTATTTTATAACTTGAGTCATCAATATAAATGCTCTAATAGAGAATGAAGTATGTGTATAGGATAGGTGATGAGAACATGGCAAGTGGTTGGAGGGAAAAGCACTTGCAGCAATTTTTGATTCCCTTTAACCCCACTTTGTAAATGAATAACAAGAATCTTTTAATTAATGTTTGATCACGCCACTAATGTAGTTAACATTTAACCCCACATTTTTGTACCCTTCTTTCCCATTTCAACATCAATTAAAGAGATGAATAATGAAATGTTATTTCTGTATACACTATTTTTGTTGTAGCTTTTTGAGTTTTTAATTAGGTGTCTTATTTTGATTAATATAAAATTAACAGTAATCTCAGATTCTCAAGGGAAATATAATTCAATTGCCACTTACATTCTGGTTGTGAATTGTTATATATACTGTTCGTTATCTCAAGTGAAACATTCCAATTAGGTGATTGCAAAGTCGAAAAGAAATTACGTATACATGATATATAATATCATGAAAAGTTTTGGTACAAGTAGGTGAATATGTTATACGAGGAGGTTTTGCTCTGCGCGTCGCGATGGGGGTTCACGTGTTAGAAGTCAGGGCGAAGCGTTTTTACCTCTGCTCCGCTGCATGGAGCGGGTTTTACGTGAAAAATATCTTTATTACACAAACATTCCCTAGATTTAACTCAATGATCGTTTTGAAATCGCATATAAAGTGTAATACATAAAGATAGAATACATAAGCTTAAAACACATATAAAGCATAATATATAAACATCGATGTCATTTTCAACATTATTGTCTTTCATCAGGGGAAAAAAAAAACATTGTTGTTTTGAAACCAAAAATGCAAGGGTGAAACATCATTTTGGTAAACTTGAAAACCACGAAAAGGAAAAAAACCGTTTGCGTGTTTCGAACACCGTATCTCCTCAAACCACGAATAAAAAAAAAGCGTTTGCGTGTTTCGAATACCGTATCTCCTCCTCATTAGCTATTTAATTATAGATCTATTAAAATAATTGCAAATAAATGTAGGGGTTGCTTTTTTTTTTTTTTTAATACAATCTTAGAGGCTAATTTTGTAATGTAAGTAAACTTGAAGGACATTTGTGTAATTTTATGTTGGTAATTTTATGTTTCACAAATTCCAAGATCTAACATATGAACTGTTTTTGTAAGTGTATGTTACATTTGGGATTTATTTATTTATTTATTTTCCTTCTTTTTTTTGCAGTTTTATAGGGATTATGCTTGCAAAGCAAATAAACCCCAATGGCCATTTATGTGGGGAAAAAAACAATTGTAGGGACCTTTATTGCGGTTCAAAAATACCTTTAGGGACATTTTTGTAGTTTTAAAAGGACTGTTTTTGCAAAGTAAATAAAAAACACATACCATTTTTACTCAATACCAAACCACCGGGACTATTTTTGTCATTTATGAAAATATATTGTACATGGATAGTATTTTGTCTCAGAAAGTATTAAAAGAACATTTGTTTGACGAATATTATTATTAAAAGAGTAAATTACACCATTCGTTCTTGTGATTTGTATTGACCGCAGCCTTTGGTTCATTGACCGAAAAAATGCACCGCTTGTCCCTAACTTCCAAATGTTATCCATCAATGGAGTGTAGTGGCTACGATGGTTGTGGTGGTTGGGGTCAAAAACTAAACGACAAGGTGGTGGTGATCAACTGGTGTGGTAGTGAGTCAACTGGTATGGGTTTTGCGAGAAACTTTAGAAAGGGGTTTATTTGAGTGTGGTGTAGGGTGTTTGGATATTAAAGTTGTTCAGTTGGTACAAAACGACAAAAACCCATCAATGGAGTGTAGTGGCTACGATGGTTGTGGTGGTTGGGGTCAAAAACCCAATGACAAGGTGGTGGTTATCAACTAGTGTTGGGTGTTTGGATATTAAAGTTGTTCAGTTGGTGATCAACTGGTGTAGGGTGTTTGGATATTAAAGTTGTTCAGTTGGTACAAAACGACAAAAACCCATCAATGGAGTATAGTGGCTATGATGGTTGTGGTGGTTGGGGTCAAAAACCTGTCAAACGCAAAACGACAAAAATCTGCCAAAAATAAACAAAACAACAAAAATCTGCCAAGGTGGTGGTCATCAACCGGTGTGGTAGTGAGTCAACTGGTATGGGTTTTGCGAGAAACTTTAGAAAGGGGTTTATTTGAGTGTGGTGTAGGGCGTTCGGATATTAAAGTTGTTTAGTTGGTAGTAGTGAGTCATATGACAAAATGATTACCTCACCGTCATGTAAAGACTTAAAAGTACGAAAATACCCATAAATAATGTGATTTAACAAACATTACTGATACCAATGGGCCTTTAGTCCAATGATAAGTGTTTCCAACCTTGTGTCAATAGACAGGAGTTCGAATCTTTCCATTAGCTTAAAAGCTTTCAGTTGCTACCATCCCCCACCACAAATGCTCATATTGACTAGTCAACGAGGGGCCTATTGAAGAAAATGGTCAGGGTTCAAACTCCACCTCCTGATAAGTACAGTCATTGAGACAAGTGCTCATTGCCTGGGGTGGGATTCTTAGGGGATGGTCCGGTTAACATTCTTAGGATGCATGGGACCAAAATGATCTCACCGTTCTTCACTCTTGGAGAACAAACGTTACTGATAGTCGTTAAAGGGAAAGACTAACAATGAATAAAGTTTAACAATTAGAAATAAACGACGCATTTTTTTGAGTCAAGGGACGAAAGGTTCACGGTTAATTCAAACCACAAAAACGAACTCGTAATTTACTCCTATTAAAATGAGTAGACATATCAACTTTTTCGCATTCGCTTGTATCATTTGTCCCGTTTGAAGAAAAATGAACCTATAACATATAAAAGCAAAGGAAAAAAAACGATAAGAGCAACCCCAACCATAACGGGGTAACGCCCGTTATAGGCTAAAGAACGTCGTTAGCGGCGTTACACCCTTGGAGGCGTGGTTCTTTAACGCCGTTGGTCCTTCCACGTTACCACATTAACGCGCGTTAAGGCGTAGGAAAAAAAAATCAAAAAAATTCAAAACAGGTCCCTGTAACGACTACTAGCCGTTATGTTTTAAAAAAAATTCAAAAACCACCCCTAACGGCTACTTTTTATTAAAAAAAAAAATAATAAAATAAAAATAATAAAAAATAAAATTCAAAAACCTTTTTTACCACTATAAATACACAATTAAACACCATTTTTTCACACTTCCACTACTAAATCCTCTCAATACTCTCAATCTTTCAACTTCAATTAACCAAAAAAACAATGCTCTGGAGGCAACGATGATACTTTCTTCAATCTTCTGGTGGGTGGAATCCTCAAACCCGGTTCATCATCTAACCCGAACGCGGTTCATCTTCAAACCCCAACCCACTAGGCTTCTCGAGCCAAGAAATGTGGCAACAACATCAACAATTTCTTTATCAACAACAACACCAACAAAGCACCTTAAACTCCAACTTTCAAAACCTACACCACACAACAATCACAACAATCACAAATCGAAACACATGATGTTGCCGACACACCCACGCCTCCAAAAAAGGAAAAGGTCGATAAGTTAAAATCAAAAATCCAAAGACCCCGAGCCCGAACCAATTGATTCGATGAAGAGGAGGTTGTCACATCGCGCTGAATTCAAAGAGAGGAAGCATTACTTGCAAGGTGTTACATATACTGTTTTGAGGATCCGAAGTTGGAAAGTGCCAACCCGTAGATACGCTTTGGTATCG
Source organism: Chrysanthemum lavandulifolium (assembly GCA_022545495.1). Taxonomy (NCBI): domain Eukaryota; kingdom Viridiplantae; phylum Streptophyta; class Magnoliopsida; order Asterales; family Asteraceae; genus Chrysanthemum; species Chrysanthemum lavandulifolium. Next base: position 190,819,657 of record CM040242.1, read on the forward strand.
GGTCGAAATGAGTTCAATAGACTCAAATTTCAACGGCGCACAAGGACATGATGTCAAGCAAATGGAAAACGTTGAACCGATATGCACAAAGTTCAACGCTTGTTACATACGTGGAAACGGATCAACGAAGCGGGAAAGTGAGCGGATGTGATGAAACCGCAAAGCAATGGTATCGCGAGGAAAACAAAGGAGCACTGTTGGTCTTGATGACGCGGAGGTTTTACGTCATTATAAGAAATGGGACACGCCGAATCGGTTGATTTAACCGGCGATGCGCCAAGCCAAACAAACGAGGCTTTGTTTGGTAATGATGAACAACCACGCCCATGGGAAAGAAACGCTACCAAGAAAGCAAGATCCAGACTACAACAAGTACCGGGGAACAAGCAACGGAGGAACGAGCTCACAACTTATTTCACCGAACTACGGCAAACGAGTATCGCTTGAACGTGAAACCGCCAAGCGGCAGATCGGGCCCAAAGAGAAAAAGATGTCACAATAACAAGGTTGGAAGAGATAAAGTTTTGATGACGCTTGATCAAGGGCAAGATCCAATGGTGGCGCGGTGGATCAATGACGAAAAGATAGAATCATCAAAAATATAACTCAAACCTCGCGAGATCGTATTCTCGCCATTTCTTTTAATTTGTTGTAACGCTTTATTTGCGCTGTGTTTTTTTTATTTCGTTGTAATTTTTTTTTTTTTTTTTTTTTATCTCGTATTGTAATATGTTTTCAATTTTAATGAAGTGTTTGTTTTAGTTTAATAAACGTTGTTTGTTTTAGTTTAGGGTTGAAATTAAAAATATGAAATGTTATTGACGTTATTGGGATATTATGGTTGTGGTGTTTTTCAAGACGTTAACGTTAAACGTTAAAGTTCGACGCACAATGATACTGACAAATATGTTATTTGGTGTTATAGTACATACGGTGATGCCTAACGCCTTTATGATTTTTACCAAGTGATTAAAATAAGTTTTGTGTCTTTTCACACTTTCACGTTTTAGGTGTATTTTCTTCAATCATAAACATGATTATTGAGTATTTTAATAAATTAATCTACCGAATACTTAAAAGCCAATTGACAACAGAGGATCGAAGTAGCAAGTTAAACATATGTGTAGGTATAATTATTTCTTTTCATTTCTTTTCTCCGGATGTGAGACCGCTTTTGCACCCGATAGTTACATTACATGCTACATGCTCTTAATCACATACCTAACAAAATATGATACGATCAAAATACACATTAGAAATAAATAAATAAATTAAAAAAAAAAAAAAAAAAAAAAAAAAAAAAAAAGGATGTCAATTCTTGTGATGGGGCAATAATGGAAATGTGAGTAGCAGTGATATTTATTTTGTTAGAAATTTATACATGGGGCCAAACATGAAAGCAACTGCCCATCTTCAAGTTAAGTACATCTAGCTTTAAATAAAGGAGAGATTACTTGTAGCACATCAATATGACAAAAACCCCAAAATTTGTCATTTTCAATTATTGATCATGGGCTACAAAACGGTGCAAAAACAATAAAACCAAAATAACGTTTACGTGTGGGATGATATTATAACTCATATATATTTTTTTATATTCGCCTCATGTTTTTATCGTTTGAGTTCGTAAATATTTTATTGAAGGTATGATTGAGTTTTGAATCTTATGAAGAAACATTGAAAAGTGAAAACTATTGGTTTCGTGAACTAGAGTAAAAGATCTAATGTCGTAGATTTTGGGAACTAAAAACCCGAAAATATTTGTCTAAAGATTCGTATATTTGATATGAAATACATTCTTGTTCAGTCATTGAATATCTGGATTGAGTCGATGCCAATAGGGTTTATTACATTTCAGTGTCATAGGAATTTTAGCCGATTTGTGTAGCTGAACGTCTCTTTGAATTTAAAGTTTGTTTCAAGTACTTTTAGTGCATCCAGTATTCCTCAAATACTTATGTTCTCGATTAACATGTTTGCATTTCTTTCGCTCTAATTGCACGAGTGTTTCACTTGAAGGATTTACACGTCATAAGTATTGTATATTCACAGGTTCGTAACTTCATAAGATTTTTCAGATACGTTTATCTTAGATGCAAAACATTTGGCAATCTAACTAACCAAACGATTAGATGGAGGAATAAACACTATTGAACTCAACTACTCAAAGATAGCAAATCTCGAGTTTATTTACAGGCCCACTGGATGTATTAGTTGGGCTCACAATAACAACACCTTGAACTAACACATTGGGCCCATCATATGTCTCAAACCTCATTTACAAACCATGCATATACGCCACACAAGTTTAAAACGTTTTATCTAATGAGCATACGAGCAAAAAGATTTTATTGGTATTAAAAAAGCTTTACTTCTTTGTTCATTAAACATTTTAATGACCAGATTGGCTTAATTTTCCTAGAATATCAAGTCATTCTCAACAACTAATCCAAACAGTAAATAATTAAAGTTGGTAAAAGAAAATTAAAAGCTATAGTATCGCGTATTATAGTAGTTACTTAAAACTCGACATCTCTTTTTGGTATGGTTAAAATTTACCAAAATACTCTTTTTGTTGACAAGGTTTAAATGAACATTCAATGAAAAATTATTTTTTGACCAAATACTTTGTAACTTAGGATCCTTTTATTGTTCATAAGTGGGTTTTGATTACGATTTGGATATGGTATAAGAGCCCGTTTGGTTGGTATATGAGTTTTGAATTCGGATTTGAATTGGATTCGGATTTGAATTTAGATTTGATTTGGATTTGATGTAAATTGTAGAGTGAAAAAATATATTATATAGTATTATTTAACTAATAATTAAAAAATATAAATGATTAAAAAGAAAATGACACTGGCTATATCAAATTCCACAATTCATATCCACACATCTATGGCTATGTTTGGCACATAAGATTATGGAAAGATTACGCTTATTTTTAAAAAAATAAGTTACTTAAAAATAATCCTTGTTAGAATATAACTTATAAAAGATTATAAGAAAATAATCTTCCATAATCTCCGAAAATAAAAGGTTTTCACGTAATTTTATAAAATAATCTCTTTATAATCTTTTTAAGAACAACATCAAGACCAAAGATCAAGAATAAAGACCAAAGACCAAAGACAATCTATTTTTGCCAAACATATACTATATCTCGTACTACATAACGAAGACACCTTACTCTTAATTTTAAAACGTACAAAAAATTAAGCATTGTTTACAACACTTTAATGCACCCAATTTTCAGAATTACAACAAAGTAAACATATTGTACAACAAAATAAAGCGTGGTGTTATTTTAAGACCAAAATTCTATCAAACAACATTAATGCAATTAAAAACACTCATTCACCAAAAATTACAACCATTTAAGCACAATGTACAATAGTTGCAACCAAATTTTAAATTTACAACAAAATAAGCATAGTGTACAACAAAATAAGCATGATGTAATTTTCAGACTTACAAAGTTAATGTTATTAAAGTGGTCAATGTTATTAATGACTATAATGACTACTACTTACAAGAAAAGAAACATAACAGACAATACTTTAACGCACATATATTTCAGACGACAAGACAAGAATCATAGTAAGACAACAAAACACCACATTAATGCTATTTAATGTAGTCAATTATTTAACCGGTCAATAAATACAATTAATACGCTTATTAAAACACCCTTACATAAGAAATATAAATTATCAAGATATCAGACAACCAAATTAAACACAATTCGCATTAAATTTCACTACTACAAATAAAAACACATTATACAAATATTCAAGCCCGAACGGCAACGGCTAAATGGGCTTCGAGCCCGAACGGTGCAGACTCAACGCTCCGAGCCCGAGCAGACACGGCCACGGGTTCGAGCCCGAACGGCACGGCTAGACGAAATTTTGATATCCATAAATTTGTTGTTAAAATAACATAATAAACTAAAAACATTATTCATCGAAAAATTTATTTCGCAGACTTCACATGCAACGCCTGAGACTCGCTACTACAAACAATTGACCCACATTGTCAAACGAAAGAGATAGATTTCATAAAACCTACCGTGTATCCCTGGATCAATTTTTCATTCCATAATTCCAAATCTCATTTCCTTTTTTTGAAACCAAACAACAATTCATAAGGTTCAACTCATTCTTCCATTGCGACACCCTCCTACCAAACACACACTAAAATTTGGATTTAAGGTTGGATTAGGAGGTAGAAATTATATATCTTTTAATTTATTATATAAAATCAATTTCTTAAAATATTATTAAAAGTGTAGGACAAGTACAATTTTTTTTATTAATCTAATGATGTTGTGAGTGGTGTACTAACATGGGTATGATTATTTCAAACCTTGCTTTATAATCCGGATTCAGTTTTTATGGGTGATGACCCATTTTTATATCCAATCACACATACCAAACAATTAATAAGAGGAATGAACCCATTCCTTGAATTCAAAAGACATCAACCAAACGGACTCTTAAAATTCAAATTCCAATTTGACAAGATTTTAGTGAATCAGAGTCAAACTTCATGGAATAAAATTAAAATCTAATTTATCAAGATATAGCTTAAATCGCATACGAACGAACATGAGATTGTTATGAGATAAATATCATGCTCCATTGGTCCCAAATTAATAGTCCATATTTTTTTTAGATGTCACAGTTTGGTTGTTTACTACTAAAAATATATAACGATGTTCGATCAAGTTTACCATGTTATCCTTAATTGCAATTAATATTACAAACTCTAAAGAAGATATTATTAATTAATTAGTTACAAAACTGTCATTCTTCAAAAACTAAGAGATAAAGCAATAATTTTATTTTTATTTTTATTTTTTACCACTAGAGCATTAGTCCAATGGTTGGAAAGACTTCAAGGCTGAAATAATCGACCCATGCTCAAGTCTCATCCTCGACATTTGCTTCAGATAGGACTCACCTCGCAAAACCCATGGGCACACCGGAGACTTTGTGAAATAAGAGCTCGGGTCTGAGTCTTAGCTCGCTTTCACCCAAATTGTGCACCACTAGCCAGGGAGTTCTTTAACTATTTCTTATGGCTGACAATGACTTGTGCAAAAAAGTACCCGAGATTAGGGTGTTCCGCCAATCAACACCTTTTTGTGGAATAAAATTATGTTCTTCTTAAACAATATTTTTTGTTGTCAGAAGACAACTATTTTAAGGCTCCGTTTGGTTTGTAGATGGGTTTAGGATTATGATTTAGATTTGGATTTAAATTTGGATTTGGATTTGATTTAAGAGAGAGAAAATATATTTTAAAATAAATAAATTATTATTTATAAAGTTATATATATAAATACAACAAAACATGTGGTTAATAATTAAGTTTGAAAAACTAATTTAGAAAACCCACCATCTCTCCCTACATTCAGTTTGGTGGGCCTTCAAGGATTTGTGAATTATAAAACTCCAACCAAACGACTAAAATTTTGACTGATGCCAAACCTGGCTCCCAAAACCCCCTTACCAAACGGACCCTAAGATGTAAGGAGTAATATGAAACTTTCATATGTATCTAAAAAGAAACATCGTAATTGCATGTTTACTGAAATAACAAATTTTCAATGTGTAAGTAAGAATTCTATTTATTTATCTATCTATATCTATATTTATATATGTTTAAAAGTTGAGTTTCATGTAATACATGTAAGTATTAATGATTATTTAACATATAAATAAAAACTGTATAGTATAATATAATAAGTTTCATGTAATAAATGTAAGTATTAATAATTATTTAACATATAAATAAAACTATGTAATATAATATAATATAATATAATATAATATCTATATATATCTTACGTAATAAATGTAAGCATTAATTGTTATTTTACATATAAATAAAAACTATATAATATAATATATTATAATGAATTTGATAAATGCATTTGATAAATGTGACATCTTAATATTTGAATTTTTTAAATAAAAATAAAAATATAATATATAACGTAATATAACGAGTTTCATGTAATAATTATAAGTATTAATGTTATTCACTAAATAATATAACATAATATTATATGTTTCTTGTAATAAATGTAAGTAATAATGAGTATTTGACATATAAATATAAATTATATAATATAATACGTAGTATAATATAATAAATATAATATAATATAATGAATATGATAAATGTGACATTAAAATGTTAAAAATTAAAGTTTAATAAAACAAATTTAAATATGAAATATTGTAAACTCTATTTCAATTTCTCTAAGCTCTGTACCTTATAAGTAAGCTCTTTATGCTCTCTTCGCTCCTCCACCCTCTTCCCGGTGCCCGACGGATCCCCCGAACCCCGCTAAAGAACGGGACCACTTTAATGGAGATTTATAGCATCATTCAAGTAAATACATACTAAGATCGTAAAAACATAAACTTGTAATATAATTGCACCTAATTCCAGACCTGTTAATCTAGAACTATAAATAAAGGACCAAGGTCCCCTATAAAAAACAAAATATCATTTATACATAGCATAGCCCAAACAAACCCACTTAAAATCTTTACTAAAATTTTGAGTTCATGAAAAGTAAGCATTAGAGATATAAACTATTATTAATATTTAAAAAATAATAATTATCAAATGTAAAAAATATTTTACAACTTTAATAAAGAAACTTACATTATATACTTGGATAAAGATCAAATAAAAAGACAAATATCCGTAAAAGATAATTTTTTTCAAAAAGTTCTCAAAAATTCCCAAAAATTCCACAAGATCGGGATGATGGTGCACGAAAAGTTGTGAAAACGTTTTTTAAAAGTTGATATTTTTCCGAAAAAATTATGAAAAATACGTCATTCATTAAATCGCTTTTTGTGATCAAAATTGGTTTTGACCCAACTCCTTTTGATTTTTTCATCAAAATAACATCATGATCTAATTAAAACAAGTTGAAAATTTTGTGCATCAAAATTTTGTTGAGATAAAATTCGTTTTTGCGATTAAAAACGATCAAACTCAAAATTATAAAAATGTTTTCAAAAGTTTTATGCACCAACATACCCGATCTTATGAATTTGTTTTAACTTTTGAAGAATTAAAAAATATATATATATATTCTTTTTACAGATATTTGTTTTTTTATTTTAACTTTACCCTATATACTTAATCGAAAATTGTGATACAGAGCCATCAAAACTATTAACAACAACTCATATAGAGAAGTGAGTTGCCCCTCTTAAAAGATTGTGTCGACTGAATATGAAATTAGTTCAAAAATAAAAATAAAAATTAATAAAAAATAAATTGTTCTGCTATAATTGTGTGACTTTCTAATTCTATCAGTCAGTCAAACTCAAGCAGGGTTAAATAATAAAAAAACTAACCATGGTTAGTGACTATTTAAAAACTGTATAAAGATAACAAAATAGTAATACGGAGTAATAAAAAGAGATAAAAAGAGGAGACATTAGAAATTGGGATTTTTATCAGCCAAAAAATTAGGGCTCAAACATTTCATTCTCAGTGCTGCTGCTGCTGCTATATCAAAATCAACTTAAAAAAGGTTTTGTTCTTCACCATAGGTTGATCGATGCGATCAACACTTTTTATTTACTTTCTTTTGTAACCTTAATTTCATATAAATGTTTGTTGATTGATCTATTTAGGTTGTTGTTACTGTTTTAGTTTAGGATTTTGAAGTTGTTTTTGTAAGGATGTTGTTGTTGCATTGTTAATTTATTAGTTGTAGATTGGATTTAATGCTAATAGATTTAGAACGGTGTTGCATGCTAGACCATTAACTGGCAGTGAAATTAATTGTTACTAGGTACAGTTCAATTTATGGATTGGCGATGTCTGGTGTTGGTTAGGGTGGGTGTGTTTGGGATTATGAAATATAGTCGGAACTAAATAACAGTTAACAAGACGACCCAATCCCGCAAGGGGCGGGGTATGGGTGAGGTATATGTAGAAAATCATACATCTACCCGATGGTCTAGAGTCTGCTTACTCAAAGACCTCCGGCCATAGCTTATTGAAAAAGCTCAATCAACTCTCTTGCCAGAGGTCTTTTTGGAGAAGTCTCTCTACCCTCGGGTAGGGGTATCATTCTACCTCCCCCATAACCCGCCTGACGGGGTTGGGTATCGTTGTTTTTGTTGTATGATGGCAAAATAATAATTTACATTTCACCCCAAATAACCAAGAATTCTTTTTTCTTTTCCTACCTCGAAGTATGTAGTTAAGCAGAAGCAATTTGGAAATCACAAAACTGCACTTACTTAAATATAAGCAATCCCAAACACCCCTTACTTGCTTAGTTGATGTAGAAATTGAAAATTTTGCAGCATTTAATTCTAGTACCCTTTAGCTGATACTTTCTACCTTTCCCTCCTGGATCACTAATAGATAAAGAAAGATTCATTATGGCCTTTTGTGAAGTGACTTGTCAAAGTGGTTTGGTCATGACACTAACGTTATTAGGTTACTTCACTCGTGCAAGTGATAATGCGTCCATTTCCATGTTGTTTAGATACGGATATAAATTGTTAGCATAACTATCAGTTTATTTAGTTTTCTTCATCCCTTTATACCAGTTTAATTACATTCTAAATGCTACATGATAGCACTAGATAGATACATCATTAACTACTAGAGAGTGATGCTTTTGTCTCTGGTTACCAGGGTAGGGCTAAAGGTGTTCGTAATCTTGCAGTTGCACTTTTATATATCAACCTGTCTGAAACTTGGACCTTAATTCACATGATGACGTGTTCAAAACAGAAAAACAGAAGCCACTTTATACCTCAGTTGCCTGTATGATAGAAATTAAACCATTACGGTTTAGAAACAATTTACTTTTGTAGGGTGATGATATCTAAACTTACCTTTAATAAGTAAGCTGAATGTACTATAGACTGTATTAGGGTGTTAATTTAGCATAAGATTTTTTGAATTGTAGATCACCAGAAAGATCGTATATACCATAGTGAATATATAAATCCCCCTCAGATTAGTATCTTAATTAGTCACAGTAGTTAATTCTATTTCCTCGCCATGTATCTATTTTTGTGTATACTAAATGTACTACCAAAAGTATATACTATATACACATATAGACATACATATAAAGATACATATATGTATATATGTTTGTATTTTTGAATATATAGGCATGAATGTTTATGTGCACCTATAAAGGAAAGTAGCTAGACGTCTAATTACCTTTGTCAATACATTCGATTACCCTTGGTCATGGCCTTTTTATGCTTTGTAAAACTTAATCCTTTATTGAACGATTTAGTGTCATAATTCTGAATAAGTGCAACTGCTTTTTCTTTAAAGGTTGAATGGGATGCTCAAAAGGGATTGAATCAATTAAAGGCATAATCGTTGTGCTGAGCTGACATATTGTATCAATTCTAGGCAATAATCATTGTGCAAAAGGATTGAGTCAATTCTGAGTTGGTGCAACTGCATAATAGACTAGCTGACAAAGAGTAAATGGAGTGCAATAGAGATGAAGCCAATAGGGCAAAAGAAATTGCTGAAAGGAAGTTTAATGCAAAAGACGTCAGAGGGCAAAAATCGCTTTGAAGGCCCAAGCTTTATATCCAGAGCTCGATGGTATTTCCCAACTAATAGCAACTTTTGATATTTACATTGCTGCAGAAAATAAAATAAACAGAGAATCAGATTTTTACGCGATTCTTGGTGTGAACCCATCAGCCGATGATGAAACGGTGAGGAAAAATTACCGAAAACTAGCTTTATCTCTTCATCCTGATAAAAACAAGTCTGTAGGGGCAGATGGGGCATTTAAATATATATCAGAAGCATGGGGTCAACTGTCTGATAAAAGTAAAAGATCGGCGTATGACGATCGGAGAAATGCTGCTCAAAACGGCGGAACACCGGGCCAAAATGGTTTCTACAATTTCACTAAAACTACCACCACTCGAAATAAAGGTACGAGTACTACTCCAAAGGATAGAGGCACCACTAGCACTACGCCTCCCACAAGCACAAATCAGAAGACGTTTTGGACTGTATGTCATGCATGTAAAATGCAATACGAGTATCTAAGAATGTATCTACATCAAAATCTTTTGTGCCCTAATTGCCATGAACCTTTTTTGGCTCTGGAAACCGCAGCACCGAATACTAAAGTTTCTACCAAAGGTTTTAAAAGTCAAAAAGTCAAGAATGCATCTAAGTCAAAGGGTCAAGCGGGCGGTGATTCGTCATTTCAGTGGGGTCCGTTTTCAAATACAAATAATTCAGCATCTTCTGCTCAAGCTGCAACCATGGTACAACGGGCTTATGAAAAAGTCAAAAGGGAGAGAGAAGAAGCTCAAGCAGCCATTAAACGAGAAGAAGCTTTAAGAAGAAAAAAGAAAAGATCTGGCAATCATTCTTCATCTGGTCACTTTGCGTCCGTGAAAAAGGCCCCAGGTGTGAATGGTGTGGGTAACGATGACTTCTGGATAGTCGATGAAACGAAGGGTGTATCAAGTATCGATTCCCGCACTCAACTACTTGAAAGAGCGAGAAATGAAATTAAAAAGAAATTGCACCAATGGAGCTCAGGAAAAGTGGTTAACTACCAGGTTAATACGAAAGAAAAAGAAAAGCTGGATGATTTGGTGAATGTTCATTTTAAAAGGAATACTATCGAGCCACTTGTGATGGATGTTCCGGACCCAGATTTTCATAATTTTGATCGGCAAAGATGTGAGACGGCTTTTAAAGAAGGCCAGATATGGGCTGCGTATGATGATGATGATGGGATGCCACGTCATTATGCCATGATCCATAAGGTGAGTTCAGTAGACCCGTTTAAGATAAAAGTATGTTGGCTTACTTCAAGAACCAACGACGAGTTAGATTTATTTTCTGAGAAAGCATTTGGTGAGTTTAAAATAGGCAAACATGAGAACGTAACTGTCCCTAATATTTTTTCGCACAAAGTCAATTTTACAAAATCAGAAAACGGGTGTTATGAAATATACCCTAGAAAATACGAAGTTTGGGCTTTGTATAGAAACTGGTCTCCTGAATGGAATGATGAAACATCAAATGAAGTCAAACATAAGTATGAAATCGTTGAAGTTGATGAGTCTGATGAAGACACAGGTTTTACTGTGACTCCACTTGTTAAAGTTGCGGGATTCAAAACTGTGTTTCGAAGACATTTAAATCCTAAAGAAGTAAAGGTTTTTCCGGAAAGTGAAATTTGTCGGTTTTCTCATCAAATTCCTTCACATTTTCTGACCGGTCAAGGATCTTTGAATGCTATCAAGGGTTGTCTGGATCTCGATCCTGCAGCTATCCCTGATGTATTTCTTCAAGTTATAGCAGCTGCACAAGACCTAGAAAACATAGATGATGATGATGATGACCCGATTGTCAAGGATTCCGGTTTGACCAGTAATAATGAGCCACAAGTTTTAGCGGATGTTAATGAGCAGTTCATTTCGATTAATACTAGTCTGACGGCTATGGATAGTTGATTGTGAGAGTTGAGTGTGCATTAAGCAGCTGGACACTGTGCATAAAAGTCTGTCCATGAGCTGCTGCCCTTTTTATACAGGAAATAGTTGTTTTTGGGCACCTATCATATGTTCTTTTTAGTTTCAGTTTGTTCTTGATCCTGAAGAATTGTAACATTGCTAGTTTTGACTTTGTGATTCGGGGTCAAAATATCATAGATGAATACAGTGCGAGATGGATCAAGAATTTTTTAGCATTATTATACAAGTAGGTTTCTATAATCTGAGTATGATTTCATTATAAATTGAATTATTGTTCTTGGTTCCTATTGCTTCATTTCATGCATCCAAGTACTTATGATTGTTGTGTATGGATAGTTTTTACATGCGACTGAAAGGACGAATCACATAATGGTTCTATTAAGAACAGGTTGGTTCATGTTGACTTGTCGATGACGTCGACAGTTGTTTTGAAATTTATAAATTATCTTAATATTCACTATAATTATATATTGATGTTATACTGACAATAATAATCTAAGTATTTCAATAGATTGATCAAAGAAATTTTATGTTCTTTTATAATTTTGGGCTATTGTAGATGCATTCTTTCCTGTTGGCTAGTTTTCATCTTAGCTAAAAGTATTTTAGAGTGAAATTTGGTCAGAAAAACAAATAACAGTAACTGCTGGAAGTGGTTTTAACAAACATCTGGAAATCTTCTTACTTTAATAAAGATCAGTGCAAACCTGTTCTGCACCAGTTTAACCGAAACTGAACCGTAATCACTGACTACTATCGGTTCGGTACTTGTTACTGAATTATGTAGTAAACGCTTATTTTTGGAGAACATCATTGATAACACACAATTAAAAGCACAAGTTTGTGCAGTTGCAAATGTAACATTACACTAAACGGTACTATAGTCTTGCTGCACACTGTATATGTTGAAGTTCTCTGAAGCTGCAACCATGCTTATTGCCTTGAAAAATGGTATTTTAGTACACTTGGAGCTAGTGGAACAAAGTCATTAATATTACACATTTGTGACGTTACAAAGATGATTGGAGTAACAAAATATATGTAACATTACATGAGTGGGTCGCTTTTTAGAATCTTTAGCGACCCAGCTAAACTACATGAAAATTGAAAGAAATGCTAAGCCTTAGCAGTCAAACATGGATGAAAAGCCGTCCCACAAGCAATCCATTGTCGTTTGCGACTGTGTGGTAACACACAGTTAGGAACCTTTAACCATTCCTTTCTCAAGATATCATAAGTAACCAACCGGTTCATCATTTTAGATCGAAGAGATAACATTAGCAATCCTCTGTTACCCAAACACGACATCTTAATGTGCTTTCCATAGAATTCTAAGCACCATATATTTGGCATTCTGTCAACCTCCTTCCACAAGAGAGTCATCTTCTGAAGCTCCCATACGCATACACAAGTTGCGGCGTTTTTTGTCAGCAACCCAACCAGCATAATCCTGCCGCTACATTCTGCGAGAGCGTGATCGCTCAGTTGTAGTGGGGCCGGGACTGTAAACTGCTTCCAAACTCCAGTTTCCATGTCGTACGACACGATCCCATCTGGGTCTGATCTCAGGAAGTACATCGACCCGTCTACAGTGACAGGTTGTGACCTAAAGTTCAACGACAGTGGAAGCTTAACACACGCTGGCATCCTTCCAGGGCACGCCCATGTGTTTTTAATCGAGTCATAAACTTCATACTCGCCATCAGAACCGACCCACATAATCTGGTAAGACCTAGATTTCTCGTTGATGGTCATCCCGACAGCCACTCTTGACCAGACTTTGACTGATCGAGCCTGTAACTCACGGAAAGATCTGGTTAACGGGTTACACACGTAGAAGCTTCTATGACCAATATCTAGAAAACAAACGAGTCCACCAGCAGAAGCTACGGGTAAGATTATCATTTTTGTGGGTACTGCAGGAACCGTGGGGTGGTGCCATTTTCTTGAAACGGGGTCATACATGGCTCCGGTGTTGACATTCTCATGGGTTCGGGTATAAAACCAAGGTTGGGTTCCTGGGACTTGATTACACTGAACAGAGAAGCTATTAGAAGTTAGTAACGAATTCCATTTCTGGCAAACTGACCGGAAGCGAAAGAAGGTGGTGACAGGAAGTCGTGCAATGACTGCTTCGTACAAGTCTTCTGGGAACTCTTTCCAGATTTCTTCATCCATAGTCTCAGCTGAAGTAGGTTTTTCGGCTAATTTTCCACGAGTACGGTCTTTTCGAGCTCTTTTTGACGGTGGAGCCTTGCCAGGCTCCAAAAGTTTAAACTTTCCGGACCTCATTATGAGATTATAGCAATCATCTTCAGAAGGGTTATCTTCAAGGTTCAGAAGACACCATCTACAAAAGAAAATAAAGAGATATTCAGTAACCGGCAATATGTATTCATCTAATTCATGGGTTTACCAGCTTTTGTGCATAAAACTACCATTAATTCAGTAATTCAGCTTCCAAAACTTGTAGATGATTGGTTAGAGTTCAGTCCCAGAAGACTAAAGAGACTCAGGTAAAAAAAATAAAAATAAAAATAAAAAAACACTTCAGGAAAAAAGAACATGAACCAAAAAAAAATTCCATTAGCACTCCTACAACAGTAAAAGGTAAGCACTTGCAAACACCACAATATTGGTGGAACTCTAATGACACCAATAGCAATATACAGAGGATAAAAGTTTCTCGACCTTCCTAAACTCTAGTGAAACCCCAACACATGTTGAATATTAGAACTAACCAATACCGCTAACAAGGCATTAAAAAACAAGAAAAGGTAAAGAGCATACAAACATGCTAAAGAACTAATATTAACCATTACAAGTGCAATTTGTCTTTATTAGGCATTATAAGTGCAATCTATAACCACCACAGATATGAGGATGTTTTCATAGCTGATTCTAAATGTATTGCTACACCAGGGATTAGGCAGATCAAGGAATTTATCATAATGATGATACACAAACAAATTTAGCAAAACAACAAATATCTAAGGTTGAGTGCATCATGCATTATTGCATCAGGAAGAGGTTTTGAGGGTCTCCATGGAAAATAACATGATATGAAAAGCATGTTATATGTCAACATATTTGTTATAAAACACGCATCCTGGTGACAAATGTATTGAAAGTTACTAAACATAATTCCAACTAGTTTTAATTTTAAAAATGTAATTTCTAATTCTCTAACAATATGGTGTTCGTGATTGCTCATCAATGGCTCTTTGTGATGTCCACATGTGTATAACATAAATAATAGAGTTTTCACTAGTATGTAGTGCATTAATAATTTATTTTTAGTATAAAAGGATATTAATGATATAATGTGAAATGAGCAAAACTGTGATCATGTAAGTTAATTTATTTGTTATGTTTGATGTAGTTTTTACACTTGAAGCTTTTGTGTGTTTACTTGATAGCGTGTATATGGTAACTTATCAATAATTATGTCCTTTCAAGCGTAACGTTAGCATGGAGAATTAGAAGACATGTGCACATGACAGTTAAAGTTTTATAGGGGGTAAGATGTGCTAAATCTTCTTTGTTACAAATAAGCACTATTGTTGAAGTGTTCTTACAATTACGCAGGTAGGTTGATGCCTTTATCATCTCACATACCTAAAAATACCTCACCTACATGAGTGATTGTAGAAACACTACAACAGACATTGCTTCTTTGCCTACAAAATGATTTGAAAACACCATCCCTCCCTCCAGAAAACCCAATAATCATGTCCCAAGTGCCCTTCTAGTCGTTTATGCTCAACCCAAAAAGGAAAATGCACTCTACGCTAAAAACACTTAACTTTTAGAGTGCACACTACCTAAAAAGAAAACAGCCAAAAACTAAGCAGAAACCAAAAATATAAAACATAACAAATACAAGTTACATGATTACACTAGCGGTTATTAAACAACGACCAAGAGGTAAGTGATGTCAAAATTGAGACACAGGTGTGTTCTTTGCCTTAAAAAACATCATGTACAATATTATGCATTACAAAGTAAGTATACACACATATATTCGATACAAAGTAGCACGTACCTAATTCACATAATCTCAATCAAATTGCTCCATACCAAAATAACAACCAAAAACTATAACAAAACCATCAATTGCATCTCAAAATAAACAATTAAATTTCCATTGGTGCTCTAATACCAGAGTAAAATGTCATCACTTGACTTGCTTTCCGTGCTCCGTTTTATGTTTCTTTTATACTCTCATACGCTTTTGTGCGTTTACTTTTCGATAGCGTGTATATGGTACCTTACTCAAGATAAGTTATTATTCGCATCTAAGTGCAATTTCATTTATTGACACTAGCATAGAAGATTAAAAGACACGCACACATGATTTATGAGATTCCCGGACGGGAAGTGACTTCGTATGCAACGAAGCACTCTTTACTTAATGTTTTCTATTACAATCAAGCATGTAGGTGTCTTGCATACCTAAATACCTATTGCAAAAACACCACATAAGACACTCCTTTGCATACAAAGAAGATTAGGCAAACGCCATCCCTCCGGAAAACCAAAAATCATGTGTAATTGTCCTTTTAATATTTTATACATGATCCGGAATATCACTTTGTAACTTACCATACACATACCAAGGAAAAAGAAAACACCCAAAAGCTACAAGGCAAAAAAAGTTACACAAAACATAACACATCAAGATACATAATCACACTGTCACTCATTTCACATAAAAACAGAAACATCCTTTTTTATATATATTACGGATTACAAAGTTAGTATACACAATAAGTTCAACAAAACACCTAAAATCCTAGCTAACACAAATAACTACATATTCTCTGTTCCACATAGATTACACAAAAGTCACCACAGAGTCACTCATAAACATTCATAATTTGTATCAAATTGCTCTATTCTCCAATCAAAACCAACAATATTAACAAAACAATCAATTAAATCTCAGATCACACAATAAGATCAAATAGATATGGGAATATTAGTTTTATATAGGGTGGTTTGGGCATTTTGAAAATAAAAATAGCACAATAAAGGGGGACACTCCAGAAACAAGTGGTGTTATGGACTATAGAAATGCAAATTTCCCTAAGAAAAAGCATGATATATGTCAAGATCATTGTAATAAAATACAAATCCTGACGTCTAACGTATCGAGTATGATTAAAGATGACCCCAAACAGTTTTAATGTTGATAAGTAGTTTTTCAAGTCTCTAATGTTGGCGACGAGGAATGCACTGCCTCTTTAATCCACGAATAGTTCGTTGATAGTTCTTTGTGATGTCCTTGCTTATGAAAACATACATATCTTTGACCAAACTATAGTGTGTAGAACAAGAACAACAATACCCAAACTATCATCTAACACCTAAATACCTTACCTACATAAATGATTGTATAAACATCACAAAACTACAAAAGACACTAAATCTTTGTATACAAAGACCTTTCGACAAACACCATCCTTGTGGAAAAAATAAAAAACATGTTCAAGTCCCCTTCTAGTCATTTATGCTCAACTCAACTCAACACAGGAACTGTACCCAATCTAAAGAGTACTAAACTTTTTGTACACTACCATACACACACACCAGGGAGATAGAAAACATGTATAACATTCAAGCACAAAATGAAACTCAAAACATAACAAATAAACCAATCACACTTTAGCTCATTTTATGCATATATTATGCATTACAACGTCAATATACACACATATCCTAACACAATTACCTACAAATTCCATACTCCACACAAATTAAACAGAATCTTGAGTGTGTTTGGTTGTTGATAGCGCGTTGATTGTGCATATGAAGGCCAAATGCTTATGTGCTAAGTGTACAAGTTCATTTCTTGACGTGAGCATATAAAATTAAAAGACACGTACACGTGATTTTTGAGGGTTCCGAGAAGAAAAGTGACAGCTAATCTCTCTTCGTACGCAATGAAGAAGTCTTTTTAGAAGTAATGTATTACAATCACACATGTAAGTTTACAAGAGTGATTGCAAAAACACTAGAAAAGACAGTCCTTTGCATAAAAAGAAGATTACGCAAGCACCATCCCTAAGAATTGTCCTTTTAAATTTCTATGCTCCCACAAAAAAATGAAATTATACTCAAGACACAAAAACACTTGACCTTTGTAAGTTGTCATAGATACAGAGTATCGAAAAAGAAATCACCCAAAAGCTAAAAGGCAAGAAAAAGTTAGACAAAAATATCACATCAATCAAGTTACATATGTTATGGGGGTGTTTGATTTACGAGCTTATTTGAATTCGAATAACCCCAGCTTGTTTTAAGACTCATGGGCTTATATACTAATAAACTTACAAATTAAATGAATAAAAAAATGAAGCTAACTACCTTTGATTAGGAGGAGGTTGTTCCACCAGAGGAAGAGAAGAAGAAGAATAATAAAAGTGTTGAAGTTGAGCGATGAGTTGCCTCAACATCTCCCTCCTTCAAACCCCAACTTCTTCTTCTTATTTACATCTTCATAATAACTAATTTTTTAATAATAATCATAACAACAAACTTATTATTATTATACCCCACTTGTACCCTCTCTCTAGAAAAAAAAAATACTACAACACACGGTTTGTGTTTGTTATTCTGTTGTGTTTGGAGAAAGAGGGGAAAATGGAATTGGTTTTTTATAAAAGGAAATGAAATGAAAATTTGGGGATTTTAATAATTTCCACGTAGGCAAGGCCTGGTCATGAGTAGGATTGACTAGTACGCTACTTTTGTCCCTTTTACTACCCTTTTGCCCTTTTCTAATTTTTCCCACTCAAACCTTTTTTTTCTCGAATGTTAATTAATCCATAATCGCGACTTTTTTTTTTTTTTTCCTCCTAACCAAAAAATAACTACTCGACACAATAACTATCGTTACTAAAATCTGCACTGCGCACGGATCGTACTTGTGTTGACACATAACCGATTTTCATGTAAAAAAACGTATTCATAAAATAAAATTTGAAATGCAATAACAAATTCAAAGGATGCATCCAAAAAAAGTTATACGGGCGCCCAACCCACATGGACTTATTAAACGAAGAAGAAATGTGAGGTTGTATGTGGACAAGGGTGTATGCGCGCTCTAAATTACACGCTACCATCTAAGTGAGCAAGAAATATAGAAATGGACATCTGTCATTATCAAAGTTGTGTGCATGAGGTTGTATTCACACGCGTCTTCTTTTTTGTCTTATCAACTTTTAATTTTTACTCGTGCGTTCTATTTATTTCGGTAATATACTCTCAAAACACTTAATTTTTAGTTGTTTTATCTTTACTAAAGCATTTGACAATCATCATTGTTAACAGGTTTAAAAACTGGTAATACGTTAAAAACAATGTTTATGCTGATACGGTAGGTCATTAAAATTTAATATGCCCATTTTATAAAACATGACTAATTTCGGCAATCATTTTCTCTGGAACCAACTAAACTTTGCACCATAAGATTAGCCACAAAACTAATAGTCTGTAGAGTTTGAACTTAGGTCTCCATCGGATGATCTCAAACCTTCACCCAAAACTACAATTTTGAGAAATCTGATAATTTTGCATTCATGATGTGTGTAAAACTAAGAGTTTGCTTATGTATGTTGGTGAGTTTAGTGTCATCACTTATATTTTATGTAATTGTAATTCATCGGTGCACAAAAACAAATGGCTTAATCAGTTTAATTTACTATGAAGCAAAAAAGGTGAAGGTACACTCATTTTAGCAAGCTTGATGCCGCCACAAACAAGTGGGTTCATGGGGTCGCACTTACCGGCCTAGAGGCGAGAGCGCATTGTTGGGGTCCCGCTCCCTGGGCGAGCGAGGTCGAATTGGAGCCTCCTCGAGGTTTTGGGGCGCGCCCTAGTTAGGGTCTCGCTCCCAAGTGAGTTTGGATTCTGATGAAGCTCGCCCAATATCTGATGCAACATAATTTTATGCAAACTGCATTCATACAATGCAGTTCAATACCACATACACATTCAATGATCAGCAATTGAAATCACCAATATATGCACCAGGACCATAGACTCACAACTAAATTTCCAAGTCCATCTTCCTTACTTCATTATTCAACCCGCATCCACAATAACCAAAGAGGAAAATGGAATGGCATCATTGTGCAGTCTATAGCCACTTCAGACCATTCCAGTCAAAGGCTCTACCAGGGTCTCTACATTTCCATCTTTACAAATGGCTTCAAGAACTTGAGAACACACATCTTAAATGAGAATCACCAAACCTCCTTTAGTAATACATAGCTTGGACCAAGTAGGTTGATCTTTCATTCTTCACTATTTCAAGCAACATGTGTCACCCTACCAGTCCATTTACCCTCCACTATGGGAAACCTACTTTATGATTAACTTGAGACAAAACAACAATGGACAAAACAATCTGAAAGTGATCTTTACACGACTTAAAAAAATATATCAGGATTGTTTTATTATTACAACCCACACTTCCACCCATTCTAACAATGTATACAGAATTTTATGTTTTGTATATGTAGTATGAACTAGTCGAAACTAAAATAATTCAAATCAATTAGAAAGTAATCGATCAAATGAGTAAGATACTTGTAACAAGCTACTAATAACGTTTTACTATTACGTTGGTGGATTTAAAAGGTATTTGATTGACACATTGTGTTGGTTTTAAGGTCTTACACAAGCTAACGAGACAAGGTCCTTGAAGGTGTAATTGTTGATCACGCAGAATACGTATCCCCGAACTATTGATGCTATTATCATTCACACTGCATGTATAGCAAACTAATGAAATAGTCCATAAATGTTTATTAAAAAGTACGTATTGATATTCTATAGCACATTGCTTGATTTTTCATGGGTGAAAAATGCTGAAATTTTCAACATGACTATTAATATTAATGATTAAAGTCAATAATCCTAAGGATAAAGGTGATTTACGCAATATAAACTTTAATCATGTAATAGCTTGATCCAAAATTCCTAAAAACAATGAACAAGGGAGACCCACACGGTCACACGTATGACCAAATGTCAAGTTAGAATGACCCACGATTATTGACCACATTTTGAATGATTAGGTGAAAATGTGAAACATACCAAGACCAAGTCGTAATTTGCCATTGCATATAGGTTTTTACAATCATTATGTAATTTTTTGACTGATTATCAAAACAATTACAATCTATAGATGTACAATTACAATCAAAACTCACTACGCAACTTACATTTAATTAAGTCAAATACTCGTTATCCTAGTAATATTGATCGAGAAAACCCCGTACGTTTACCTGTGTAGTTTGTAAGATGATTTGACCTTTTGCGCACCTTTATAAAGATTTGTGTATACAATATAAGGAGATTTAGTTATACGTAGCTCCCACTTTGCGATGTCTTTGAAGCATGCTTGTCATAACGTAGATGAGCAACCACTCCCTTGATTACGACAAACTACTCCGCTTCTACGTTAAATGGCTCATCTGGTGCCAATGATGGCAAGCTATAAAATCTCCATGGGCAATGAACTCCAACGAAACTCGTGAGATTGTGATGGCTTTTTGTATTAGCATATTTGCATAGTATGTTTATCTCGCAGTATTTACTTGGCCACAATGCTATTTTGAATGCGGCTGGTAAGTAACAATCTCACCACTTACAAATTAGAATAACTAAAATCGACACTAATTCTTCTCATCAAAATTTACACTGCACGCAGTTACGCAAACCCATCTACGCACCCTGACACGTGTCACTATTTTATTAGTCCAATAAAAAAACAATTTTAAGACATGATATGTAAAGGAAGAGGATGCACAAGACTTTTTGCTTGTGGGGATGCGCAACCACTTAACTAAAAAATTATAGATTTTGGATTACAACCACTTACTTAAAAAATATAACAATAGCAAGTGGGGATGCGCAAAGGATGGGAAGGCGCAAGACATTTGCTTGTACTTGTTTACGTGTCACTATATCAACCATTCAGAAGTGGATGCACAAAGTAAGGGATGCGCAAAGTAATTTGCACGCATAGATGACGTGTCATTTTGTGAGGATACGCAATGAGAGGAATATTCAAGACTTTTTGATTGCACTTATCTACGTGTCACCATATCAACCAATCAGAAGTAGATGCAAAGTAGAGGAATACGCAAATAAAGTGGATGAGCAAGTTAATTCACGCTGTGTAGTTTTTGGTAAAAGACTCTAAAACAGACGTATTTGATACCACGGTTATCCAAGGGTCAAGTATGGAAATTTCCAATTTTTTTCTTCCAAACAATTTCAACGAAATTCCACTAGCTAACTCTCTTTGACGATTCAAGCATCACAAAAGTTTATTCTCTAAAAGGTTAGCAAAAGAGATCTATCAGTTTGGACCATATTATTTCTTTTTACGTTAGATTTTAATAAATGGTCTTTAAAAAAAGGCAAGAAATAATAAAATAATAAATAATACATGAAGTTTCTAAATAAAAATTGATATTAAAAAGTCAATGCTTACTTCAAAGGTATTTTAGCTAGCGTTGCCACTTAAGCTAAGATTGGTTTGGTGAAGGCAATAATATTGTGGCGCAGGGTTAACGAATTTCATCGAAAATTTTATTTCATTTTCAAGTGGTATTTTAACCAACAATTGCTGTCAGGTACCTAACATTTTCTCAAAAAAAATCAATGGTTTAAATCTTATCAGATGCATATTTAGAGGTGGTAAATTAAAGTTAACGACTCGCTCACCCAAATAACTTGAATTAAAAAAATCTCATCTATTTACTCTTTTTATCTATCTTAACAACCTGAAAATATTTTTTTATTATTATATATGATTATTTTTCAGCCTAAAATGCGTCCTACGTGTATGTAATCTCATAAATACCACATTTTGGCATTAGACTTCAGGGGGTGTTTCATTTTTCTGTTAATAAGTTTTGTGGGAGATAATGAAAGAGAAAACAAATGATACTTCTCCCCATTAAGACTCATTAACAAAAAGAGGTCCACCCACTTAATTCAGAAATAAAAAGAAACAAGCCCAAAGTTGTGTATACAACTTGAGTCAAGTTATGTTATTATGAGTCATTGGATTTGATCCAATGGTTCAAATAAAAAAAATTCTTTTAATTTCAATCATTGAATCAAATCCAATATCTCATAATTACACAACTTGACTCAAATTATATAACACAACTTGAGAGGATCTTGTTCCCCTCATTAGATGCCATCAAAGGTCGTCATAGCAAAATAACAGATCACCCGATGTTTTATAAAAATTGCTTAATGAAAACAAACGCATACATTAAAATTTTGGTGACCCTAAACCTAACTCAAATGATATTGATTTGCACACTTTATAAAATAATTGAGACACTTCAATTAATTGTATTTGAACATTTATATTTTCATATGGGTGAAAGTGTAAGAATAACTGTAAGGGTATAAATGTCAAAATACAATTAATTGAAGTGTTTCAATATTGATGAAGTATACAAATCATCTCTCTAACTCAAAGTATAATAATATAGTATCTAGTTAGAAGTTAGTTACTTGAAATGGAAAGAAGAAAATAAAACCGACCAACCCCACAATCCATCAATACCCAACCCATCATCATTCGTTGGGATGAACTAACAAGCAAGACCCAAAATATACACGAAAAATCATAGAGTTTAACATCTTTACTCAAGTATGGTATGGATATATTTTTGTGTACATGTTGTAGTGATCATGGTAGATCCAAATGATTGAGGCAACCACTTTCAAAAATATATCATGGAAGTTATACTTTATTTTACTTCATTTGTTTTATTTAATGTTATTTTTCACAATGTTCAGATTTTGCAAGAACATAATTATGTATCTAATTGTAAGGACACTCTTTGTAAGGCTATTAATCAGGTTTCGGCTATTGGGGTACATGTTAGCCGAATAAGCCATATTATAACATAAAAATACAAATAAATGGGTGAATTTCTAGAAATAAGAATAATAATAATAAATGTAGAACGTAAAGGGGTTGAATACGTTTCTGTTTAAAATCTAAAATCTTTTATATCAAATTTTTATCAAACGTGGCTAAATATGAATAGTGGTTTTGATGGTTGATATACATATAATAGATTATGTCATAAACATAATTTCAAATATGTTTACTAAACTAAGACACACATATTGATAACACAATATAAACAACCAATCACACAAACATAGACATAACACAAACATAATAACAAGCAATAAAGGCGAATATAAACGTAAAGCAAAAGGTAAAAGAAAGCGCAAACCAGACACGGTGATTTATAGTGGTTCGGTCACGAAGCTTCTCTTCGCCCTACTCCATTCCCCGAGTACCCAAATCGGGAGTTACTTCACTAATAAACAAGCTCCCTTCAGGCGAAGAAAACCACACCACGTTGCTTACACCGATTTTCGACACTAAGCTAAATGTGGAGTTCTAATCTTAGCTAGAACCAATCTACACAACACTACACACAATACTTCACGGACTTGCACACCGTCCCGATCTACACACAACACGAACTTACACACCGTCCGGATCTACACTTACACAACTATCCTCGACTTACACATAAGTCGGATCTACCAATATGCAATAACAAAGATTGAGAGAGTTTAGATAAAGAAGAGAATCGTAACAATGGTTACGTGTGTGATGCCTATTCTACAACACTTCGTTTCTTGGCGAATACGAGCGTTCTTCTCTTTGAACTTTGATGGAAGAAAGAGTGTGATCACTTATAAACAAATATATACACATGTTAATGTGATCAAAGAAGGTAGGAGAAGAGAGTGGGAGAGTACATAAAGTGTTAATACAAATAAGCCGTAGAAACGTTTATTTATATTTTACGATCTTCTAATGTTTTGTCGATAACAAACGTAAAATCATTTTAACGAAACAAATAAAATACGTAAATGGTTTGAGCCAATAGTTTACTAACACACTTACGTTTTCTTATAAAACACTAAACAAGTAATAGTGTTTTCATGTTATAGTAATGCATATGTATAACAACTAGTGTTTACATAATGAGCATATATATACATACTTAGTATGTATTGTAATGGGTAATGTAATGAGTAAGAATCTAAGTTATTGACCCATTAACTAGATAAATTGAATGTAGTTGGGTAAAACCCAAAGTCCATGACCCATACCCATGGAGCATGATCCATAACCCATAACCCATTGCATGACATCATGCATGAAGTCATAATGGGTATTATCCATAACCCATGGAGCTAACCCATGACCCATTGACTAGATGCATTGTATCTTCTAGATACATTATATCTATTTGGATACCCGTGGTTCAAAGTCTATAACCCATGATCCATGACCCACAACCCATTTAGGGGCGTCCCACGGATCCCTAGGAATACTGAGCGGATCCTCAAGCAAGGGATCCGTGGGATCTGTGGGACGATGGTGAATTTTGTCTATAAATAG
This sequence comes from Chrysanthemum lavandulifolium, assembly GCA_022545495.1. NCBI lineage: Eukaryota > Viridiplantae > Streptophyta > Magnoliopsida > Asterales > Asteraceae > Chrysanthemum > Chrysanthemum lavandulifolium. The sequence continues at coordinate 190,844,671 of CM040242.1, forward strand.
TGAGCCATTTCTTCATTGTAAGTTGCCACTTCTACACATACTTTCTCCTAGTATTGTAAACTCTCTAACCTCATATCCAAAGGGTCTTTCTATGCCGTTTGTGTTTGTTTTTGTGTGATTCTCTAGGTTCCTCTTAAAGGCGAGATCACCACCTCTTGAAGTCGAGCAAGCTCAAGTCCATGAGTTGTCTAGCTTCGTCATCATTAATACTACTGAAGTTCTCTTGTTGATAGTTCTTTCTTCCTCTCTAAAAGTGTTGTGTTGAAGGCATTAGTGAAAGATGCCAAAAGAGTCAAGTCGAAGGCATTAGTGAAAGGTGCCGAAGGTCCGTGTTTAAGGCATTAGTGAAAGGTGCCGAAGGTAAGTGTCTAAGGCATTAGTGAAAGGTGCCGAAAGTCCGTGTCTAAAGCATTAGTGAAGGGTGTCAAAGGTCTATGATGAAGGCATTAGTGAAAGGTGTCAAAAGATCATGTCAAGGGCACTAGCGAAAGATGCCAAGGGTGTACAATCGATATGGTGCATCGATGTACAAATATAGATAGGTTGTGTCCAAGGATATTGATATCCTTGATGATGTTGAAATAAGGAGTGGGTCTCCTTTAAGATAGGTGTTGTGTAGTGTTTGGTAGTAGTTCCTCCTTTGTAATGGAACTCGGTATCTAGTCTTATACCGAATAAAGTGTAGGCGACGTTGTGATAGGTTTGGTTCTACCTCGTAGAAGAACCCGGTGTCTAGCCTTGTACCGGAAAAAGAGTAGGCGACGTTGTGAAGGCTTCTCCGCCATAAGGAGTTTGTGTGGTGTAGTGCTTACGAACTCTCGAGTAGGTGACTCGGGGAGTGGAGTAGGGCAAGGAAGGTGTCCTTGTAGCCGAACCACTATAAACACTCGTGTCGTGGTTTTGTGTTTCTTACTCTTTACCTTGCATTATATATTTACATACTTATCTATCAACATCCAATAATACACATTTAAATAGATTGACATAAGTCGATCTAAATATTTAAAACAAAGTATTAATCGGTAAAACTATTCAACCCCCCCTTCTAGTTTTCCACAATTGGTACCAGAGCTTCGTTACCAAGTTTCTTAAGAGTATATTGTATTTTTAAAACTTGATACGATCCGTGTATGATTGAAAACTACACGGAAGGAAATTTCTTAAAAACAAAAGGTCACGCTTTAAAATCATCATATTTTATAATGTTGGATCATGATAGATTTTCTAATATTTTCCTTGTTAAGAATTCTCCATACTAGGATTTGGCCATTGATAAGGTTTTAAAAGGTACCTTTTTGAGGGGTCGTTTAAGCCCTTATTTGATCACTTTTGTATCCGTTATTGCTTAATATCGTTCCTTTTCACTTTTAGGTCTCTTGAAGGCAAAATCTTGGAATGGCACTTATTTGGACGAAAAGCGCGAATATCTGAAGAAAATGGCCAAAGTCGAATCGAGACACTCAAAGCTACCGAAAACATAAGGTGGCGTCGGTGTTAAATTGCGGCCGTCGGAGGATTTTGTGACGGGGACGAAGCCAAAACTCCTATTTTCAAGTGACGACGTCAAGTTATAAAAAGAGAGCCGTCGCAACTCGGACGGCCTAGATGCAATCCAGACGCGCCGAAGTCGAAGAGGACGGCGTCCACAAGCATAAGGTGACGCCGCGCAAGTCTAACGTGGCCAAGACGAAACCCTAATGCGGCGACACACGGCGTCACAAAACATAAGGCACGCGTCGCAGATGTAATCTTATATATATAATCCGAATTTTTCAAGATTAGTGTGTAGTCTTTTGGAGTAAAACCTAAAACCGAACCAAGGTCTGTCTTGTACAAGATTTTAGGGTTTCAAACCCTATCTTACACCAAGATAAGTGTTTTACTTCATTAATACAATTATGTCTTTGATTATTTGTGTGTATGCTTGCATGTTCTCCATGTCCGGCTAATTTACTTGTGTGTTTGCTTAGGGAATATGAAACTTAATTATTGAATATTGATTGGTTGTCTCTTATCTTAGTTGATTAATGATCTAGTAATGCGATAGGTCATTCGTTGTGTACTTAATGCTTTATTAAATCTTTGTGAATCTTAGAATATGACTCCTTGAGTAGTTGTAAGCTAAACCATCCAAAGAGTGACTTAGAGTAAGAGTTTATTATCCCTAGTGGGTTTTGTAGACGAGACCCTTTGGTAAGTTCAAAGAGTTAGGGAGAAACGCATACCCTACAACCTTAGACACACAACGCAACTAGGAATAAGGACGTCACAATTCAACCACCAATAGGAGATAATTAAGGAGTAGTAAAACCTAAGTAAACACATCTTTAAACTATCATACAAGCACACAATAATTAGACATAGACTACATACACCTTAGATTAGATAATTAGATAAGTAGAGTAATCGGTAGCAATACCAACCCCCTAAATTCAAACCCCGAGATTTGTACCTTTCCTTTTCTTAAAAATATAAAAGATAAAAAATAATCTTCCTCAACCCCAACCTTAGCGTAGTAACTTCTCACTAGCATTCCTATTCCCTAGAGAACGATATCAATACCGTGGCTTACCCTAATACTACACTACAACGATTAGGTTCATCGCTGGGGTGTTGAAAAACTTGCTCGATGAAAAGGAAGTTCCTTTGACCCCGAACGACGCGTGTAGCGTTATCAAGTTTTTGGCGCCACTGCCGGGGAATAGAATAGCTAGTTTGTAGTCCACCTCGTTTAGGTTTCTTTACTTGATTCCTATCAAGTAAATTTTTTCTCATTTTTAGCTTTCTCTTAGTCTATCCCCCTTCTTCATGACCTTTGTTAGTAATCCCATCACTTTCCCTCATGGAAGGTGATAACCAACCACCACTTATTAACCCAACACCAAATAAATCACTGTCACTCAAAACCCAAACCAATGACCAACACAACCGCCGAAGCCATTATGTGAGTAGAAACACCGACCTTCAGGATTTGCAGAAAATATTCGATAGTACAATTAGGGAAGCTGTTGAGAAAGTAGTCGTCGCCTCAGTAGTTGGCTCTATGATTAATGATGAATTCGGAAGATGGCATGATGAATAAAAATGTGAATGTGGAAGATAGTGCTTACTTCAATCTTTGCCCCACAAAGGAAGAGGTTGCTTACCATCAAACATAATTGATAATCCATGATCACCTATCATTAGGATATGCCCAAAGATTAGGAGAGGAAATCCCTGGAACCTAAAAATCCCTTGTATGATCGGATATAGGAGTGTCGACCACGCTTACATTGATACGGAATCTCCAATTAATGTGATGTCATATGCTGTTTACAATGACATTATGAATGACTTAATATTAGGAGAGACCCTAAGTATCCAGGTGGAGTTTGCAACTTTGTGGGAAGAGTCAAGGATGTGCATGTCTTTATAGGAAATTTCACCTATCTAGTTGATTTTATGGTCCTAGAAGATGTAGGATGCGTCATTGACTATAGCTTATCCCAAGTATTGCTAGGGAAACCGTTTGTTGAAACATCTAAAATGAGTCATAAAAAGCATGATGGAACGGTTAGGTTTAAGGAAGGAACCGATGAGATTACTTATAGGATGCCTTGGAAAACAAATGAATATGGCCACCTGCCCATTTATGAACGAGACAACATCAAAGCTTTTGAGGACAAAAGCAAGGACGATGTTGATAAAGGTTATAAATTTATGTGGGAAAGAAGGAGGTATTATTATAAGGATTGCTTGACCCTGGGGCCTAGGTATAGAGTCGATGAAAATTTTGTCAACATGATAGAATTCTCATTGAGAATGCAAAGCGAGGCAACGTAGGAGCACGACTACGAGTCTAGCTACAAGACTCTTAAAAAAAGAAAAGTGCTTCGTGGGAGGCAACCCATGCTTAATTATTTGCTTGTTAGTGTCATATGTCTTTTATTGATTGTTTATTCTCATGTTTAAATTTGTAAAATACTTTATTTTGTTTTAACCTCGTCTTAATTGCATATAAAGGTATTTTACATAAGGGATAAGTGTAGGAGGATTACACGTTTTCAAAAGAAACGTAAACATGAGAATAACAATTAACTAAAAGATATATATGTGTGTTTGTTCGAGTCAAATGTTTGTATCGAGTCATAATGGATGTTTTGCGTAAATTTTCCGATTCTAAAGATGTAAATTTTCCAATTTTTCCGAAAATCGCATACCGGTTTTGTCGGGATAACCGACGTCGCCAGATCGCAACTGACGCGTCGGGAAGGAGTAAAACAACAGATTACTTTTTTCTCGTTTTCGAGCTACTTAAAATTTTTGGAATTTTCCGGTCTTAATTTTCCGTAAATGCAGTAAACATCCATTCCACAAGCATTATATCCTAGTTTAAATTATATATATTATTACCACCGATTTGACGCGAAGGTTTCGTTTGTTTTCTTCAAGTGTGCAGGTTTAATTTATCAAGAAGAAGTTACATAAGATTGGAAGGAGCTTTTCACGCATAAATTCTTCTTGGAAAGGATTTAACCACTACTTCACACACGGATCCTACCGAGCTAATTAGGGGAGTACTAGTTTCTTTCGTTTTTAACTACCTTCCATTATCATACCTTTGATACTTTCGGGGAACATTGGGGACAATGTTCAGTTTAAGTGTAGGGAGGGAAAATAAAACGGGAACTTTGAAACTATGCTTATCCTTGATTATTTGCTTTGTCCAATTGTATTTGTGTAATAAACCATGAGAAAATGTCGGTTAGGGTAATTTTGGCACCAAATTTATAATTTTTCATGATATATAGGAGTGGGCCATTAGTCTTAACAAAAGCGTCTCACGGATAGGAAGTTGCATGACTAGCACAAAAACCCTTTACCACCTAAATTCCACCCAAAATGTGAGGATCGCCCTTAGATTAGTAGGAATTAAAGCATTCATCTTTAATGCTTAGAGTGTGAACCGGTAGTATATTAGATTCTAGAACTTGTTTTGTGATGCATTCCGAGATCGCTAGTAAGACTACACTTGTGTAGTTAGGAATAACTAAATGATAAGAGGCATTAGGATAACCCTTGTTTGATACCGTAATATAATTACTTCTTCCACTTCGGTTGAGTAATTCCCCACACCCTTTGCGTTGTACTCATCTTTAGTACACGATACCCTAGTTAACCCCTCGAGCCTATCCTTTTCGCGGTTCTCGTGATGTTTTGGTTTTTCCGAATATCAATGAAGAGCATCGTTTACACCCCACCCCCAAATATACACCCAAATCGCCTTAGCCTACCTTGTATGCACTCACTTTTAGAGCATTATTGTTATCACCCTAAACCCTTAGTTCAATTATCTAGTTACTTGCATGAGTTGCTAAGTCGAGTCATATCCTTTGTATACAGTTTTAGGACGATTGGGATTCATGGGAAAAGTTAAAGTTTATGAAATGACGGGAAGGGAACGTTAAATTCAAATTCCCTTTGTTTGCATAATAATGTACCTCTAGTGTTTTGATCTTTTCAATTCGGGTCAAATTAGTGTTAGAGTAATAAAAACTCAAGTGTAGGGATGTGCCTATAAATCCCTATCATTTTGATGTTACCGTAGAGGATAGAGTAAAAGTGTATGAAAAAAAAATCAAAAAAAGTAGAAAAGTATAGTGAAAAAAAAAAAAAAAAACGGCTACCATCCTACATCTATCCTTTAAATTTATGTTTGTTTATTTCAATTAGCTAGAGTTTAGAGTGTCGAGTCTTGGCTTAGCAACGCCATTCTTCGTATGCTTGTAACATAAGAGATTTTGACTTACCACCACTATATAGCCTATCCCACCAAACCCTTTGTTTCCTACCGTAAGCCTAACGTTACAACCCTTTAAAGACCTCTTTGATAGTCTTTCCTAGGTGCTTACGCCAAAGCGATGGAGGTTTGATCTATTCTCAAGCCTATGGTAATCTATGTACTAGGACCGGTTAATGAGTGTTTATCTTCCATTTCTAATTTGTTATATTTCATATACACCGAGAGAGATGTGAGTATCCAAACACCCCATGTGAGGTGCTAGTATGTGATTTCCGTGCTTGTTATGATTTCTTGGGGCTTATATGTGTTGTGGACGTTTTGAATCAATGCTTCATGACCCCTAACCTATAAATTAATTGGCTAAAAGCACATTTGCTTGAGGACAAGCAAATACCAAGTGTAGGGATATTTGATAAGGTTTTAAAAGGTACCTTTTTGAGGGTCGTTTAAGCCCTTATTTGATCACTTTTGTATCCGTTATTGCTTAATATCGTTCCTTTTCACTTTTAGGTCTCTTGAAGGCAAAATCTTTGGAATGGCACTTATTTGGACGAAAAGGCGCGAATATCTGAAGAAAATGGCCAAAGTCGAATCGAGACACTCAAAGCTACCGAAACATAAGGTGGCGTCGGTGTTAAATTGCGGCGCCGTCGGAGGATTTTGTGACGGAGATGAAGCCAAAACTCCTATTTTCAAGTGACGACGTCAAGTTATAAAGAGTAGGCCGTCGCAACTCGGGGCCTAGATGCAATCCAGACGGCGTCGAGAAGTTTGAAGAGACGGCGTCACAAGCATAAGGTGACGCCGTCGCAAGTCTAACGTGGCCAAGACGAAACCCTAATGACGGCGACACACGGCGTCACAAAACATAAGGTGACGCGTCGCAGATGTAATCTATATATATAATCCGAATTTTTCGGTATTAGTGTGTAGTCTTTTGGAGTAAAAACCTAAAACCAACCAAGGGTTTCAAACCCTATCTTACACCAAGATAAGTATTTTATGTTTTACTTCATTAATTTACATGTGCTAATTTACTTGTGTGTTTGCTTAGGAATATGAAACTTAATTATTGAATATTGATTGGTTGTCTCTTATCTTAGTTGATTAATGATCTAGTAATGCTATAGGTCATTCGTTGTATACTTAATGCTTGATTAAATCTTTGTGAACCTTGGAATATGACTCCTTGAGTAGTTGTAAGCTAAACCATCCAAAGAGTGCCTTAGAGTAAGAGTTTATTATCCCTAGTGGGTTTTGTAGACGAGACCCTTTGGTAAGTTCAAAGAGTTGGGAGAAACGATACCCTACAACCTTAGACACACAACGCAACTAGGAATAAGGACGTCACAATTCAACCACCAATAGGAGATAATTAAGGAGTAGTAAAACCTAAGTAAACACATCTTTAAACTATCATACGAGCACACAATAATTAGACATAGACTACATACACCTTAGATTAGATAATTAGATAAGTAGAGTAATCGGTAGCAATACCAACCCCCCAAATTCAAACCCCGAGATTCGTACCTTTCCTTTTCTTAAAAATATAAAAAGATAAAAAATAATCTTCCTCAACCCCAACCTTAGCGTAGTAACTTCTCACTAGCATTCCTATTCCCCTAGAGAACGATATCAATACCCGTGGCTTACCCTAATACTACACTACAACGATTAGGTTCACTGCCTAGGGTGTTGAAAAACTTGCTCGACGAAAAGGAAGTTCCTTTGACCCCGAACGACGCGTGTAGCGTTATCAACCATCCTAAGAAGATCATGAAGAATTTCGCTCTAATATTTCTTTTCTCAAAAAGAATATATAGCATAGGTATGCTCTTTAATAAATTACTTACAAATAAATTATTTTCGTATATTTTCTAGATTAATTAATAATATCATTTTGTATAAAATTGATTAAGATTAGTAGTCTCATTACGCTTTCTTAAAAATCACTAAAGTTGTTATCTATATTGAACTCATCATCAAGAATAGTATTCTTCGTTGATCTCTATAGAGAAAACTACAAACTAGTGATAATGGTATCTCGGCTATTCGAGAGCCTTGGTTATCACTCCTCACATAAGATTATTGACATTTCATCTATGTCAATAAGCATCCATGTGAAACTCCTCATATTATGATAAAATAGGATTTTATCATAATCTCTAAACTTCCCAAAAACTATGATTTATTCATATAAAGGGAACCTCGTCAAATAGGACTAGTAAAACACGTCAAAACCCCAAACCATAAGTTATAGAGCATAAACATAAACCCTAACCAAGAATTAGAACTCCTAACTTAAAATTATCAAAGATTACTTAAACTACTAACTCCTGATATGCCGGATCCCTAAGTTTTCACTAGCCGAATCCCTCATTCAAGGGATCCATGGGAACCGGCACATCATAAGACAATTTAAGTAAAAGATGATCAATGTGGACTTCTATACTTCACTTTACCTTCTCAAACTCACGAACATAAAACCCAATTTACTATTCATAGGAGTTAATTCATCATCTTCTCTAAAGAAACAATCACTTGTGTAAGTATAATCTTCACTACATTGTTATTTCCATTCTACAATTCCTAGGAGTACAATTTTCATCTTTAGAAATTGAGCTCAAATGGGTTTGTCACAATTTGATATCACATTGTTTTCTAAGATAAACTAAATCAAAGAATCAACATTGTTAATACAAATTAAACTCATTTTTTGAATTCAATGAAGATGTATTTAGCAAAATTGTGATGAATCCCATTAGGTTACTATTCACACAATTAATACCACATTGTGGTTTTGTTGTTTAGGACAAATCATGCCTAGCAATAGATGCCTAACAATAGACAACAAGATTACCAAGACACGGCACATTACATTCCCATGTATCATCGAAAGGATAGCTTGAGCCCGGATGACCGAAAAGCCTTCAAGATGTTGGAAAAGAGATTATTCCACGAAGGACAAGTAGTTCACTCCTCAGTCATCAACAACACCGACATTCCCGAAATCTTTGGAGGGATCAAATTTCATTGCCTCTTGAACATCAATGAGCAAATTTATCCGGTGTTTGTATTAGAGTTTTACAAGACCACGAGGATCATTCAAAATGAAGATGGAACCATTTCGATAGAGTTTATCATCAATGGGCACGAATTCACCATCACTCTTGAAGAATTTGCTAGGATACTTCGTATCCCATGTCAAGGAGTACGTATGTACTCAAATGAATGGTCATTGGCTGAGCTTCATGACATGGTGGATCATCACGAGGTATACTTCACACCCATCTCGGAAGTAACTACGGTAAGAGATATCGTCTTCATGGAAAGAGCCTCTCCGTCAAGAGTCACTAGAAAGTCCAAGGTGATCTATAGAGATCCGTTTCAAATGGAGCTTTCGGAAATGTTCCCATTATACAAGAAATGGGAATTATTGCTAAGGGAGAATGTCCTTTGCTTAGTGGGAAATAAGGATCATCCCAATGCTTGCCTAAGCTTCATGGTCTATTGCCTTGTAACCGGCACTTATTTCAACCTCACCTATTACATGGTGAAACGAATGGCAAGTGTGAAAAGGACGGACAAGATGGTACTCCCCTATGCCATGCTCTTGACTCGCCTAGCAAATTTCGTCTTTGCTTTAGACCAATCTCCCTACTCCAATGACTACACCTTAACAAGGTCATGGTACCTCTATCCGATGAGAAGACCACAAGGATAATGGTTGATGGCAAGAGACCTCAACCACCAACGGATTCATCGGATGAAAGAGAAAGAGAATGAGAAGTTAGCAACCCCATTGACAACGTGCAACTCGACCCCCTAGCATACATTGACCAACTGCCGGAAGTCCCGGGCCCTTCACAAAAATTCCAAAAAACAAAGGGCATGTTCAAGTGTTTTGCTAACTTCCTTATGAAGAAGAATAAGTAGGGATGGAGGGGTTAAGAGTGAAGAGTAGAGGCGATGGCGATGGAGTGAGAGGTTGAATGGAAGGAAGGTAAGGTCGTAGACCTTAATTTGTGAACATTTTGTGAACAATGGCCTGTAAACAATCTAAACAATATTTCTGTAGTTTAGGACGTAGCTCGTAGTAGATGGCATAACATAAACTAAAACATTCTAGCCTAGGAACCCGAAAAATGAGAATTTTACGACAACTTGATCACTATCAAGAAGTCGGTCCCACTCATTTTGCTTACATTCTAGTCGCCTTTACTTACTATGCGTAATATTTGTTGCTTGCATATTTTTATTGAATGTAGAAATGATTAGAATGAGTATTTGTTAAAGAGTGCAAAAACTGTACATTTGCTGAGAAGCTACTGGTCAACAATAGCTGGATCCCTGAGCTATAACTAGCCGGATCCCTCAGATGAGGGAACCGTGGGATCCGGGAAAACAGACAAGGAATTCTTACACTTTCACTTCAATCCAATCCTCTAGACCGCATCACACTAGCTAAACATGATACTTTAGGACCACTTAAGTCTTCCTTAAACTCAGTAGGTCTCACACTCACTCATAGCTAACATAGGATCACACTCTAGGTATTTTTGATTTATCACTTCACCAAAACTCACCATATTTCCGCTCTAATACTCACACATTGTTCCTCACATCTCAAAGCACTTAGTTGGCTATTTCTCTTAATTTTGATAAATTGATTTTAGTCATCCTTACCTCAAAATAGGCTTAAAACTAGTTTTCATTTCTTTTTATTGTTTTAGGAATTTTCCAAATTTTTCTTAAGCCACCATCTGATCTCTAGGATCAATTGTCCTCATTTGTCATCCTCAAATCAATAGTATCATCCTTAACTACTTAGTTGCACTATCAAAAAGTCCACTTTCCTACCAAAAACCATCATTAGGTATCCCCACTCCTTGTAGTTGGACATTTAAGTCACATACCATTTAAGACACCTGAGGGAAGTCAAACCCTTAAGATTTATAGGTACTAGACCTTAAAAGAGCATAATCACCTCACCACTATGCTGTCTAACAGACGGATCCCTGGTTTATAACTAAACGGATCCCTAGTGAGAGGGAACCGTGGGATCCGGGTCTATAGAACAGCTTATAATCAACTTTCCTTCCAAATTTAAACTCTCTTTGGTAGTCTAAACACTTTTACTTACCATTTAATGACTCCCTAGAATAGAACTACACCATAGTTGACCTTAGTGCATGCCGAAATTCTTAGTGGTCAAGAATTTAATTCACTAACTCAACTTCATCCTTTATAAACCAAGCACTCTTAGGAGCTTAAGCCACTATTCATACCACAATCCAAAAATCAGTAGTTAAGACCTCTATTACACCCTCTCATTCATTATGACTAAAGCTTCTAGCAAGAACTCTTCAACCAAAGATTCATCCAAAAAGAATGCTCATATGGTTCATGAGATATCATCCACCGAGTCATCACCGTAAGAAGTCCAAATGCTAGAATCCCCCCTCAACAAACTCAATCAACAATAGCTAAAAGAACCGCTAGAATTAGCATTCGACCCTTTGAGTTGGAAAAGGCTTCATCAAACACTAAACCAAAAGGACCTAGCTCTAGTAAAACACCCAAGCCTTCATTTCTAGAACCTAGACTACATTCCTTTACCGAACCTCTTTCTCATCCAAATCTCTACTCATTAGAAGACTCACCACCAAGGACTTCCCATTCACCAACCTTCTCGCTAAATAGGGAACCACCTTCATCACCAAATGGTCCATCTTTGAAGACAAGGAATCACCAAAGATCTAACCATATAGAGGACTTTCCATCTCCACCACCAACTCGTGCATCATCACCCTCATTTTTAGTGGAACCACATCCTACGTTGCTCAACGCACCTCCACCATCCTTTATGGAGCCTCCTCAAAACATCTCACCTCCTCCGGTTCCTAGTCATGAAAATAATTGCTTTAATTGTCAACTCACCCAAAGAATTGTTCAAGAAGTACAAAATGAGTTGCATTTCATGTTTAATCATCTCCTTGAATGATTGGACCAAATCAACAAGTCTACTCATCCTTAGATTTCAAGCACATTGATGCTCTTTAGGTTTCCGTCACTTCTTAGAATTAGTAGAAAATGTATTACATGTTCAAGTCATTCTCTTAGTTTTAGAGATATGTAGATCATTTCTCGTATTTTTATTGAATGAAATTACATGTTATATGCCATATTGTCTTGAGAATATGTTTAGTGCCTTAATACATATCTCATTTTGATGTTAACATCACATTTTACATCACCATTGCTGTCTTAAGCTTACAGGCAGACGGTTCACTCATTTTAGCCTGGACGGATCCCTCCAAGGGAGGAATCGTGGGATCTGTGCAACAGAATACTCTTTTATTGCTAACTTGAGTCTTATTTGCAGGAAATTATGCATTATATACTTGTTTTCTAACCTTTGTTTTATAGATTTTCAATATACACTTGAAGACTTTGACACCCTCAACAAGGGGGAGTTTTCTTGTCAAAGCAAAACAATTGCAAAACCATTTGCAATACTTTCACATAGGTTTACATCACTACTTGACCTCCTCCTCACAAAAGAGCACTCGTCAAGGGGGAGCATGTTCGTCAAAAAGACGAAACCATTTGCAAACTTAATTGCAATGCACTCGCTTAGTGTTCCTACTTACTTGACGCCCTCACAAAAGGATGGACTCGTCAAGGGGGAGATAAGACAAGAATACTTCTCTTCCCTTACTCTCTATTTTTCATATGTTTTCTTTTCACATGTTTTTCTTAAAACAATGTGTTAGTTTCTTTTCGACGCTCTTTTTGTTTCGACAAAAAGGGAGAAAAGAGAGTAAAAACTCCAATTAAAACTTTTACGAATTTTAGTTTTTCTTTAAAATAATATTATGTTTTGTCGTCAACAAAAAGGGGGAGATTGTTAATACAAATAAGCCGTAGAAACAGTGGAAAACTAGAAGGGGGGGTTGAATAGTTTTACCTATTAAAACTTTGTTTTAAAATATTTAGATTGACTTATGTCAATCTATTTTAGATGTGTATGTTGGACATTGATAGATAGATATATAAATATGTGATGGAAAGGTAAAGAGTAAGAAACACAAAACCACGACACGAGTGTTTATAGTGGTTCGGCTACAAGGACACCTTATTTTCCCTACTCCACTCCCCGAGTCACCTACTCGAGAGTTCATTAGCACTACACGACACAACTCCTTATGGCGGAGAAGCCTTCACAACGTCGCCTACTCTTTTTCCGGTACAAGGCTAGACAACGGGTTCTTCCACAAGGTAGAACCACACCTATCACAACGTCGCCTAAACTTTATCCGGTACAAGGCTAGATATCGAGTTCCATTACATAGGAGGAACTACTACCCAACACTACACAACACCTATCCCAAAGGAGACTCACTCCTTATTACAACATCATCAAGGATATCAATATCTTTGGATACAACCTATCTCTATTTGTACATCGATACACCATATCGATTGTACACCCTTGGCATCTTTCACTAATGCCTTTGACTTGTCCCTTTTGGCATCCTTCACTAATGCCTTTGACACGGACGTTTGGCACCTTTCACTAATGCCTTCGTCTTGACTCTTTTTGCATCCTTCACTAATGCCTTTGACATAAACGTTAAGCACCTTTCACTAATGCCTTCGTTTTGACCCTTTTGGCATCCTTCACTAATGCCTTTGACATGGACGTTAAGCATCTTTCACTAATGCCTTCGTCTTGACCCTTTTGGCATCCTTCACTAATGCCATTGACACAACACTTCTAATGAGGAAGAAAGAACTATCAACAAGAGAACCTCATTAGTCTTGATGATGACGAAGCATGGCAACTCATGGACTTGAGCTTGCTCGACTTCAAGAGGTGGTGATCTCTCCTTTAAGAGGAACCTAGAGAATCACACAAAAACAAACACAAACTACATGGAAATATCCTTGGGATCTGAGGTTAGAGTGTTTACAATACTAGGTGAAAGTATGTGTAGGAGTGGAAACCTACAATGAAGAAATGGCTCACTATTTATAGAAGAAAATATGCTACTGTTCCACGGATCCCACGGATCCCTTACTTGAGGGATCCATCCAGTGTAAACTGTGGGAACCATGGGACGTTCCTCTTTGCCCATTGGTTTTGGGTAATGGGTCATGGGTTATGGGTCACGGGTCCTAGACTTTGGACCATGGGTATCCAAGTAGATACAATGTATCTAGTAGATGCAATGCATCTAGTCCATGGGTCATGGGTTAGCTCCATGGGTCATGGATAATACCCATTATGACTTATGCATGATGTCATGCAATGGGTTATGGGTTATGCTCTATGGGTATAGATCATGGACTTTGGGTTATACTCAACTACATGCCTTTGACACCTTTCACTAATGCCTTCGTTTTGACCCTTTTGGCATCCTTCACTAATGCCTTTGACACGGACGTTAAGTACCTTTCACTAATGCCTTCGTCTTGACCCTTTTGGCATCCTTCACTAATGCCTTTGACACAACACTTCTAATGAGGAAGAAAGAACTATCAAAAAGAGAACCTTAGTAGTCTTGATGATGACGAAGCATGGCAACTCATGGACTTGAGCTTGCTCGACTTCAAGAGGCGGTGATCTCTCCTTTAAGAGGAACCTAGAGAATCACACAAAAACAAACACAAACTACATGGAAAGATCATTGGGATCTGAGGTTAGAGAGTTTACAATACTAGGTGAAAGTATGTGTAGGAGTGGAAACCTACAATGAAGAAATAGCTCACTATTTATAGAAGAAAATATGTTACTGTTCCACGGATCACTTACTTGAGGGATCCATCCAGTGTAAACTGGGGAAACCGTGGGACGCTCCTCTTTGCCCATTGGTTTTGTGTAATGGGTCATGGGTTATGGGTCATGGGTCCTAGACTTTGGACCATGGGTATCCAAGTAGATACAATGTATCTAGTAGATGCAATGCATCTAGTCTATGGGTCATGGGTTAGCTCCATGGGTCATGGATAATACCCATTATGACTTATGCATGATGTCATGCAATGGGTTATGGGTTATGCTCCATGGGTATAGATCATGGACTTTGGGTTTTACTCAACTACATTCAATGTATTTGGTTAATGGGTTAAATACTTAAACTTCTACTCATTCTATTAGCCATTATGATACACTAAGTATGTATATATCTACCCAATATGTAAACACTAGTTGTTGTACATATGCATTACTAAATCATGAAAGCACTATTACTTGTTTAGTGTTTTATATGAAAATGGAAGTGTGTTAGTAAACTATTGGCTCAAACCATTTACGTATTTTATTTGTTTCATTAAAATGATTTTACGTTTGTTATCGACAAAACATTAGAAGATCGTAAAATATAAATAAATTTTTTTACGGCTTATTTGTATTAACAATCTCCCCTTTTGTTGATGACAAAAATAAGATTATTTTAAGGAAAACTAAAATTGTAAAATTTGAATTGAGTTTTACTCTCTTCTCCCCTTTTGTCGAAACAAAAAGAGCGTTGAAAAGAAACTAACACCTTGTTTTAAGAAAAACATGTGAAAGAAAAAATATGAAAAGTAGAGAGTAAGTGAGGAGAAGTATTCTCGACTTAGCTCCCCCTTGACGAGTCCATCCCTTTGTGAGGGCGTCAAGTAAGAAGAAATACAAAACTGGTGCATTGCAACTATGTTTGCAAATGGTTTTGTATTTATGACGAATATGCTCCCCCTTGATGATTGCAACTTTGCAAGGAGGACGTCATGTAATGTAATCCTAATGTGAATTATATTGCAAATGATTTTGCAATGTATCGCTTTGACACGAAACTCCCCTAGCTTAGAGTGTCAAAGTCTTCATGTGTATATTGAAAATCTACAAAACAAAGGTTAAAAAACAAGTATATAATGTAGAATTTCCTGCAAATAAGACTCAAGTTAATAGTAAATAATTCTTCTGTTGCACGGATCCCACGGTTCCCTCTTTGGAGGGATCCGTCTAGGAAAAACTGAGGGATCCTTCTGTCTGTGAATATAAGATAGCAATGGTGATGTAACAAGTGATGTTAACATCAAAATGAGATATGTATCAAAGCACCAAACATATTCTCAAGACAATATGTCATAAAACATGTAATTTCATTCAATAAAAAATACGAGATATGATCTACATATCTCTAAAACTAAGAGAATGATTTAAACATGTAATACATTTTCTACCAATTCTAATAAGTAATGGAAACCTAAGAAGCATCAAAGTGCTTGAATCTAAGGATGAGTAGACTTGTTGATTTGGTCCAATCTTTCAAGGAGATGATTAAACATGAAATGCAATTCATTTCGTACTTCTTGAACAAGTCCTTGGTTGATTTGACAATTAGAGAAATTATTGTCAAGACTAGGAACCGAAGGAGGTTAGATGTTTTGAGGAGTTTCCACAAAGGATGGTGGAGGTGCGTTGAGCAATGTAGGATGTGGTTCCACTAAGAATGAAGGTGATGATGCATGAGTTGGTGGTGGTAATGGAAAGTCCTCTATATGGTTAGATCTTTGGTAATTCCTTGTCTCCAAAGGTAGACTATTTGGTGATGTAGGTGGTTCCCTATTTAGCGAGAAGGTTGGTGAGTGGGAATTCCTTGGTGGTGAGTGCTTTAATGAGTAGAAATTTGGATGGGAAAGAGGTTCGGTAAAGGAATTTAGTCTAGGTTCCAGAAATGAAGGTTTGGGTGTTTTACTAGAACTAGGTGCGTTTGGTTTAGAGCTTGATGAAGCCTTTTCCAACTCGAAAGGTCTAATGCTAATTCTCGCAGGTTCTTTTAGCTATTGTTGATTGAGATTCTTGAGGTGGGATTCTAGCATTTTGACTTTTTACGGGTGATGACTCGGTGGATGATATCTCATGGACCATATGAGTATTCCTTTTGGATGAACCTTTGGTTGAAGAGTTCTTGCTAGTTTCTTTAGTCATAGTGAAGAAGAGGGTGTAATAGAGGTCCTTAACTACTGATTTTTAGGATTGTGGTAAGAATGGTGACTTAAGCTCTTAAGAGTGTTTGGTTTATAAAGGATGAATTTGAGTTAATGAATTAAATTCATGACCACTAAGAAGATTTGGCATGCACCAAGGTCAAATATGATGTTGTTCTACTCTAGGGAGTCATTAAATGGTAAGCAAAAGTGTTTAGATTACCAAAGAGAGTTTAGATTTGGAAGAAAAGCTGATTACAAGCTTTCTGTAGACACAGATCCCACGGTTCCTTCTCACTAGGGATCCGTCTATTAGACAGAGAAATAGTGAAGTGATTATGCTCTTTTGAGGCCTAGTACCTATAAATCTTGAGGGTTTGACTTTCCTTAGATGTCTTAAGTGATAGGTTACTTAAATGTCCAACCATAAGGAGTGAGGATACTTAATGATGATATTTTGTAGGAAAGTGGACTTTTTGAGAGTGCAACTAAGTGTTTAAGGATAATACTCATTGATTTGAGAATAACAAATGATGGAAATTGATCCTAGAGATCAGATGGTGGCTTAAAAGAAATTTGAAAAATTCCTAAAAAATAAAAAGAAATGAAAAAACTAGTTCTAAGCCTATTTCAAGGTAAGTATGACTAAAATCAATTTGCTAAAATTGAGAGAAATATCAACCTAAGTGTTTTGAGATGTGAGGAACAATGTGTGAGCATTAGAGTAGAAATGTGGTGAGTTTTGGTGAATTGATAAATCAAAAGCACTTTGAATTTGATCCTAAGTTAGCTATGGGTGAGTGTGATACCTACTGAGCTTGAGGAAGACTTAAGTAGTCTTAAAGAATCATGTTTAGCTAGTATGATGTGATCTAGGGAATGGTTTGATGTAAAAGGGTCTGTAGCTACATATCATTACTCCGGATCCCACGGTTCCTATCCGAGGGATCCGGCTAGTTATAGCCTGGGATCCGGCCATGGCGACCAAGAGCTTCTCGAGAATTGTGCGGTTTTGCACTCTTAGCAAATGCTCATCCTAATCATTTCTACATTCAATAAACATATGCAAACAATACATATAATGCATAGCAAGTGGGGATGACTAAAATGTAATCAAAAATGAGTGACATCGACTACTTGAATGAGATCAAGTTGTCGTAAAAGCTCATTTTCTTAGCTCCTAAGTTAAAGTTTCTAAGTCTAAATCATGCCAACTCCTACAAGCTACATCCTAATCTACATAAATATTGTTTAGATGTTTACAGACCATTGTTTCATAAATTAAGGTCTGTGACCTTACCTTCCATCCACTCATTCTCTCACTTCACCTCCGTCTTCATCTCCATCTCCATCCCCTTCACTCTTAACCCCACCATCTCTACTTCTTCTTCTTCATCAAGAAGTTAATAAAACATTTGAATATGCCCTTAGTTTGTTGCCACTCTTGTGAAGGGCTTAGGATATCTGGCAATTGGTTGATGTATGCTAAGGGGTCGAGATCGGTGTTGCCAATGGGTTGCTACTTCCTTCTCATTCTCTTTTTCTTTCTCTTTCATCCAATGAGTCCGTTGGTGGGTGAGGTCTCTTGCCATCCACCATGATCCTTGTAGTCTTTCCATCGGATAGAGGCACCATGACCTTGTTGCAAAAACTGTGGTCATAGGAATAAGGAGAAGGATCTAGAGCAAAGATGAAGGTTGCTAGATGGGTCATGAGCATTGCATAAGGGAGTACCATCTTGTCCATGCTCTTCACACTTGCCATTATTTTTACCATGTAATAGGCGAGGTTGAAGTGAGTGTCGATTAAAAGAAAATAAATCATGAAGCTTAAGCAAGCATTGGGATGATCTTTGTTTCCTCCCAAGCAAAGCACGTTCTCCCTTGCACGAGTTCCCATTTCTTGTACAATGGGAACATTTCTGAAAGCTCCATTTGAAATGGATCCCTATAGATCACCTTGGAGTTTCTCGTGACTCTTGATGGAGATGCTCTTTCCATGAAGACGATATCCCTTACCATGGTTGCTTCCGGGATGACTGTTAAGTATACTTCATGATGATCTACCATGTCATGTAGCTCCGCCAATGACCATTCGTTCGAGTACATACACACTCCTTGATATGGGATACGGATTTTTCTTGCAAATTCTACAAGAGTAAGGGTGTACTCATGCTCATTGATGATGAAGGCTATCGAAATGGTCCCGTCTTCATTCCGAACGATTCTCGTTGTTTTGTAAAACTCAAGTACAAACACCGAACAAATTTTCTCATTAATATCCAAGAGACAATCGAAGTTAATTCCTTCAAAGACTTGGCGAATGTTGGTGTTGTTGAGGAATGATGGTTCAACCACTCGGCCTTCGTGGAAGAGTCTCTTTTCTAACATTTTGAAGGCCTTTCTATCCTCCGGGCTTAGACCTTCATTACGATGATACATTGGAATGTAGTAAGCGGTGTCATGGTAATCTTGTTGACGGTTGCTAGGCATGATTGTTCTTGTACATCAAAACCACAATGTGGTGTTAATTGTGTGAATAGTAACCTAATAGGATTAATCACAATTTTGCTCAAAACATCTTCATTGAATTCAAAGAATGAGTTTAATTTGTATTAACAATGTTGATTCTTTGATTTAGATTATCTTAGAAAACAATGTGGTAACAAATTGTGACAAACCCATTTGAGCTCAATTTCTAAAGATGAAAATTGTAATCCTAGGAATCAAGGAATGGAAATAACAATGTAGTGAAGATTATACTTACACAAGAGATTGTTTCCTTGAAGAAGATGATCAATTTGCTCCTGTGAACAGTAAATAGGTTTTATTTTCGTGAGTCTTGATAGAGTAAAGTGGGTAGTGGAACTTCCACAGTGATCATTTCTTTTTTATTATGTCTTATGTTGGACGGATCCCACGAATCCCTTGTATGAGGGATCGGCTAGTTCAAGCACAGGGATCCGACATATCAGCAATTTGACACCTTAAGTGATCCTTGATAATTTTTGTTTGGGAGTTCTAATTGTTGCCTAGGGTCGATATTTATGCTTTACAACTTATGGTTTGGGGTTTTGACGTGTTATACTAGTCCTATTTGACAAGGATCCCTTTTTATGAATAAATCATAATTCTTTGGGAGGTTTTCAAAGATTATGATAAAATCACATTTTATCACAATATGAGAAATCTCACATGGATACTTATTGACATAGATGAAATGTCAATAATCCTTATGTGAGGAGTGATGATCAAGGCTCTCGAATAGCCGAGATATCAATATCACTAGTTTGTAGTTTTGTCTATAGAGATCAACGAAGAATACAATTCTTGATGATGAGTTCAATATAGATAACTACTTTAGTGATTTTTAAGAGAGCGTAATGATACTACTTAAACTTAATCATGATTTAAACAAAAAGGATGACATTATTGATTTAAAAAAAAATAAAAATAAATTATTTGTAATTTATTAAAGATCATACCTTTGCTAAATATTCTTTTTAAGGAAAGAAGTATTAGAGAGAAATTCTTCATGATCTTCTTAGGATGCCCAAATCTCAGTATGGAGAATTCTCAACAAAGAAAATATTAGAAAGATCTATCATTATCCAACATTATAAAATATGATGATTTTAAAACGTGGCCTTTTGTTTTTAAGGAATTTCCTTCCTTGTATTTTTCAATCATACATAGATCGTATCAAGTTTTAAAAGTACAATATACTCTTAAGAAACTTGGTAACGAAGCTATGATGCCAATTGTGGAAAACTAGAAGGGGGGGTTGAATAACAATGTTGCAAAAATCGGTCAACTCGGCCGATTAATCGTTAATCAGCCGAGTACCTTGTCGATTTTTGAAAATCGGTCGAAAAATCGGCCTAGGAAAAAAATCAACACTAAGCAGTCAAAAAATCGGCTGAATCGGCGAATCGGTCAAAAATAGGCCGAATTGGTCAAATCGGTCATTTTAAAAAAAATATTTTAGGCATTCTACTTAATTTGGGGATCGTATATTTCATTTATAACGCACAATGGGCATCATAATCAGAATTTGAGCCTTTTATTGAGGTTTGGAAACATATCAGGCTTGGAATCGGTTAAGATTTTTAGTTTGGTCTCCAGAAATACCAAAAACTTGGAGGAAATACCAATCCGATTAATCACCGATTAATCCAGACTTGACCGATTACTCGTTGCAGGGTGGTCGACCGCCCGACTACCGATTCACGATTTTTGCAACATTGTTGAATAGTTTTACCGATTAAAACTTTGTTTTAAAATATTTAGATCGACTTATGTCAATCTATTTAGATGTGTATGTTGGACATTGATAGATAGATATATAAATATGTAATGGAAAGGTAAAGAGTAAGAAACACAAAACCATGACACGAGTGTTTATAGTGGTTCGGCTACAAGGACACCTTCCTTGCCTACTCCATTCACCGAGTCACCTACTCGAGTTCATTAGCACTACGACACAACTCCTTATGGCGAGAGCCTTCACAACATCGCCTACTCTTTTTCCGGTACAAGGCTAGACACCGGGTTCTTCCATGGTAGAACCACACCTATCACAACGTCGCCTACACTTTATCCGGTACAAGGCTAGATACCGAGTTCCATTAAAAAGGAAGAACTACTACCCAACACTACAAAACACCTATCCCAAAAGAGACTCACTCCTTATTACAACATTATCAAGGATATCAATATCCTTGGATACAACCTATCTTTATTTGTACATCGATACACCATATCGATTGTACACCCTTGGAATCTTTCACTAATGCCTTTGACTTGACCCTTTTGGCATCCTTCACTAATGCCTTTGACACGGACGTTCGGCACCTTTCACTAATGCCTTCGTCTTGACTCTTTTGGCATCCTTCACTAATGCCTTTGACACGGACGTTAAGCACCTTTCACTAATGCCTTCGTTTTGACCCTTTTGGCATCCTTCACTAATGCCTTTGACATGGACGTTAAGCACCTTTCACTAATGCCTTCGTCTTGACCCTTTTGGCATCCTTCACTAATGCCTTTGATACAACACTTCTAATGAGGAAGAAAGAACTATCAATAAGAGAACCTCAGTAGTCTTGATGATGACGAAGCATGGCAACTCATGGACTTGAGCTTGCTTGACTTCAAGAGGTGGTGATCTCGCCTTTAAGAGGAACCTAGAGAATCACACAAAAACAAACACAAACTACATGGAAAAATCCTTGGGATCTGAGGTTAGAGAGTTTACAATACTAGGTGAAAGTATGTGTAGGAGTGGCAACCTACAATGAAGAAATGGCTCACTATTTATAGAATAAAATATGCTACTGTTCCACGGATCCCACGGATCCCTTACTTGAGGGATCCATCTAGTGTAAACTAGGGGAACCGTGGGACGATCCTCTTTGCCCATGGGTTTTGGGTCATGGGTCATGGTTTATGGGTCATGGGTCCTAGGCTTTGGACCATGGGTATCCAAGTAGATACAATGTATCTAGTAGATGCAATGCATCTAGTCCATGGGTCATGGGTTAGCTTCATGGGTCATGGATAATACCCATTATGACTTATGCATGATGTCATGCAATGGGTTATGGGTTATGCTCCATGGGTATGGATCATGGAATTTGGGTTTTACCCAACTACATTCAATGTATTTGGTCAATGGGTTAAATACTTAAACTTCTACCCATTCTATTAGCCATTATGATACATACTAAGTATGTATATATCCAGAGACGGACCTAGGAATTTTGAGAGGGTGTTACACAATTTTTTCGTTTATAATTATGAGTATTAAAGTTGCCCGATGAAGAATTTATCAGAAAAATTAGGGGTTGCACGGGACAAAAAATGACACATTTTATCAAAAATTTACACTTCGTGACTTAAAATGGGGTGTGGCCCGTGCCACACCCGGCTCCCATGTGGGTCCGTCCATGTATATATCTACCCAATATGTAAACAGAAGTTGTTATACATATGCATTACTAAATCATGAAAGCACTATTACTTGTTTAGTGTTTTATATGAAAATGGAAGTGTGTTTGTAAACAATTGGCTCAAACCATTTACGTATTTTAGTTGTTTCGTTAAAATGATTTTACGTTTTTATCGACAAAACATTAGAAGATCGTAAAATATAAATAAACGTTTTTACGGCTTATTTGTATTAACAGAAACGTTTATTTATATTTTACGATCTTCTAATGTTTTGTCGATAACAAACGTAAAATCATAAACCATAACCCATTGCATGATATCATGCATGAAGTCATAAGGTCCGTGTCTAAGGCATTAGTGAAAGGTGCCGAAGGTCCGTGTCTAAGGCATTAGTGAAGGGTGCCAAAGGTCTATGATGAAGGCATTAGTGAAAGGTGTCAAAAGATCATGTCATGGGCACTAGCAAAAGATGCCAAGGGTGTACAATCGAAATGGTGCATCGATGTACAAATATTGATAGGTTGTGTCCAAGGATATTGATATCCTTGATGATTTTGAAATAAGGAGTGGGTCTCCTTTGGGATAGGTGTTGTGTAGTGTTGGGTAGTAATTCTTCCTTTGTAATGGAACTCGGTATCTAGCCTTGTACCGAATAAAGTGTAGGCGACGTTGTGATAGGTTTGGTTCTACCTCGTAGAAGAACCCGGTGTCTAGCCTTGTACCAGAAAAAGAGTAGGCGACATTGTGAAGGCTTCTCCGCCATAAGGAGTTTGTGTCGTGTAGTGCTTACGAACTCTCGAGTAGGGGACTCGGGGAGTGGAGTAGGGCAAGGAAGGTGTCCTTGTAGCCGAACCATTATAAACACTCGTGTCGTAGTTTTGTGTTTCTTACTCTTTACCTTTGCATTACATATTTACATACTTATCTATCAACATCTAACAATAAACATTTGAATAGATTGACATAAGTCGATCTAAATATTTTAAAACAAAGTATTAATCGGTAAAACTATTCAACCATCCCCTTCTAGTTTTCCACAGAAAGTTTTGTGCCAAAGAGGGTTAAAAATCTGATTGAAATAGTGCAGTATTTATAGGCTGCAGGAGGAGCGGGAGGACGGTCCCTTAATCATGGGACGGTCCTTTATATATATGGGACCGTCACCTATTTAAGGGACCGTCCCTAGGACGCTCCTATTTTGGTCCTTTTGTGGTGAAATGTTTATCTGGTGTAGGTGCTATCTTTTGGGCGGGAAAAATAACTATTTAGTGATTTCAAATTTCAAATTTATGTGGAAAACTAGAAGGGGGTTGAATAGTTTTGCCGATTTTAAGTTTAGTTTCAAAAACTTTAGATTCGATCTTATGTGAATTCGCATGGATGGATGAAAAGTATAAAGCAATAATTAAAGTAAATAATGAAAGCAAGTAAAGTAAAGGATAGAGAGTAGTGACACAAGTGATTTATAATGGTTCGGCTACAAGGACACCTTCTTTGCCCTACTCCACTCCCCGAGCTCCCCACTCGAGAGTTCAAGCACTATGTCAACAAGCTCCTTCAACACGGCGGAGAAGTCTCACAACGTCGCTTACACTTTATCCGGTACAAAGCTAAATACCGAGTCCTTAACACGGCGAACCAAACCAACACAACTATAACACAACAACTATGTAAAATATGAAATAAAAGATCTTACTACATAAATCGGTGGAGGAACAAATCAACAAGGACCCCTTGCTTGGATGACTTGTTGTAACTCGTGATCTCGCCTTTGAGAAGGACCTATATGAGAATCACAACGAAAGAAAGAAGAACTACTAGAAAGATCAAAAGATCTGAGATTAGAAGAGATAAGATATATATGAGAGAGTTTGTAAGAAGAGGGGTGAGTAACAATGAAGAAATGACTCACTATTTATAGGCAAAAATCTCTCTGTGGCTCGGTTTCTACGGATCCTCACTGGGGATCCGTCTAGTGCAATCAAGGATCCGGCAATGCAGGTTGTGCAGTTCGGGTTTGGGTTGCAAACCGGTCATGGGTCATGGGTATGAGCCTTGGGTACCCAACAAGGTACAATGTATCTAGACATTGGGTCATGGGTTATGGGTTATGGATTTGCTCCATGGGTATGGGTCATGGGTCTTGGATAATATCCATCCTATTAAACTATTACAACAAATGAATTAATACAATATTTTATGTAAATGACCAAATATATATACTTTACAAAAATAACATGTATTCTTATAATTTTACTTATGATAACTTTATATTTGTTGTCAACAAAACACAAAGAGATCGCTAAATATGAATAAACATTTTTACGGTTTATTTGTATTAACAATATCCCCTTTTGTTGATGACAAAATATAATGTTATGATGGGTAAAACTTAAGATTAGATGTATGTTTTGAAAGCATATGTAAGTTTTACTTCTTCTCCCCCTTTTTGTCGAAACAAAAAGCGAACCTAACGAAGAAATAAATTGTGGAATAAAAATAAGTATGATCCAAAGCACTAGCTCCCCTCGACGGTAGCTCCCCAGAATTGGGCGTCAGTGAGAAAATATAATACCTACAAAAAAATTGTTAGTAGTAACATGTAATATAATCTTGTATAGGACGAGAAACAAGATGTAGAGCCAAGGTATGTAAACAAAGTCTTGTAATAAAATATCAAAGTGTAGTGGTATATAGGCCACATACAAAATATAAAACTAAGAACAAAGTTTTGTTCTTGAAAATGACTCAAAGAAAAAAATAGATAAACTAGTAATATCATTCCTTCCATGCTTGCATATGGTTAGTTATGGAAGTTTGGTGAGTGATGATGTTGATGCGATCAAGGATGTGGTTAAGTATGAAACGCATCTCGTCCCTTATTTCCATTGCAAGTTCCCTAGTGGATTGACAATGTTCACAATGTAGGTGGTGAGGGTAGTGTTGGTGGATTGTTTCCGAGTAAGTTTGATTTGTGGAAGGTGGAATATATGGTGGAAACGTTGAAAAATATGGATCAAAGTTCATGATGTTGGTAAGTGGTGGAGGATAAGAACCTAGATGTTCTTGTAAGATAATGGGAGCTAAAGGTGGTGAAGTTGCAAGATATTTGTAAAGTGTGTTTGGAGATGTTGGTGGTGTTAAAAATACTAGTTCTTTTGGGTTTAAGTTAGAAGCTAGTTGGGTAGATTTGGATGGTTGAAATGGTGTGGGTGGTGGACTAGACACGGGTTGTGGAATTGTTTTCGGAGTATTAAGGAGTTCTGATAGTGTGATTTGGGTGTTAGGTAGAGACTTGGTAGGTGAATGTGGTGATGAGCTTGTTGGAGATGATGGAGGTGCTACAATGTAATCATTTGGTGGTGAATGAGTAGTTGGTGATGGACTTTTTGACAACTGTTTAGCTAAACAACAAGGCCAGATGCTAATCCGTGCGGTTCTTCTAGATTTGGGTGGAGGCACTACGGAAGGTGGTAAGATGAAGTTTTGAATTTCTTGTAAAGGATTGTTTTCACTAGATGGTTCATCAATGTTTGAGGATCTATTGGATGACATGATGATGATTGTTTGTGAGGTTAAGAGTGATGGATATGCAAGCATTTTAGAACCTTATTTATAGATGAAATAATTGCAATGAATGTTAAAACAAAAAATGTGGACTAAAATCTAATGATTAGATATGAATTTATGACATGTGATCATGAGAACACAAGCATTAAGTAACATACTCATTAGTGAAATAGCTAAAATGTTGAAAATATGAAGTTTTATAGCCAAAGTGAGAAAAATAGAAGAAATTTTTTACTTCTGTCCCACGGTTCCCAAGGATCTGATCCTTTAGGGATCCGTCCAGCGTAAAAGCTGGGATCCATGGTACTGGTGATCTCAGGCAGCTCAAAATTTTCCTTTTGGAAACAATGGTGCCTAGTGTGTGCCTACATGCAAACCATTTGGAGTTGCGGTTATCTCGACTCCTAAGAAAAGAAAGAAAAATAAACAAAGAAGTGAAAAAGCATATATATATGTAATTATGTGAGATAACCCGAGTGCTCCTTAATTCATTTTTGCTTGATGAATGTACCAAAAAATACATATTAGTTATGTATTACCTTTAGCATTATAAAGACATGAGATGCAATGAAAACGGTTTTTATCTTGTATTAAGAATGAAAAGGTTTGTCCTAGACGTGAGAATAGCTTTAGAAAAATGATATGGGGAGAAGTATCCTTTTAGAAATAATTTCGAGAATTTTCTTGTATAAAAAGAAAGTTTATTTTTAGTTTTGAAAATCCCCATATTGTTTGTGAGTTGTGCGTGAAATAGAGATCCTAGACTCAGAAAAGAATGTAAGGCTATCGTTTACATACCTTGTAGAATGAGAAACATATTACGACGATTGTTCCATTAGACCAAGACCAAGACGAAGCAAGTTGAATTGTTCCCGCTTCAACGGTTTGGTGAGGACGTCGGCTATGTTGTCTTCAGATGATACCTTCTCAATAGAAATGTTCCCCTTTTGAACATTGTCTCTTAAAAAGTGATAACGGATCTCTATATGCTTGGTACGAGAGTGCAACACCGGATTCTTTCTTAAGTCAATAGCACCTTTTTGTCGCATAAAATGGCTATGTCACTTAGATGAATGTCGTAGTCAACTAACGCTTGTTTCATCTATAGTGCTTGTTGGCATGCTTTGCCGGTGGAGACATATTTGGCTTCGGTTGTTGATATTGCCAATGCCGTTTGCTTCTTTGAGACAACATCCCATAAAAGTACATACACCACTTGCACTCTTTCGGTCAACATAATCACCTGCATGGTCAGAATCCGCATATACAATAGTTTCTACCCCCGTTCCCTTAGGATACCATAATCCCAATTGAGTCGTACCCTTAATGTATCTAAATATTCTTTTGATGTGAAGTTTTAGGGTCTTCTTGAAACCTAGCACATAGACAAACACTAAACATGATATCCGGCCGACTAGCCGTAAGATAGAGAAGACTACCAATCATGCCACGACATTTAGTGTTATCAACGGATTCACCGTCTTCATCTTTTGTAAGTTTAGTATCGGATGACATTGGTGTTCTTATAGGTTTTGAATCTTCTAAACCAAATTTCTTTAACATTTCTTTTATGTATTTAGATTGATTAAAGAAGATACCATCTTCTAGTTGTTTGATTTGTTGACCAAGAAAGAAACTTAGTTCTCCCATCATACTTATTTCAAACTCATCATGCATGATTTTTGAGAAATCATCACACATGTCTTGACAAGTCGATCCGAATATAATATCGTCCACGTATATTTGAACAATAATTATATGTGATTCCTTTTCTTTGTGAAAAGTGTATTATCAACTAACCCCATGGTATAGTTGTTTTGATTAAAATGATTTGAGTCTATCATACCAAGCCTTTGGGGCTTGTTTAAGACCGTAAAGAGGTTTCTTTAGTTTGTACACGTGTTTAGGTTTTTCGAAATCGATAAAGCCCGAAGGTTGAGCTACATATACTTCTTCATTAATAAAACCATTTAGAAAAGCACTTTTAACATCCATTTGAAAAAGCTTAAGATCATGAGCACAAGCATAAGCAAGAAGTATTCTTATAAACTCTAATCTAGCCACGGGAGCATAGGTCTCATCAAAGTCTATGCCTTCTTGTTGATTATACCCTTGTGCAACAAGTCTAGCTTTATTTTTTTAGACACTACACCGTTTGCATCTAACTTGTTTTTATATACCCATTTAGTTCCGATTATAGTTTGGTTATTAGGTGGAGGGACAAGTGTCCAAACAGTGTTAGAAGCAAATTGATTTAACTCTTCTTGCATAGCCATTACCCAAATTTCATCTTTTATGACTTCTTGCGTATTTTTACGTTCAATGGTTGAGACAAAACAAAATAAACTACTTTGGTTTTGGACTTGAGATTTTAAGGTTCTTTCATTTAACTTCCCTATAAATTTTTCTATGGGATAATTTTAGACTCTTTAATATAGATGATTTCATTGTTTAATGGTTCATCTTCCTTATTTATATTTTCCTTGATTTCTATGGCTTCACTTTCGATTAACTCATCATCGACAAGAGGTAGGGTAGGTTTGGGTGGACTTTCATCAAATCTTACATTTAAGGATTCTTCAACCTTCATGGTTTCTTTATTTAGTATAACATAATTTATTAGTCAAGTCAACCACTTGTGAATGGTCAACCGTAATAAAAGTCAGACAGCTTGAGAACGCAATGCAATTAAGTCCAGGAGAGTTTAGTGTTTCCCCGGGTCGTTAAGTCCCAACGAGCCGTGCGACTAAATAGCCAAACGTGTAGTGATCGGGTGATATTGAACAGGAAAAGGTTTGTGGCTTATGAATAATTATACCTAAAGAAAAAGTTTGTAACTTACAGGGGCTTAAATGCAAATTAAAGAAAATTAAAAAACTAAATTATATTAAATAAACGCTATCACTATTTTTAAAATTGGATTTTCTTGATTTTTCTTTTATAAATTTGAATTAAAAACTAATTTTAAACTTTAAATTAAAATACTAAAAATTATGAAAATAAAGAGGAAAATTGTGAAACTATTTTCAAAAATCTAAAATAACTAAACAAACTTTTAAAAACTGGATTTGTATTTTTCGATTTATATTCTAATTTCTATGATTTAAAAACTATTTAAAACTAATTAAATTGCTAAAATTACTATTTAAACTAGAAAAATTATGGAAAAATATTTTTTGGCTTTTTATATTTATCTTAATCTATGAAAATTGAAAACTTATTTTTTTGAAGATTTTCTGATTTATTTGTATTAAAGGTTAATTAAAAAGTCCTAAAAACTGTTTTAAATAAGGAAAAATAGCAAACAGTGATGAAAAATTATGAAAAATTTAGGAAAAGTCTAAAATTATATTCTAAGTCTAAGAAAAATATAAAAACATATACTAGTGTGCAAGATTATGAAGCTGTAGTGAAAAGTGCTTATAAATAAGCACTTAAAAATAAGCTAAAGGCCACAAATAAGCACCAATTGAACACGAAGCTAGATTATGCTATAACTACTTGAAATGAGCTAAATTCAACTAAGATATACCACTGAATATCAAGCTACAATGATTTGGTGATTTAAACTTAAGTACAAAAACAGTTTTCTATCTAACTTTGAGCTAAAGCACCACTTATTCAATAAGCCAATGTGAAAACCAAATTGGAGACCTCAAGACCACCAACTGAACTATCTCAAGACCAAGTTTCAGATCCTAGAAAGCTAATTTGAAGCTTGTGCAAAGCTTGCAAGAGGCTGTTTCACACTCGGTGTATCTTTGAGAGTGAGCAGGCATATGGGCTTATTGGACGACTAATTAGTTGCTTAAAACTGTTTCCAAAATTTCACAAAATCGATTTCAATAATAGACCAACTGAACTTGTTAAGTCCAAAATTTCACTTGAATTGAACCAATAATGAATCCATGAAAAATCAACAAAGGTTGGTGAAAACCGACTTTACAATTTTGACTTTTGAAACAGAAATGAAAAGTTGACTAAATTGAATTTTGAGCTTAAATTGTGAACTGATAATGATGTAATAAGCTAAACTAAAACTAAAATAAGCTACTCTACTGAATTCTAAACACAAATCAGGCTTATGCTCTTTAAAAATTACAACAGATATGAAAATAGGACAGATTTAATTTGATTTTGACTTTGAGAGTTCTAAGATGCAAACTTATGACTGAACTCTACTTAATGATGCTAAATAAAGCTAATGCAACCTAAACTTGACCTCTGCTTGAACCTCAAACTCAGATCAATGATCTGATCCAAACACTAGTTTGAAAACTGAAGTGCAAGTTGAAACCTCTAAAACACTAAGTTAACTTATGCAAAACCTTAAACTGAATCAACTATAGCCTAGAAACAATTGAGTGAGCAGACCTAAACTAAAGCTACAACAAATTTAGACAGATTTAGATTATGCAAAATATACTAGTATTGAAAATAGGTAAAGTACTCACAAGCAGTCCAGCTTATTAGCAGCTTATACCAGAACCCAATCTACACTATTTTAATCAATTCCAACCCATTCCAGCTCTGCATCAAGTATCTAAACCATTTCAACTTCCCATTTGATCACAGTTGACTTTTGTTGACCAAGTTCCAAATTTGTTTGAACTTGAGTTATGAGCTTACCAGAAGCTATGAGTAGCTTAAATAAGCTTATTGGAACTAGAAATAAGCTAATTGAAGCTTGAATATAAGAGCATTAAAATTGGTTTTTAACGGTGAACATAAAAACATGAAACTTATATAAAACCTTGAATTAATACTTGAAAGCAAATTACAATGACTAAATAGCTTTAGTTCAATATAGGAAAGCTTAAGATTACAATTTAGAAACTAACTAAGATAATTTAAATAAAAGCGACATACATGAAATTAAAACTAAAACTACTCTCTTCTCTTCTTCTCTTCCTCTATTTATTATGCAAAAGTGCTCCCTCTCTCCTCGAGCAAATCCCACTTCTTTTCGGAGCCATTGGATCACTTGACTTGATTTTGGCCATTGATGAGTTTTGGCGCCAAAATGAGATATCAACAGGGGAGGGTTTGAGTGCAAGGAAGGAGATACATTAAATGCATTTGGTTTGTTGTGGAGGTGGAGGGACATGGAGAGGTGTATGTGGTGGAGGTGAGGGAGGACCGGATTTGCAGAGCGGTTGGTGAAGGTGAAGTGTTGGAGGAAAAGGGGTTGGCGGGTTTGACTTATTTGACCGGGGTTATATTAGTGGAGCGGGGTTCAAAACAGGGTTCAAGTGGTATTATGGCGGGGGTTCATGGTCCAAGCAAGGGGTCAAGTGTGTTTGTATTAATAACAAGGACCTTTTTGTAATTCACCAAACTTGAGGACCAAATTGCCAATTTTGCAAAGTTGTTCCAAGGGTCAATCTTGCCAAGTTTCATTAGTACAAGGACCATAAAAAAGATTTTCCATTTTAAACTTCCAAGGACTATTTTGCCAATTTTGAAACTTGAAGGACCAAACTTGTAAATTCTCCAAACTTTATACCCAAGGATCATTTTGATAAATTTTGATTTTGAATGGACTTGGGTTGACTTTTATTCAAAACAAATGCTCGTGGACTGATTTTGTCAAGATTTGAAAGTTGAGGACCTGAAAGCGCCAATTATGCAAACTTAGCTTCGTTTTCATCGATTTTAAACATTTTGCATCCGAAACATATAAAATACAATTTTGAGATATTTTTAGTATTTTGATGCATTTCGAGTGTTTTAAATGTTTTGCAGTCAGATTGACCAAAATGATGAGTATTTACACACTCATCAATCCCCACACTAAACTATTGCTAGTCCCTAGCAATCTTTTGAGAAAACTTAATGGATTTGAATCTCTTTACCAAAAGCCATTACTTCGGAGTAGCCAAATGTTTCAGTTCAAGTAAGAACCTTGGTACATCGATAACCAAATGATTTTGAGCAAATCACCGACTTTCAACGGTTTTGATTTGTCTTTACCGAGCCGTTTTGCTACGGACTAGCCAACTCTTAGATAAAATATCTTTGGTGAGTCGATTACCAATTATGGTTTTCAAGCGCCTTTACCACAAGCCATAAACTTGCGGGCTAGCCAACTCTTCACTAATTAAAGATATGGTGAGTTGAACACCATACAATTTTGGGCAAATTGCAAGCCGTCAACGGATTTGAGATATCTTTACCAAGAGCCGTTTGCTCTGGATTAGCCAATCCTTTTGTTTATTAGACATGGCGGATCGATAATCATAAGTCGAGTAAGTGCAAAACACTTACTCCAAAAAAAATTTTGGCCAAAATGGGGAATTGGGTGGTATAATTACATGATAAAATTCGTGAGAATTCCCCACACTAGAAATGAATATTGCCCTCAATATTCAAAGTACCGTTGTTATGCCGAAACATAGAACGTAAAAGGAAATACTACGGCCATTATTTGTAATTTTTTTTTTTTTTTTTTTTTTTTGATGAAAACTTATATACAACAATGGGGCAACTCCCCACACTAGGGTGGTAGAAAGTAGAAAGAAGTCGAAATATGGGTGAAAACCCATATGGTGTGCTCTTGTTTTGATTCCCGAGTCGCTAGCTTGACTCGACCCAATTCATTTGTTCTTGGGAAACAAAGTGGAAAACCAATCTCGATCGGACTTTCGTTCTACGTGTTAATAAACATATGAACATCGAAAGTTCCACACCGACGAGATACAACCGCTGTATTGTTAATAGTAGAAACTATAAAGGATGATACCGGGGTCAAAGATGGTGTCCTCATTCCGAATGAGAAAAGGAAAGAGAAACCACACCATATGTGAAGAATGGAATAAAGATGTGCATGAGAATGCAAGTCCATTCCTCATCAAGAAACAACAAATCACCATTTTGACATTTTAAGCTTAGTCTTGAAGTTTGTATGGTGATTGTCAACAAAATTTCCGGGAGGGAGGGTTGGAAACGGTTCTTCAATCAATGATTTTCCGAAAAAGGATGTCTCCTCCGAATCAAAGTAAGTATTATCAATTCTGTTGGAATCGACTCATCACTAAGAAAAGCATCGACTTCATTCCAAAGTTGTCATCTTCCTCATCCGGAGTGAGAGAAGGAATGGAAGAGTCGGAAATGGGACAAGAAATGAGTGAATGATCATTATATAGGAGATTTTCAATTTCTCCAAGATCGGCTTCGAAATCAAAGAGATCATCGTCACTTTCCGATGAAAGTGGACTGATGTGAGTGAGTTCATCGGTGAACTCCTCAAGAAGAGGATCAGACTGCGGGAGTGATGCCTCGACA
Source organism: Chrysanthemum lavandulifolium (assembly GCA_022545495.1). Classification (NCBI taxonomy): domain Eukaryota; kingdom Viridiplantae; phylum Streptophyta; class Magnoliopsida; order Asterales; family Asteraceae; genus Chrysanthemum; species Chrysanthemum lavandulifolium. The sequence continues at coordinate 190,878,238 of CM040242.1, forward strand.
TACTCGATATCTCCATAAGAAGCACAATCATCGCTAAAATCGGAGAAAGTCTCAAAATGATCTAGAGAATACTCAAGAGGGGAAAGAGAATCACACATATGATTAGAAATTCCCTGTGACTCTCTCGGGATTGGGACAAGGTTCTCAACACTAGACTTTATGAATTCGTCCGATTCCTTTTCAGGAACAGTGTCAAGATGCTCGTCCCCCATGTTTAGAGAATGAGTGGGAATTTCGGGTGTGATAGCAGTTATTTGAGATGGAATCTCAAGCTGGGATATCAACCGATGAACTTGATGAATCTTTATAGAATTGAAGGATATCAAGTGTATCGTCATCATCATTGTCATCGGGAATAAAAGCAGGCGAGAGCTAGATCTGGTGCTTTTTCTTTTGCAATTGATTCCATAATAGATTTTTCATATGCATCTTGAGAATTTATTCTAGCAGCCTGCTCTTCAGCCAGCAATTCTTCCATGGATTTTTGATGAGTGTTTCTTTGGGCAAAGTCTTTAACTAAACCCTTAAGATCATCAACGATTTCCATTATATTTTGCATTTCTGGAAGAAGTGCTTGATTCATTTGGTACTGTGGAAGTAGGTCATGATGCGATGTGTCAAAATTGTCACAAGGAAATGTATTCCCGTTTGACAATCCGGTGACGTGTGGACCTCCACGAGAATCACAACAAGAAAGCGATGTGGCCGTGAGTTGTATGTGCTCGAGTCATAATTGTTATCGTGAACCCGCTCATAGACAAGCGTGTTTCACGATTGACAATCGAATCGTAGTGTGAACCACCACAGTACTCACAACAAAAACTGCTGAGTGCGGACCGTGAATCATATGGATATTGGTTATAACCAAGGTTACGAGCATCGCGGAAAACTGTTCATAGACAAACGTGTTTCGGATTGACACTCAAATCCTTGGTGAGGACCTCCACAAAACTCACACGGATATGTCGGTATCTCATGATGTGGTGGTGGTAGAATGAATCGGATGTGTCATGGTAAGGATAGGGAGCTTGGTTATAGGATGACCCGTTTCGACTCCACCATGCTACAACCGGGGCAATTGCCACCATTATAAGGACCACCACACCATTGACAACCAAGAGGGTGAGGATGAGACATAGAAAGAATCAAATGTTTTCGGAGGGTAGGGATGAAGAATCAAAGATGTGAGAGGGTAAAGATGGATATTTTGGATTTTGGATAAACATTTTGTAAAAATAAGAAAGAAAATCTTTTGGGTTTTTGATTTTTAAGATGATGTTTTGGATTTTGGATTTTATAAGAAAATATAAATATATATAGATGGTATGAACAAGGAGTGAATATTCAAATCACTAATCGCTAAACGTAAGATTATTAGCACGACTCCAAGCGTGCGCCTAAAATTTGATTGGTTCCAAACGGTCGGGTTTATTACACAAGTCAACCACTTGTGAATGGTCAACCGTAATAAAAGTCGACGACTTGAGAACGCAATGCAATTAAGTCCGAGGAGAGTTTAGTGTTTCCCGGTCGTTAAGTCCCAACGTGTGCGAATGAATGAATAAACGTGTAGTGATCGGGTGATATTGAACAGGAAAAGGTTTGTGGATTATGAATAATTATACCTAAAGAAAAAGTTTGTAACTTACAGGGGCTTAAATGCAAATTAAAGAAAATTAAAAAGCTAAATTATATTAAATAAACGCTATCACTATTTTTAAAATTGGATTTTCTTGATTTTTCTTTTATAAATTTGAATTAAAAACTAATTTTAAACTTTAAAACTAAATTAAAATACTAAAAATTATGAAAATAAAGAGGAAAATTGTGAAACTATTTTTCAAAAATCTAAAATAACTAAACAAACTTTTGAAAATTGGATTTGTATTTTTCTGATTTATATTCTAATTTCTATGATTTAAAAACTATTTAAAACTAATTAAATTGCTAAAAATTACTATTTAAACTAGAAAATTATGGAAAAATAATTTTTGGCTTTTATATTTATCTTAATCTATGAAAATTGAAAACTTATTTTTGAAGATTTTCCGATTTATTTGTATTAAAGGCTAATTAAAAGTCCTAAAAGCTGTTTTAAATAAGGAAAAATAGCAAACAGTGATGAAAAATTATGAAAATTTAGGAAAAGTCTAAAATTATATTCTAAGTCTAAGAAAAATATAAAACATATACTAGTGTGCAAGATTATGAAGTCAGAGTGAAAAGTGCTTATAAATAAGCACTTAAAAATAAGCTAAAGGCCACAAATAAGCACCAATTGAACACGAAGCTAGATTATGCTATAACTACTTAAAATGAGCTAAATTCAACTAGTCTATACCTCTGAATATCAAGCTACAATGATTTGGTGATTTAAACTTACGTGCAAAAGCAGCTTTTTCTATCTACTTTTGAGCTAAAGCACCGACTTATTCAATAAGCCAATGTGAAAACCAAAATTGAGACCTCAAGACCACCACAACTATCTCAAGACCAAGTTTCAGATCCTAGAAAGCTAATTTGAAGCTTGTGCAAAGCTTTGCAAGAGGCATGGTTCACACTCGGTGTATCTTTGAGTGTGAACAGGGCATATGGGGCTTATTGGACAGCTAATTAGTTGCTTAAAACTGTTTCCAAAAATTTCACAAAAATCAGATTTCAATAATAGACCAACTGAACTTGTTAAGTCCAAAATTTCACTTGAATTGAACCAATATTGAATCCATGAAAAATCAACAAAGGTTGGTGAAAAACTGACTTTTACAATTTTGACTTTTGAAACAGAAATGAAAAGTTGACTAAATTGAATTTTGAGCTTAAATTGTGAACTGATAATGATGTAATAAGCTAAACTAAAACTAAAATAAGCTACTCTACTGAATTCTAAACACAAATCAGGCTTATGCTCTTTAAAAATTACAACAGATATGAAAATAGAATGATTTAATTTGATTTTGACTTTGAGAGTTCTAAGATGCAAACTTATGACTGAACTCTACTTAATGATGCTAAATAAAGCTAATGCAACCTAAACTTGACCTCTGCTTGAACCTCAAACTCAGATCAATGATCTGATCCAAACACTAGTTTGAAAACTGAAGTGCAAGTTGAAACCTCTAAAACACTAAGTTAACTTATGCAAAACCTTAAACTGAATCAACTATAGCCTAGAAACAATTGAGTGAGCAGACCTAAACTAAAGCTACAACAAATTTAGACAGATTTAGATTATGCAAAATATACTAGTATTGAAAATAGGTAAAGTACTCACCAGTCCAAATTATTGCAACTTATACCGAACCCAATCTACACTATTTTAATCAATTCCAACCCATTCCATTCTGCATCAAGTATCTAAACCATTTCAACTTCCCATTTGATCACAGTTGACTTTTGTTGACCAAGTTCCAAATTTGTTTGAACTTGAGTTATGAGCTTACCAGAAGCTATGAGTAGCTTAAATAAGCTTATTGGAACTAGAAATAAGCTAACTGAAGCTTGAATATAAGAGCATGAAAACTGGTTTTTTAACAGTGAACATAAAAACATGAAACTTATATAAAACATTGAATTAATACTTGAAAGCAAATTACAATGACTAAATAGCTTTAGTTCAATATAGGAAAGCTTAAGATTACAGTTTTAGAAACTAACTAAGATAATTTAAATAAAAACGACATACATGAAATTAAAAACTAAAAACTACCCTTCTTCTCTCCTTCTCTTCCTCTATATATTCACCAAAAGTGCTCCCCTCTCTCCTCTGAGCAAATCCCACTTCTTTTCTGGACCATTGGATCACTTGACTTATTTTTGGCCATTGATGAGTTTTGGCGCCAAAATGAGATATCAACAGGGGGGGAGGGTTTGAGTGCAAGGAAGGAGATACATTAATTGCATTTGGTTTGTTGTGGAGGTGGAGGGATATGGAGAGGTGTATGTGAGCTAGAGGTGAGGGAGTGCTGGATTTGCAGGCAGTTGGTGAAGGTGAAGTGTTGGAGGAAAAGGGGTTGGCGGGTTTGACTTATTTGACCGGGGTTATATTAGTGGACGGGGTTCAAGGTCAAGGGGTTCAAGTGGTATTATGGCGGGGGTTCATGGTCAAGCAAGGGTTCAAGGTGTGTTTGTATTAATAACAAGGACCTTTTTGTAATTCACCAAACTTGAGGACCAAATTGCCAATTTTGCAAAGTTGTTCCAAGGGTCATTCTTGCCAAGTTTCATTAGTACAAGGACCATAAAAGACATTTTAAACTTCCAAGGACTATTTTGCCAATTTTGAAACTTGAAGGACCAAACTTGTAAATTCTCCAAACTTTATACCCAAGGATCATTTTGATAAATTTTGATTTTGAAAGGAGTTGGGTTGACTTTTATTTCAAAACAAATGCTCGGGGACCGATTTTGTCAAGATTTGAAAGTTGAGGGTGAAGCGCCAATTATGCAAACTTAGCTCGTTTTCATCGATTTTAAACATTTTGCATCGAATCATATAAAATACAATTTTGAGATATTTTCGTATTTTGATTCATTTCGAGTGTTTTAAATGTTTTTGATTCAGATTGACCAAAATGATGAGTATTTACACACTCATTAGTCATTTAAGCCCTTAATCGACCACTTTTATATCCGTTCCTGCTTAATTTCGTTCCTTTTCACTTTTTAGGTCTCTTGGAAGCAAAATACTGGAATGATGCATATTTGGATGAAAAGGAGTGAATACATGAAGAAAATGTAAAAGTCAAGATCGAAGCCACTCAAGGTGCTCAAACTAAACCTGACGGCATCCCAATCAAAGGGCGACAACGTCCCTCTATACAGATTTGATAAAAACATGCACCAGACGGATCAGTGGAATTTTGCTCATAACATCTGACGGCGCCCGGCTTTGAAGAAGAAGGGCGTCACTTAGACTTTTCATCTCAGACAGCCCAAATCCAGAACCAAGACAACGTCCCATCTGAAGCCCGACGATGTCACAACTCCAAGGTGACGTCGTCCCATCGATAACTTAGCCAAGACGAAAACCCTAATGACGACAATCTGATGGCGTCCCACCTATAAAGCGACGCTGTCGCAAGTGTAAATCTATATATAGAATTCGATTTTTCTGCATTTAGAGAGGTATACTTTTGGAGTAAAAACCCTAAACGTTTGTAGTCCGACTTGGACAATATCTTAGGGTCCCCAACCCTATTTTACACATCAAGATAAGTGTTTTAATCCAATAGTAGCATTATGTCTTCCATTTATTGTGTGTATGCTTGCTTGCTTAACATGTCTATCTAAATTTCTTGTGTGTTTGCTTAGATCTATGAAACCTAGTTGTTAATTATTGTTAGGTTGTCTCTTATCTTAATTGTAATTGGCTTAGGAGTGCAACTAGGCTATCGTTGTGTTTAAATGCTTGAGTAATCTTTGTGAAAGTTAGTTTATGAATCACCTAGCGGATTTCGTAGTCTAAAAACCCAAAGATAACCTTAAAGTTAGTTTATGAATGACTCGTGGATTTCGTAAGCAAAACCAATAGGTAATCTCAAAGAGTTAGGGCATAAGCACACCCTACGACCTTAGAAAACACAACGCGTTAAGAATAAGGACGTGACAATTCAACCAACAATAAAAGATAATTAGGGAGTAATAGTATCTAGGTAAGCACATTTTTAATCATCATACGAGCACACATCAAATAGACATAGCTACCCATAGTAATAGATAATTAGAATAGTAAAAGTAATCGGTAGAAGTACCACCCCCAAACCAATTGCCCTGAGATTTTACCCTTAGCTTTCTAAAAAACCAATAAAAGATAAAAAAAAAAAGAATCATCCTCAACCCACCTTAGCGTAATACACTTCTTGCTAGCATTCCTATTCCCCTAGAGAACGATATAAATACCTGAGGCTTACCCAATACTACACTAAAACGATTAGGCTCACTGCCTAGGGTGTTGAAAAACTTGCTCGACGAAAAGGAAGTTCCTTTGACCCGAAAGCGCTTCGTGCAGCGCATCAAGTTTTGGCGCCACTGCGGGAATAGAATAGCTAGTTAGATCTTTATCTCGTTTAGGTTCCCTTGCTTGATTCCTGTCAAGTAAGATTTTTTTCTCATTTTTAGCTTTCTTGTAGTCTATCCCCTTCTTCGTGACTTTGTTCGTAAATCCCATCACTCACCATGATTCGCATCTTTCGCCGGAGAAACTTTGCACTACCCGCTCCCAATCCCGCAATGGAAAACGCAATCCCACAAAACCTTTCACCCGTTCACCACTTTGGAAATCACCTAGGGCATAATGAAATAAATTGGCAACAACATAGTCCTTTCTACGATTCGGATTCCGATGAAGAATTTGATTATGGAGAGGCACTTGATAACGGGGAGGTCATCGATGAAGTTAGTTTTGAAATGGAAGAAGACCCTTCCCAATGTTTTGACCCTAGGTGTGAAATTGAGGTTGATGGCCCCTTTAACATGCAATTTCCTTGTAAAATAGGATTTGAATGTTTTGATGCTTACTTGCATTCATTCTTACCTTTAAACTTAATCTCAAGAAATCTATATAATAAATTTAAGGTAAATGAATTAGCCTATCAAGGGGACAATGTTGTTGATGCGGTCACTCACTTGGATGTGTTTGTTGGAAGTTTTGCCTATTTGGTTGAATTCATGGTCTTAGAAGATTTAGGAGAATTCATTGATGGAAGCCTCACTCAAGTAATATTTGGAACATCCTTTAAGAGAATGACTAAGTTGAATGAATGGATGATTGATGGTTTAGTCACATTCTCTAATGAAGTTGAGGATTTTGTCTATCAAATGCCCCGTACGCACCCTAGGTTTAAACACAAAGATATAGAGGCATGCAATCGGATGTCTCCCATTCTGATACTTAGTGAAAGAGACAAACAATGGGGACTTAGGCATACTTATGAAAAAAATGAAAGGTACGATAAAAAATGCCTAGAGTTAGGAGATGAGTACAAGAAAAATGAGAGAACATTAGAATGGCTTAGATATGAGCACGTAAGCGTGCGCGAGGCAACGTAGGAGCATGACTTCGAATCTAGCTACAAGACTCATAAATAAAGAAAAGCGCTTCGTGGGAGGCAACCCATGCTTAATTGTTTGCTTGTTTGTGTGTCATATATCTTTTTCATTGTTGTTTATTCTCATGTTTGATTTTGTGCAAAATGCTTTATTTTGTCTTTAACCTCGTCTTAATTACATATAAAGGTATTTTACAAAACGATAAGTGTAGGGAAGATTACATACGTTTTTAAAAGAACGTGAACATGAGAATTACAATTAGTGAAATTGATGTATATGTGTGTTTGTTAGAGTCAAATGCTTGTATTGAGTCATAATGAATGTTTTGCAGGAATTTTTCCAGAAAATGCGAATTTTTCGAGGAAACCAGTTTAGTTTATGACATGACAACTGGCGTCAGATTAAAGCCCGACAACGTCAGTCAAGGTAAACATCTTATCAAAAAAATTTTGTTTTATGTGCTACTTATAAATTTTTGGAAATTCTCAAGTTTTATTTTTCCAGAAAATCTGCAAACATCCATTCCACAAGCATTATATCCTAGTGTAGTTGTGTCAAATATAGTTTTACCACCGATTTTACGTGAAGGTTTCGTTTGTTTTCTTAAAGTGTGCAGGTTATATTTGGCAAGAAGAAGAAACTCAACATTGGATGAAGCTTATCACGTATACATTCTTCTTGGGAAAGAATTTAACCACAACTTCACACGGATCCTACCGAGCTAATCAGGGGAATACTAGTTTCTTTCTCTTTTAATTACCTTCCTTTATCATAACTTTGATACTTTCGGGGAACATTGGGGACAATGTTCAGTTTAAGTGTAGGGAGGGAGAATAAAACGGGAACTTAGAAACTATGCTTATCCTTGATTATTTGTCTTGTCCTTGGTCATTTGTGTAATAAACTATGAGAAATATTTGTTAGGGCAATTTTAGCACCAAATTTAAATTTTTTTATGACATGTACGAGCTAAAACTTTAGTCTTAATAAAGCGTCTCATGGATAGGAGTTATATGACTAGCACAAAAACCGTTTACCACTCAAATTCTACCCCAAAAATGTGAGGTTCGCCCCTAGACCTTTAGGAATAAAAGCATTCACCTTTAATGCTTAGAGAGTGTACCGGTAGTATAATAGATTCTTGAACTTGTTTTGTGATGCATTCCGAGATCGCTAGTGAGACTACACTTGTGTAGTTAGGAATAACTAAATGATAAGAGGCATTAGGATAACCCTTGTTTGAAACCTGTATTATAATTACTTCTTCCACATCAGTCGAGTAATTACCCCACACCCTTGCGATGTACTCATCTTTAGTACACGATACCACTAATTAACCCATCAGAGCCTATCCTTTTCGCGGTTCTTGTGATGTTTCGGTTTTACAAAATATCAATGAAGAGCATTATTTACAATCCACCCCCAAATGTACACCCAAATCGCCTTAGCGTACCTTGTATGCACTCACCTTTAGTGCATTATTGTTATCATTACTAAACCCTTAGTTCAATTATCTAGTTACTTGCATGGGATGATTGGGAATCATGGGCAAAAGTAATATTATATGAAGTAATGGGAAGGAACGTTAAATTCAAATTCCCTTTGTCTACGTAATTAAATACTCCAAGTGTTTTGATCTTTTCAAATCGGGTCATTTAGTGTTAGAGTAATAAAAACTCAAGTGTAGGGATGCTCCTATAAATCCCTTATATTTTGATGTTATCTTAGAGGATGGTAGAGTAAAAATGTATGCAAAAAAAAAAAAAAAAAAAAAAAATCGAAAAGAGTGTGAAAAAAATGAAGAAAAACATATGGGCTACCATCCTACATCTATCTTTATGTTTATGTTTTCAATTTATGTATGTTTGTTTCAAGTTATCTAGAGTTTAGTGAGTCGAGTCTTGGCTTAGCAACGCCATGCTTTTCATGCTTGTAACATAAGATTTTGACTTGCCACCACTAAATCGCCTATCCAACAAAACCCTTTGTTTCCTACCGTAAGCCTAACGTTACAACCCTTGCAAAGACCTCTTAGATAGTTGTTCTTAGGTGCTTACGTCAAAGCGGTGGAGGTTTGATCTAGTCTCAAGCCTATGGTAATCTATGTACTATGCCGGGTAATGAGTGTTTATCTTCCATTTCCATTTACTATATTTCATATAAACCGAGAGATGAGAGAATCCAAACACCCCTTGTGAGGTGTTAGTGTATAATTTTCGTGCTTGTTATGACTATTGCGATGCTTTTACTTGTTGTGAATTAGTTTAAACCCATGCTTCATGCCCCCTAACTTATAAATTGATTGGCCAAAAGCACATTTGCTTGAGGACAAGCAAATACCAAGTGTAGGGATATTTGATAAGGATTTAAAACGTACACTTTTAAGGGGTCATTTAAGCCCTTAATCGACCACTTTTATATCCGTTACTGCTTAATTTCGTTCCTTTTCACTTTTAGGTCTCTTGAAAGCAAAATCTTTGGAATGATGCATATTTGGACGAAAAGGAGTGAATACATGAAGAAAATGGCAAAATCAAGATCGAAGCCAATTAAGTCGCTCAAACCGAACTCGATGGCGTCCCAATCAAAGGCGACGCCGTCCTCTATCTTGATTTGATAAAAATATTCACCGACGACTCGGTGGAATTTTGGCTCATAACACTGACGCGTCGAGCTTTGAAGAAGAAGGGCATCACTCGGACTTTTCATCTCGGATGGCCCGGATCCGTAACCAAGACGACGTCCCATCCGAAGCCCGATGGCGTTACAACTCCAAGGTGACGACGTCCCATCGATAACTTGCCAAGACGAAAACCCTAATGACGACGATCGACGGCGTCCCACCTATAAGGCGACGCCTTCACAAGTGTAAATCTATATATAGAATTCGATTTTTCTGCATTTAGAAAGGTAGACTTTTGGAGTAAAAACCCTAAACGTTTGTAGTCCGACTTGGACAGTATCTTAGGGTCCCAAACCCTATTTTACACATCAAGATAAGTGTTTTAATCCAATAGTAGCATTATGTCTTCCATTTATTGTGTGTATGCTTGCTTGCTTAACATGTCTAGCTAAATTTTTTGTGTGTTTGCTTAGATCTATAAAACCTAGTTGTTAATTATTGTTAGGTTGTCTCTTATATTAATTGTAATTGGCTTAGGAGTGAAACTAGGCTATCGTTGTGTTTAAATGCTTAAGTAATCTTTGTGAAAGTTAGTTTATGAATCACATAGCGGATTTCGTAGTCTAAAAACCCAAAGATAACCTTAAAGTTAGTTTATGAATAACTTGTGGATTTCGTAAGCATAACCAATAGGTAATCTCAAAGAGTTAGGGCATAGGCACACCCTACGACCTTAGAAAACACAACGCGTTAAGAATAAGGACGTGACAATTCAACCAACAATAAAAGATAACTAGGGAGTAATAGTATCTAGGTAAGCACATTTTTAATCATCATACGAGCACACATCAAATAGACATAGCTACCCGTAGTAATAGATAATTAGAATAGTATAAGTAATCGGTAGAAGTACCACCCCCCAAACCAATTACCCCGAGATTTTACCTTTAGCTTTTTAAAAAACCAATAAAAGATAAAAAAAAAGAATCATCCTCAACCCCACCTTTGCGTAATACACTTCTTTCTAGCATTCCTATTCCCCTAGAGAATGATATCAATACCCGAGGCTTACCCAACACTACACTACAACGATTAGGTTCACCGCCTAGGGTTAAAAACTTGCTCGACGAAAAGGAAGTTCCTTTGACCCTGAACTCGCTTCGTACGCGCATCACTACCAAAAACTCTAAAGTGTTCTAGCGTAGGCTTTTGCCTCGAAGTAACTCGTATGGAGTTTTACCCAAGAATGGTCTAATTAGGACACGATTAAGTATATAGGTTGATGTGTCGACGACATTGCACCAAAATTTTGAGGAACGGATTGCTCATTAATCATGGTGCGACTCATTTCTTGTAAGGTTCTATTTTCCTTTCAACTACCCGTTTGATTGTGGAGTGTGAGGAGCCGAGAAATTGTGAGTAATACCATTAGCATCACAAAAGCTCCAAATTGCACTTCATTATCAAATTCCATACCATGATCCGTTCTAATTGACACTATAGGACTTCCTAGTTGTCTTTGTATTTTCTTACTTAATATTTCAAAGTAATTGAAGCGTTTGACTTTATTCTTTAGAAATTTAGTCCATGTGTACCTAGGTAATCATCTACTATAACCAAAGTATAGAAGTTACCTCAGTAACTTTGTATAGCGGATGGACCAAATAAATCCATGTGATTGTACAAAAGATTGCACTACCGAGATTCGATGATGGATCAAAGGTATGAGGGGTGTATGTTCCAGCCAAGACTTGCCTTTCACCTGAGAATAAGAAATACGAAACACTACGTTAAGTGATTACGCAGGGGTAGGACCCTGCGAACCACCTCCGGCGTGAGAGTAAGTATGAGTTATGGTTGTATAAGTGTGTGTAAGTAAAGAGATGAGTGTGAAAAGAGCATACCATAATCCATTGCCCGTCCAACCTATTTATAGTGGAAGAAATAGGGTTAGAGGCACTCTTGCGTGAATGTCGGAGAACATGGGGGCGTCCCATGATTGTGGGTAACCGCTAGGGCTTAGTGACCCACGTTCTCAAGCTTGGCGGGAAGCCGGGAGAGAGAGGAGATCGTGGGTTTGACCAAGTCGAGAGGTTCTCCTATCCATTACTCCTTCGTCAACCATACCCAGAAGGGCTTAGGGCTTCGAATGGCGAATTCCCTTAGGTAACCTTCGTGATTACGAATGGTTTGGCGCCTATGGATATTTTGGAATCCTAACTTGGGCCTTGAATAGAAGGGCTTGACACGTCTCGAGGAGGTGTCCTTGAGCTACTCGGAGGTACATCATCAAGCCCCAGTCGAAAGTGATGCATATGAGCGAAGAGGCATTGCTTTCGACTTCATGCTTTGAAAAATACCATCATCTTGCTAATCGTATTAGTTGGAAGATAACTATGCACCTAACTCAGCGCATTTAATGCTAATTAAACCTTTTGGTGCCTTCCACAGAATCACAATTTCCCATCTTACAGGAGACCAAAAGACTTAGTTTTTAAAATTTAAAACTATTGAGATCGGATAAGAGTAAATGTTAGTTACACGTGTGCGGCTAGGAAAGCGGTAAAAAAGTATTTAAGGAGGGGTTGTTGAAACCTAAAACATTTTCACTCTCTCCGTCATCTTCTACACTTGATAAAATTTGATCGCCACCACTCCGAAACCAAAAGGTAAACATCCATCTCTTTAGCATTTTTTGTTAAAAATGGATTCCAAGTTTATCATTAAACAACAAAAATGTACATTGTCTGCAAAAGATTTACACGATCACCTAGCTGATTTTCCGATCCCATTTGAGTATAAAATCATGTTGCCTAAGTCTAATCAGGGTATATTTGATGCTCCTGAAGGTTTCGTAGGGTTATACACACATGCATTTAGCCATTCCAACCTTAGGATTCCACTGCACCCACTGATATTAGAGTTTATGCAATACTACAAGGTTCATATCTCTAGGTTCAACCCATTTGGTTTAGCCAAACTGACCACATTCATAGTAATGTGTAAAGCATACGGCTATGAACCAACTTTAAAGGTGTTAAGGGGTTTTTTGAATTTGTATCTGGGAAGCTGGTTAACCTTGGCTAAGAGGCACGAGGCGGATGTGCCGAACTGTTTGGGAGAGTATACACCAACATAATGACTTGGAAAGGCGGTTTCTTTTATGTGCAAAACACTTTTATCCCCCTAACTATCGAGTTGTTGAATAAAGAATATATGTTTGATGCAAAACGGTATAATGACCCTTGCCATATGAGGTGCGAAGGGATCCCTGCTATCAGCGTTTGGCTAAATACCCTGTTGATGTGCAAGTGTTCCCCGAGCCAATCTTATACATGGCTGGGATTGCCCAGAGCTGGGAGGGGTCTCCCAAGAAGCCTGTTATCATGTACCATGGACAAAGTATGTTTTTCTACTTCTTGTAAAGTAGGACCAATGTAGCACTGATATTTATTTCTTTTTGTTTCTTTTTTGCAGAGATGTCATTCAGGAACTTTATGTACCAAGATTTGGATGAAGACTTGAGTTTCATGCCAGCGGATAAGGCCGAAGAGTCTTACGGTGTTGGCTCTCCTTCCACATCCGTCAACAACAATGAGGTGGATACTCCAAAGCCGGAGCCCCTTGCATCAGCACCCCACAACTTGCGTTGGAGGGTCCTTCTCAACTTGTTGAAAATGTTCTTGACTCGGACGATCTGCGGAGGAGGATGTCCCGGTTGTAGGTTCCAACAGGATAGGCGACAGGTTGAAAAGCCGAAAAGGAGCGGTGGCAAGGCGATTAAGTCAACCAACAAAAGGAAGAATCCCCTTCCCGCCTCCGGATCGAGGGCTGTGAAGCAGAAGAGTGCTGAAGGCAGAAAGTTTGTGAAGTCAGCCTTTGAGTTACCAGATGAATCAGTGGAGGTTCATGGTAAGCAATTTTTCCTTATAAAACATGTGAAGTGATAATTGTCAAAATTAACTTAGTCCTTATATATTGTATTGGTCGTGAGCCTTCACGAAGCGAAGGAGCTTCCCAATGCTTTGGCTTGTCACGGATTGTGGATCATGTCACCCCCTCAATGGAAAGGTTCTTTGGACAATATGTCCATTGAAAAGGTTTGTGACATGCATGACAATGGTGTAGCGAGGCAAGCGGTTTTGGACAATCATCTAAATGGCGAGAACCGAGAGAGTTGCTTAGGTTGTGACCAAGGCTAGGCAGGAGATGGATGTCATGTTGGAAGGGAAAAACATAGGGATCAGGAGTATGCAAAGTTGGAGGCCAAGTGTGATGAGATTGAGAAGGACCTTGAGAAGAATCCTCTCGTTCAAGACCTCCGTCAAAAGGTTGCAGAGTTGACAACTGAAATTGTCAAACTCAAGGTAGAGGAGGGTAGGATAGTGACTCTCATTGGTCAAAATGTTGTGCTTGAAGCGAAATGTGCGTTGGTTTAGAGAGTGAGAGGTCTAGGCTTGGAGAGGTGGAAATAAAATTAAGGGAGGAGATTGATGGCTTGCAAATGAGATACAAGATGCTGCAAAAGGATCGTGCGGAGGTTGTGTCTAAGGTGGTGCCATATATAGCCATGGAGCTTTATCATAGTGATGAGTTGGGAGCACAAATGTGGAAGGTCATCAAATCAGCTATTTTTCATGGGAGGTGCTTAGCGTTGGAGGAGGCTGCTAAAACAGGAAAACCCGTAGACCTCTCCAAAATTGAATGCTACCGTCCCACATCAAAAGCTGAGTATGATGAGGCAGGAAATGCATTTGCAACATCAGAGTACTCCTTCCTAACTGAAGCTACCAAAGATCCTATGGCACCACTAGAAGACCTCCTTTCCAAGAAACCCCACAAGCTCAAGCCTACGACTCCTACCAAGAAGACAATATCTACCAAGCCTGTCTCTGTTCAACCATCCCCCACTCCATCCCCAAAAAAGTAGGAATGAAGGCTGCCATGTTGGCAGTAATTTGGTTTCGAGGGTGGCATGTACCCTTTAAAACAATTTGTGTTATTTGACAATGCTTGTCTGGTTCTCTAAACAATCTGAATATTTGTGATGTATGGCCTTGGGCCAAAGACAATTTAATTGGGGCTTAGGCTCCTCGTGCAGGTACAAGGGCACTAGCCCTCATTTTGAATGGTATAGTGTAGGGGAGATACCTCTACACACCTGGTTATGATTTGTGTTTGTCTTGTGAAGTTCTCTTACGCCATTTTTCCGACGCTTAAGTTTTACATCCTAAGGTTAAACAACCTCATTGTGTGTAAATTTCAACACCAAGAATATAATGACCAAATTTGATCATTGACAGAGGGTCGCGACCCACTCTATCTCAAATCCTTTAAGTAGTATGACTTTGTATGTATTTTCACAAGCGTCATAAACTACTAGGAGAGTTAATGTGAATGTTTAAGTAGGCGTAAATGATGAGGCGTATATTACACCTTGTGCCCTTTTATTCGACATTGAAACTCATAAGCGACTTGGTTGAACAAATCTTTGTGTTTAAGAAGCGAAGCAAGAGATTTGTGGGAAATGTCTTATTTATCATTGAATTGGTAGAGAGGATTACATCATTCTTGAAATGAAAACTAAGACAACTACCAATAATGTTTGCTTTCCTTGAGAAGCTTCTAATTACAAGAATGAAAAAGTAAAAGTACTTCTTAAACATAGAACTTTCGAAGGTTCGTACCATTCCATGTCTGTCGATGGGTTCTCCGAGAAGAGTGGCAATTTGTAGCTCCGTTGCCGTGAGCCTCGGCTATCATGTAAGGTCCTTCCCAAGTAGGTCCCAACTTTCCTCGGTATTACGCTTTGCTTGCCTTTGTTGAGGCGTAGCACATATTCCCGAGCTTGAAGGTGGAAGGCGACCCTTTTGTTATAATAGCCTTGATCTTATGCTTGTGCATTGCTTCTCGGATGGAGGCTATCTCTTCTTTCTTCTAGTAGATCCGGTTCTCCCGATCCTTTCATCATTTTGGGAGGCATCATACGTTGCCACACGCTCCGTGTGTACACTTAGTTCGAAGGGATGACCGCTTCTGTTCCGTATGTTAGGCTGAAGGGGGTTTCACCATTGCTTGACTTAGGGTGTGTTCGGTGGGCCCATAGTACTTGAGCGAGTTCGTCCACCCATCCATGGTGAGTTCGTCCGAGCCTTTTCTCGATCCCTTTTACGATATCTCTATTGGTAACCTCCACCATACCGTTACCTTGTGGATGGTAGCGGATGTCCGGGGCGCTTTATGTTGAGTCCTTGGCGAAGTCGTAGAAGACTCCTTGATGACTGCTTTCCATTGTCAGATATGATTATGTGGGGTACTCCGAATCTGCAAACAATGTGCTCCCACACAAACTTCTCGATCTGTCTTCCCGTGACGGAGGCTAAGGGTTTAGCCTCTACCCACTTAGTAAAGTAATCAATTGCTACGAGCAAGAATTTGACTCCTCCAGGAGCTACAGGCATGGGTCCGACGATATCAATGCCCCATTGGGAGAAGGGCCATGCGGATGTCACGCTTGTCATGTCCTGCTTCGGCATCTTGGGAACGTTTGAGTGTATCTGACAAGCTTCACATTTGAGAATGATTTCTGCCGCATCCCTGTGCATCGAAGGCCAATAATAGCCCAACTTCATTATTTTCGAGACAAGCGGCGGGGTCTGCATGGAGGCCGCAGGATCCTTCGTGGACTTGGCGATAATACTCGTAGCTGCTTGGGTCCCACATCTTAACCAAGGTGATAGGAATGACCTTATATAGGGTTTCCCATTAGCCGTCTTGTGGGGACTTAACCCGAATTTTCCTTGCTAGCTTGGGATCTTTGGGAGAAGACCGCTTATCAAATATTCACTGATGGGAGTCATCCATGTCTCTCCTTCTTCGTGAACCACGTCTGCAACTTCCTTGCGAATGATGGACCTTTCGGGTAAGACTTGACAAGTACTTCTTTGGTGAGATGAGCGAAGGCCATAGAGGCTAGCTTGCTCGGTGCATCGCCTTCTTGTTCGATTCCTACGAACATGTTGGATGGTGTAGGAGTCGAAGCTTTCAACATCTCCTTTGTTTTTTCAAGTCTTGTTTGATGACGGGTGCCTTGCTTCATAGGAGCACTGTCACTTGGTTTGCTACCAATTGGGAGTCTACGAAAATAGCGAGCTTTGACTTCCATATCTTTAGCTAATCGGAGGCTGCTAATAGGGCTTCGTACTCCGCTTCATTGTTTGTGGCTTGAACTCAAAACGAAGAGCATCGTATGCTCCTTCCGTCGGTGACCGACGATTAGACACTGCTCCGGAACCATCGAGCTAGATGCTCCGTCTGTATAAAGTTTCCAGTCATCGTGTACTTGAGTGAGTTTAGCTTTGGGATCTTCCTTTTCTGCGGCTGGCTCGGAAGGTGTTTCTGCCAAGAAGTCTGCGAGAATTTGCCCTTTAATGGAGTTTCGACCCTTGAACTCTATTTCGTGCTCTCCAAGTTCAATAGCCCATTTAGCCACCCTTCCAGACTTTTCAGGCTTCGACAAGATCTGTTTGAGTGGCTTGTCGGTTAAGACTGTGATCGGATGGGCCTGGAAATATCGCCGGAGCCTCCTTGCTGCGTAGATTAGGGCTAGTATTAACTTCTCCAATGTTGGATAGTTGATCTCCGCCCCCTGCAAGACTCTGCTGACAAAGTAAATGGGGATCATCGTTTGTCTCGATTACGCCATAAGGATGCGCTAATACTCTCCATTGAGGATGCTAAGTACATGAACAACACCTCGCCTTTGATTGGGGTTGTAAGTGTTGGAAGGATTTCGATGAACTCCTTCATCTTACGAAAGGCGACCTGCATCCCGACTCCACCGAAAAGTCTTCTTATCGACGCATCCTTTGAGTGTTTTGAAGAATGGTAGGGACCTATCAGCCCCCTTCGACAAAAATCGACTTAGAGCAGCCAACTTCCCATTCAGACTTTGCACATCTTTTAGACACTTAGGAGCTTGGAGATCTGTAATTGCCTTGACTTTGGAGGGATTAGCCTTTATCCCCTGCTTAGTAATCAAATGCCCTAGGAATTGCCCTTCTTCGACACCGAAGGAGCATTTCTTAGGGTTCAGCTTCATGTTAATCGCCCGAAGCTGGTCAAAGGTTTCTTGTACATCGAGGAGTAGATCTTCCTCCGTCTTGCTTTTGATAACCATGTCGTCAACGTATGCTTGAGATTTACGCCTATCT
Source organism: Chrysanthemum lavandulifolium (assembly GCA_022545495.1). Taxonomy (NCBI): domain Eukaryota; kingdom Viridiplantae; phylum Streptophyta; class Magnoliopsida; order Asterales; family Asteraceae; genus Chrysanthemum; species Chrysanthemum lavandulifolium. The sequence goes on from CM040242.1 coordinate 190,896,121, forward strand.
GTTTGTTGAAGGCTTTATCTACGAGGCGTTGGTATGTTGCCCTGCGTTCTTTAATCAGAAGGGCATCTTTACGTAACGATGAACACCTTTGCTTGTGTAGAAGGTTGTCTTTTCTTCATCCTCCTTTGCCATCTGGATCGATGATACCCTTTGTAGGCATCTAAGAAGCATTTTAGCGGAAGCTTGCCAAGGATTCTACCTTCGATCAATTTACGGTAGGGGTAGCAATCCTTCGGGCATGCTTTGTTGATGTCGATGAAGTCAGCGCATCGCCACCCTCCATCGCTCTTTTGACCATTCTTGGGTTGGCTACCCAAGTTTGGTATTTAACTTCCTTAGGATGCTGCTTGTGTGAGTTCATCAACTTCTTTGCGGTGCGGCGTTTCTTTCGGGGCTAGGCTCCTCCTTTTACATTTTATTGGCTCAATGTGTTTGTACTCATTGAGTTTATGCTCCGTTCGAAGGATTGTCCGTCTATCGGCAATGTTCTTGGTACCCTGTCATGTAAGAATATTTCCAAGCAAAAATATCAAGGTTAGTCCATATGATTACGTGAGCTTCGCCTTGAAATTCGACGGAGTTGTTTTCCTATTACCACCGTTTGTTCGGGGTAACTAGGGTTAACTACAACTCGCTCTTACGCATCTGTGCGACTTAGAATGGCTATCGGAGGCTCCTCCGATTCTTCTTTGATCCTTTTGACACCATATATACCCTTATCCGCCCCATAATTGGAATGAGCAGTTCCTACTCGAAGGGTTTGGAACTTAATAGCAAAGCATGTATGGTGGAAACAACAATGCCCATCTTTTGCATAGTTGTTCTCCTATTAACAAATTATAAGGAGAATCGGCGACTATGGCGAAGGTGAGTGTCTCCGTGCGGGATAAGGGCCTTCGCTTATGGTGATTTCCAATGGTACTTCTCCCAGGGGCCATGAGTGCTCGCCGGAGAACCCTACCAGTGGTGTTTTCGAGTCCACCCTTCTTGAGCGTATGGATGACTTGAGCTTTAGGAAACAATGCTCATAAATGATCTCGCAGGAGCTTCCACAATCCATATACGCTCTATTTACCTCCCTGTTTGAGACTCGCACCTTGATGACCACGGGGTCAGTCGAAGGTGTCTGCCCCAGGATGGAAGGGAAGGTTACTTCTCCTACGCTTCCTAGCTCCCCATCTGCTTCCTTCCGTTTCAAGGTTGGATCATGCATGTGCACCATTAGTATCGGAGTCTCTGTAGGGGTGGCCTCCTTCTTGTTCCCCTTCCATTCACCCAATTGGGTATCGGAGAACTTGTCTTTTCCCTTTTGATGCCCTTAACCAGGTGTGCTAATTGTCCGGATCGTACCGCCTCTTCAATCTGCTTCTTTAGCTCTCTGCAGTTGTTTGTGTCGTGTCCATGGTCTTCATGGAAATGGCAGTACTTGGACATGTCCCTGGCTTTGTTTCGTGCTGACATCCGAGGTGGTGGATCGAAGGACTTTGCGGCTTTCTCGGTAGCCAGAATCTCTCGGGGAGATTTGACCAAGTTCGCCAAGAGTCCATGGTTCGAACCTTTGTTGTATGGAGTGAAGCGGTCTCTGTTCTTCTTCTTATTCTTGGATCCTTCCCAGGAGGACCCTCGAGAGAACTTGTCAGAAGCTTCCTTTTGCTCTATCAGACCCGTTTCTTGCTACTTCTTTGGACTCAATCCAAGTGTAAGTCTTCTCCATCGATTGCCTTGTAAGTGGTGGGAAGATCGGTGGACATGAATTCCACCAAGCTTCACGTCCGAAGGCCATGTACAAAACACGAGATCCTCGATCTTCATGCAAACCTGAATTTGCAAAGTTTCATCGGTGTACCTCGTAACGAAGGCCCTTGTGCTTCGTTGTCCCTTTGCTTGATGGTGTGCATGGCTAGATGGGTCTTGGTGTACTTCTTACATTGGCTAAAGTGTGATCGGAACTTAGCCTTAAGGTCGTCTAGACTTACAATGCTTCCCAACTTCTGTCCATTCCACCATATTCTCGCGGAGTCTCGGGCGTGTAAGTGAACATGTGGCATGCTACGGGCATGACCCACTTTTGCATCTTGATAGCGCCTTGAACAAGTGTAGGAAGTTATCGGGATCGCCTTTTCCATCGTAGGTGCCTATGTGAGTAGGCATCTTTACACCGTCGGTAAAGGGTAGTCTTGATCCACTTCACGAAAGGTGTACAAGCTCTAGAGGCTTCGGTGTAGTATGGGTTGTATGGAGGTGGATAAGCAGTGTAGGGTTATATGGGTTAGGAAATGGGTGTGTGTGGCGGGGTAAATAGTAGAAGGTTGGTACGAAGGGTTTACACCCATCGGTTGCGTAGGAGCGTGTCCATAGGGCATTCTTTGGTAACTACGGTTGGGAGAGAACCATTCGGAGGTAGGTGTTATAGGTTTGAGCGGTAGGTAGGGATTCATTCCGGGGAGTAATGGCGATTCATACACGAGTATGGAGGAGGGCCTCCGACACTCGAAACATCTGATGGGGTATCGGAGCCCCATCCCTTCTCTTCCTAAGTGGGAAGCTAAGAGGGGTAGGTTTACCCTCCGTTCCCTGGGTTGCTTCCTCCGTTAGAGTTCTCGCTCCTTCTTTCACCTTGCATTCTTTCCTTCTTCCGGATCTCCTCGGGACCTTCCTCAAAACCCAGGTCCTTCCATTTGGCCTTGATGGAAGGAGAACCATTCGTAGGGCGAGCGCCCCCGCTAACCGGTCGAGGCCTCTCCTCTATTTCAATCTCTTCGTCATACTCCTCCTTTGGAGTATTCCAACTCTCTTCGCATTTCAGTGTTGCGAATCTGCCTCTTATGAGCCCTTAGTAAAGACTCTAAGGCTTCGAAGTTTGCCTCAACGAAGGTGGGGCTAATATCTGGAATAGGGTTAGCGGATGTTGAGGCGTGATGTACGGGAGTGGTTTCTAAACGAGATCGTGTGGTGAAGGTTGAGGCCGTTATGGGGGCGAGATTATCGGTGTTGGTTGTGTTGAGAGGGACCGGGGTAGAAACACGGTGGAGGTGTATCTTCTCTTCACGGTTCCATGCCGGAAATGTAGCGTGTCGGTTAGGGTTTTAGGACCGGGTGATTACGGGACTAATAGTAGTGGTCCCACGGATGGCGCCACTGATTGTACAAAAGATTGCACTACCGAGGCTTGATGATGATCAAAGGTATGAGGGTGTATGTTCCGGCCAAGACTTGCCTTTCACGAGAATAAAAATACGAAACACTACGTTAAGTGATTACGCGGGGTAGGACCTGCGAACCACCTCCGTGTGAGTAAGTATGAGTTATGGTTGTATAAGTGTGTGTAAGTAAAGAGATGAGTGTGAAAAGAGCATACCATAATCCATTGCCCGTCCAACCTATTTATAGTGGAAGAAATAGGGTTAGAGGCACTCTTGCGTGAATGTCGGAGATCATGGGGCGTCCCATGATTGTGGGTAACCGCTAGGGCTTAGTGACCCACGTTCTCAAACTTGGCGGGAAGCCGAGAAGAGAAGGAGATCGTGGGTTTGACCAAGTCGGGAGGTTCTCTATCCATTACTCCTTCGTCAACCATACCCAGAAGGGCTTAGGGCTTCGAATGGCGAATTCCCGAGGTAACCTTCGTGATAACGAATGGTTTGGCGCCTATGGATATTTTGGAATCCTAACTTGGGCCTTGAATGGAAGGGCTTCGACACGTCTCGAAGGGTGTCCTTGAGCTACTCGAGGGTACATCATCAGTTTTCAATATTTTACTACCGGTTTCACTAAAAAGTACGTTGCACTTTTTATCACATATTTGTCCTATACTTAGAATATTGAAGTTTAGGTTTTCTACGTGACAAATATCGTTAATGGTTAAGGATTTATGAGAAATTGTACCTTTACCGATGATTTTGCTCTTGCTATTACCAAACACCACATTTCCTCCATTGAAGGATTCGTATGTGGAAAACAAGTCTTTGTTACCGGTCATGTGCCTCGTGCACCCGCTATCCTTGATTCATTCATCCGGATCTATGTCGACCTTTAAGCACACCTCGTTTGAGTCATTTGCCATGAGACAAATTTCTTCGTTCTCCTCCTCACTCTTTCTTCACGAACCACTTACGAACGCCTTTTGTTCGTCACGTTTGGTACACTTACTAATGAAGTGATTAGGGTCCCCACATTTAAAACAGGTGCGTTCGTCCCTTTCTTTCTTGTCATCTTTGCCTTTTCGGAACCCCTTCTTGTCGTCATATGGTTGCTTGACATATCTTCCTTTCCTTCTAAAGAACTTCTTGAAATCCCTTACCGCCATGGCGTACTCTTCGTCATCACTTTCTGAAGAAGAGGTTTCTTCATCGCTTGAGACCTTCTTGGCTTTTAAGGCAAGAGATTTGTGCTTCTCTTTATATTCTTTTGAGGCTTCGGAGTCTTTAGCGAGGACAAGCTCATAGACCTTTAAATCGCCTATGAGTTCGTCGAGAGTGAGGATTGACAAGTCTTTGGATTCTTCGATGGCCGTCACCTTTGATCTCCACTTAGATGGAAGCACCCTTAGATATCTCCTGACATGATTACGACTAGAAAAAGACTCATCAAGTGCTTGTAATGAAGTAATGATAGTATTAAAGTTAGCAAAAGAATTATCTATACTATACTCATCCGATATTGAAATTTATTCATATTGTTGAACAAAAAAATGTATTTTGTTATTTTTAACTTGTTGATTCCCTTGGTGAGTTACAACTAAAGAATTCCAAATTTCTTTAGAGGTTTAAGCATAGAAATTCTTTCAAGTTCCTTTTTGGGTAAAGCATTATATAAAACCATTTTTGCTTCACTATTTTTGGAAAGCTTTTTCTTTAGATCGTCGGTGAAGCGATCACGAGGGATGTTTATTTCGTTGCCGGTTTTATCATCTTTTGTAGTGGCTTGAAAGTCACCATCAACAATGATGTACTAAAGATCAATATTTTTTGACTTCACATAAGTTTCAAATCTATTTTTCCAATAAATAAAACCATTTGTTTCAAGTAGTGGAGGTCGTTGCATAGATTGCCCTTCTTTATCATTTTCAAAACTCATTGTGATCGAAAAGTTTTTAAAATACAATTTACTTTAAAACCTTTGTAAACCTTGCTATTGATGCCAATTGTGGAAAACTAGAAGGGGGGTTGAATAGTTTTGCCGATTTTAAGTTTAGTTTCAAAAAATTTAGATTCCATCTTATGTGAATTTGTATGGATGGATAAAAAGTATAAAGCAATAAGTAAAGTAAATAATGAAAGCAAGTAAAGTAAAGGATAGAGAGTAGTGACACAAGTGATAGTGGTTCGGCTACAAGGACACCTTCCTTGCCCTACTCCACTCCCGAGTTCCCACTCGAGAGTTCAAGCACTATGTCAACAAGCTCCTTCAACACGGTGGAGAAGCCTCATAATGTCGCTACACTTTATCCGGTACAAAGCTAAATACCGAGTCTTAACACGGCAGACCAAAACAACACAACTATAACACAACAACTATGTGAAATATGAAATACAAGATCTTGCTACAGAAATATTGTGGAGGAACAAATCAATCAAGGACCCCTTACTTGGATGACTTGTAGTAACTCGTGATCTCGCCTTTGAGAAGGACCTATATGAGAATCACAATAAAAGAAAAAAGAACTACTAGATAGATCAAGAGATCTGAGATTAGAAGAGAGAAGTAATATATAAGAGAGTTTGTAAGAAGAGGGGTGAGTAACAATGAAGAAATGACTCACTATTTATAGGCAAAAATCTCTCATGAGCTCGGTTCCTACGGATCCCTCACTGGGATCCGTCCGGTCTAATCAAGGGATCGGCAATGCAGGTTGTACCAGTCCGGGTTTTGGTTGCAAACAGTCATGGGTCATGGGTATGAGCCTTGGGTACCCAACAAGGTACAATGTATCTAGACATTGGGTCATGGGTCTTGGGTTATGGGTTATGGATTTGCTTCATGGGTATGGGTCATGGGTCTTGGATAATATCCATCCTATTAAACTATTACAACAAATGAATTAATACAATATTTTATGTAAATGACCAAATATATATACTTAAATAACATGTATTCTTATAATTTTACTTATGATAACTTTATATTTGTTATCAACAAAACACAAAAAGATCGCTAAATATGAATAAACGTTTTTACGGTTTATTTGTATTAACAATCTTCCCCTTTTTGTTGATGACAAAATATAATGTTATGATGGGTAAAACTTAAGATTAGATGTATGTTTTGAAAGCATATGTAAGTTTACTTTTTCTCCCCCTTTTTGTCAAAACAAAAAGCGAACCTAACGAAGAAAAAAATTGTAGAATACAAATAAGTATGATCCACAAAGCACTAGCGCCATTATGTATATAACACTCACAGAACAATGTAAATGCCGGAATGCAGTTCAAACCATACTATTTTTAAAAGACTAAACAAACAAAAAGTCTATATTATAGATACTATTTTTAACACATACTTTAAAGTCTATCATCACAGCCTCTTACATTGTCGCCCTATGAACACAAAATGTACACACATCAGCCTTTAAAAACATAACAAAGTTTAAACAAACACAAACACACATCTAGAAATACTTTAAAGGATATCATGAAACACTTCTAGGAGCACATATTAGCCTTTAAAACACATGCTAATGTTTAAACAAACAAAACACGTATCCATAAATCCAATAACAACATAACACATAAACTAAGAAGCGAAACAACGTAAATTAATCAAAATGATCAAAACTAAAATATCGAAACCCTATTTTCACATGACACTACAATTTCAAAACCCCAAATATTTTTAACAAAAATCATAAACTCTACTCATATAAACATTCCACAAATAAATATATCCAAAACTAACCGACTTACAATTTAATTCTAACATATATGAGTTATCAGACTTAAAGATGGACCTCCTACATGCAATTGAAGCTACACTCTACTGATATAAACAGCGCATAAATATATACATAATTAATTGACATAAAGTTACAATTTATGAACCTCCTGCATGTAATTGAATATTCGAATGTGTAATCTGCCTCTTATTTGAATCATGAATTAGGGACAATATCAAGAAAGCACCATGAAACACACAATCTCACACACATAGTCCCACAATCACATTCTCTTTTCTCACTCTCACACACAGTCTCATTTTGTGGTAATGATACGCTACACACGTGTTTTGAAGAGTATGAATCTAAGACAGCGTGACCATGTATTCAAGACACGTATAAGCCAGAATACGAGGAAACCGACGTCGTTTTCATCCAAAGTTATATATATACATGAAACGGCGTCGTCCAAAGCCAACCAAAGAGTAAATAAAGAAAAAAAATTAAAACGACGTCGTTTTAAAACTTGCTAAACAACGTCGTTTTCCATGGTAAATGTATAATAAAGTAATTTATTTTTTAATTTATTTTTATTTATTTATTATTTATTTTAATTTTTTGATAAAGTAATACTGTGGGTCTATGGTGAATCGAAGTCTTCACCCCGTGAAGTAGGTGTGACTCATTTTATTAAAATATAGTGTAACGAATCATCAATATCATCAAATATGTTGTGATGATGAATAGCTAAGAAAAATTAAAAAAATACTTGGTTCAAAATCGAACACTTACTAAGACGATTGCGTGTTACGTCATATATTTTAAAAATTATGTTGCAACATTTTATGACGCGTCAAAATACCAATCTTGAATCCCAAAATATTTCATATGTGGATTGGTCAATAACAACATTTGTTTATTTGTAAAACTACATGTTTCGAATACAGTATAAATGTTTGTTCATTTTAGGATTAGCTCTATGTTTGTAAGCATTAGAAATGTTACATAATTAAAATTCAATTTATCAAGCCTCACTATAAGCTACTTTCGTTTTTTCTTTTGTGATACTCTCGTTTGGCTTCTAAGGTTATGGTTGTAGTCATTTCAATGTAGTCTTGTTAAAACAAAAGAGTCGCCCTTAACATTATTCGGTAACATGTAGCAAAAATTGTATGAATGATATACTATCATTCTACTTTTTTTGTGTCTAGTTTGTCATTGAGGGTGTTGTGGGGGCAAGTTAAGATACTAAAGAGGGGTTGGGATTTGAGGTAATAATGATTAGGGGGTGGGTAAAACTATAATCATGAGTCATTATGATCATCATTATGTTGAATGGAATTGGATGTAGAATATAATCTCTCTTTTACGTGTGCATTTTAAACTCATTCCCTTTTCAGTTTCACCACCTAATAAGGATAAGAATTTACCAACTAAAGTTTTAGAAATTAGGAGGTGACCACACTAATTGTCAAAACAAAAATTATAACTCTATAAGATAAAGAATAGACATTGAGATACATTGGACCATAACCAACAACACAAATTTGAAGTTGATAAAATGCTAAAAAAAAAAAAAAAAAAATTAGTTATCTTTAAATTTACTAAACTTTTTTTTTTTTTACAAAAAGGATATTTCTATTATATAAATTCTTTTGGGGAGACATTTATTCTTTGAGAAATGCAAAAAGTGAAATTTACTTTTGAATCTTTCTCTCAACTTGACCTTTCCTCTTGGCTATGAATTATTGCTTTCCACTTGAGCTTCATCATTTCTCCTTATTCTTTCGGTTTTGCATTCCTAATTTCCTATACATTTAAATTTGTTGGTAAATGAAGTGATGATAATTCGCTAAAACTTGATTATATTACCAATATGTTAGAATAACTAAAATCATTTAGGAAGAAAAAAAAAAAGCTAAGTTTATATTAAACTTTATCAGAAAAGTGACTGTTGTAATCATTTTAAAAAAGAAATAAGAAAACTTTATTTATCTTTTAGAGCATATAGAATCATTTCTTTTGGAAATTTGAGTAAGAGTTGGGAAGACACTTTCAACTTTCAAGAACCTTTAGATGACTTCACTTTAATTTTGAAATTACTAGGACGGACATTTATATATTTTTCTTACAAGTTGAAGATAAATGTTTTTTTTATATACCAAATTGAGGTAAAAGTCTAAATAAGTCTCGAAATTGTCTCTTTGTTTCCTTTTCTGTGAAAATAATTCAAAAAGCTTCTTTTAGATGTATAAAAGAATTGCAAGTATTTTTATGAGAAAGTGTCGCTCAAAATTCAAGTATTTTCTCCCAAAATATCATAAAAGTTTTTAGAGAATGTATATATAGCTCATAAAAATCCATATATCTCGTAAAAATATGGTACTTTTAGACAATTAATGTTGCATTTCTAAAAAGAATTAGACATGTGTAACAATACAACATTACAATTTACATCCTCTCATAAAAATTTTACATTGATTAATGTCATTGGGCCATGATTTGAAAATGGACCCATGAATATATCCTTAACAAACCCATTTGAAGGTTTTTAGGTAAAAGCCCAAACAAACAAATGATATTCGAAAATAGATAAAACGAGCCAATTCTAGTTCTAGTCAACTTTATTTTCTTTACAAACCGCAAGATAAATCATTGACATGCATATATATATATATATTTTTGTGCTTTTTTCCTGCAACTATAAATTATGAAAACATATGTTAATGTATTAGAAGTGTATGATATGGAAAACATGACTCAACAATCTCGAACCTAAGAAAATAAAACATGACAATCCTACCTTAGTCCTAACATCATCCTAAAACATTATGCACACGCACTCACCATTTTAAGGATTCTCGTACCATCAAAAAATTCTCAAATCCTATATATGTATCCATCAATGATTCCATTATAGTATCTTAAACTAACAATCATGGGCAAAGCCACACAAAATGTGACTAAAGAGGATGACAATGAAATCATTTTCCGAAGTCGTTACCCAACCGTCCCCATTCCGACCTCACCTTGCCAGAATTTGTGCTTAAGGATGCAGAATTGTATGCCGATAATGTGGCATTTGTAGATGCTGCCACAAAAAAGACGTACACTTATGGTCAAGTTGTTAGGGACGTTAGAAGGTTTTCTAAGGGCTTGAGGTCCCTTGGCCTAAGAACGGGCCATGTTGTGGTTGTCGTGCTCCCTAATGTTGTTGAGTACGCTATTGTAGCGTTGGGCATAATGTCGGCTGGTGGTGTCTTTTCGGGGTCTAACCCTTCGGGCCATTCTACTGAAATCAAGAAGCAAGTTGAATTAGCTGAAGCCAAACTTATTGTGACCGATGCTCACACATACAATAAGGTAACCTAGCGCGATGAAAATTCTTTTGTAACTAAGAATGAAATTTAACGTAAATTGCATAACCTGTCCATGTGATCTAATGAAAAAAATAAAGAATTTGTCCCTCCTCAATACTATTTGAATAAATAGTACGTCATCGTTTGCATCATTTTCTTTCACTGGTGATCTCTTAAGTATGTAGTTAGTTTCCGTAATCAAAAGTGCTAATAGTATTGACAAGAGACGATTTCCGTTTCTTCATCACACCACATAGTTGTTTTATGTAAAACCTCTACGGAGTATTTATTAATTAACTTAAATGACTTGACAGGTGAAAGAACTGGGAATACCAGTCATAGTACTTAGTGAAGAACGAGTACAAGGGACAATTTATTGGGATGAATTGCTAGAAGCAGCTGAGAGAGCTAGCAACAATGGGATCGAAAGTGTAGTAAATCAAAACGACCTATGTGCTCTTCCCTTCTCATCCGGGACAACAGGACTTTCAAAGGGTGTAATGCTAACTCATCGAAATATTGTAGCCAACCTTTGCTCGACCCTGTTTAGTGTTGGACCCGATCTAATAGGAAAACTCACCATATTAGGACTCATTCCATACTTTCACATTTACGGGCTAACAGGAATTTTGTGTGCCACACTTAGAAACAAAGGGAAAGTCGTGGTGATGAGTAGGTATGATTTATCAACTGTTTTGAAAGCATTGATTGAGCATGAAGTCCTCTTTGCACCAATTGTACCCCCAATACTATTGGGATTAGTTAAACATCCTATCGCCGAAGATCTTGCAAAGCTTAAACTTAGGTCAGTCATGACAGCCGCCGCGCCTCTTGCCCCAGAAATATACGCAGAGTTCCAAAGAAAGTTCCCTGAAGTCGAGATTCAAGAGGTAACAATAGATTTATCTTATTTTCTCATGGCATAATATGTCATTTTATATGATTTAAGCAAGTACTTATAAACAAATGTAGAAGTGAATTTTTCACAAGGCACAATATGTCATGTTTCAACATTATGTAGGCTTATGGAATGACCGAACATAGTTGCATAACGTTAACCCACGGGCTTCACACGGCCAAAAAGCGATCAGTTGGTTACATACTACCAAATCTAGAAGTGAAATTTGTTGATCCTGATACGGGTCGTTCACTACCTTCAAACACTCATGGTGAAATATGTGTTAGAAGTCAATGTGTCATGAAAGGTAAGACTTAAAACATACATTCTACCAAATATAATCAAGTAATTTTGTTTCTTTCTGATGTATTTATCGGCTTATTAAGGTTACTACAAGAATGAAGTTGAGACAGCTCAAACTATTGACGAACAAGGCTGGCTCCACACAGGCGACATTGGGTACATTGATGATGAAGGTGATATCTTTATCGTTGATCGTATGAAAGAGTTAATCAAGTACAAAGGGTTTCAAGTAAGATTTTTACCAAAACTATGAAACTAAGTCAATTTATTTCTTCCGAGTTATATATATTTGCCATGTGTTAACCGCTTATAAACAGGTTGCGCCAGCTGAATTGGAGGGGATACTTCTAGGACACCCTTCCGTGGAAGATGCAGCCGTCGTGGGGTAACGACACTTATAACTAATTCTCGACACAACATAAAACTAATTGACACGTACCCGACACAAAATTAAACTAATAATAACTAAAAATAAATGAGCATAGAACTAAACGGGCTCAGTTGAAATCTAACAAATGGGCCCGTTTAGCACATATGAAATGATTCATATAGGTTTTCACCCGAACCAAACGTGCCAACCTAAACCTGACCCGAATTGTAACGTGTTAACTATGTAGGTTGCCTGATCCCGAGGCAGGGGAGATACCAGGGGCAAATGTGGTAATGAGCAAGGACGCAAAAGAAAGTGAAGAAGATATGATGAAGTACGTAGCTAATAATGTAGCACAGTACAAGAAGGTGAGAGTGCTTCATTTTGTTGACTCAATACCGAAAACACCCTCAGGGAAGATCATGAGAAGACTCATTAAAGAGAAGATATTGGAGAATATTACCAAATCTACACATTAAACTATACATAAAGTACAACATTCGCTACAGAATAATCATTTTTTACCTACCTTATTAAAAGTTACGAAGTACCAGAGAAATGCCATTTAAAGTTTTAAACTCTCGTACCAACTAGTATTATGTACTGCTTTCTTTGGCAAAGAAATGTATCAGACTTCTTTATTAGCACTCTTTTGTTGGTTTTGTTGTGGTGGAGTAATATTTAACTAGCGAGAATGCCATGTGATGCGTGATGAGTCTGCTGACTAAATTTTGTGACGAACAAATATTTTTCATTTATATGTTTAGGCGAACGAATCCAAGGAACACACACATATGTAACGGCAAATGGATGTCTTTCGATTATACGTTATTCATGATGATAAATTTATTGACGTGCGTGTCTGTGATGATAACCTTATCGACGTTTCACATATATATATTTTTTAAAGCAAAAAGTCTAAATTAATAATAGAGCAAATTGATAGGAGTTTCATTTTACAATTTCTATCATTAATATACACGAATATTCTGAGTTAATAGGCGTTCAATGTTTAATTTTTGCAAATTATTAAAATGGTGGTAAGTTTAATGGGTTACTTTTATGGGTTTTAGTATAACAAAGAACGCGTCTTTCGGGTTTGTACCGTTTTGAGTGCGTGTACTTTTTTGTTTCACAATGTAACGTCTTTCGGGTTTTGTCTACTTTGGTACGTGCAAGTTTGTTTTACCGGATAATGAATATAAAGCATCCTACATGGTTTGAGTTAATTACATGAATGGTCCTTGTGGTTCGTGGAGTATCACGAATTTAGACCTTAACAATTTTTGTTAAATCTTTTTATACGTGTTCATCCATTTTTTACGTTTTCAAAGGAAAACGTAAAAAAATCAAAGGGAAACGTAAAAAACACATGAAAACGTAATAAAACAGACGAAAACGTAAAAAAAGTGGACGAAACGTAAAAAAAATGGACGAAAACGTAAAAAAAAATGGACAAAATCGTAAAAAATAAGACGAAAATGTAAAAAGTCGGACGGAAGCGTAAAAAGCGGAGGAAAGCGTAAAAAGCGGATGAAACGTAAAATGGACGAAAACGTAAAAAGCGGATGACGTAAAAAGCGTAAAATACGCGAAAAACGTAAAAAAACGAAAAAAAATCGAGGAAAGCGTAAAAAGCAGGCGAAATCGTAAAAATGGAAGAAATCGTAAAAATCTGAGGAAATCGTAAAAAAAGATGAAAGCGTAAAAAGCGGACAAAAATGACTTTTCTCCGGTGGCCGTCTTTGACGTACTAAAGTAGACAAAAGCGCAAAAAGACGTTCGTTAAGTAGACCATTTATGTGCTAAAATATTCCACTTAGATTTTTATCCCAGGTGGCCCGTCTTTGACATACCAAGGTAGACAAAACACGAAAGATGCGTTGCGTTAAGTGGAACAAAAAAAAACTGCGTAAAAGCGATACAAAGGAAAGTCGTTCTTTGCATATACTAAAACCCTACTTTTATTTATGAGTATAATGCAAGCTATTTATTTAATACATCATCAACATCATTAAAAGCTATACTTGTAACAACCCAAACTTTTTAAAGACACTTAAATTTCTAGGCTTTCTTATTAAAGAAATGTTTTTGGTCTTAAAAATTTTAAGACTTTTAAATATAGATGTCCTAAATACATTATAAAGTAGTATAAATATCCGTTTGTGGGTAAAGAATATGCAAATCTCATTTTCTTGGGTCAAAAGAGAATAATCAAGTATTCGTTGGGTTGCTTTCTTTATGAACTTACCTCGCTTTTGAGGAGTGATTTGTATGTTCTTTAAGTTTGTTTAATAAAATGTCATTGCTAAAAAAATTATATTTACAAGTTACTCTTAAAAAATTGGCTAATTGCACATGAATGTATCTTACTTGACACTTTATATAGTTTTATGTAGCCATCTTATTTTTTTTCCTTATAAAATCCGTTACTTTTGAATTCCTGTTGTTTGATGTATCAGATAACCTATAAAACTACTGCCGCTTACGTGTCACCGGTTTTTTCCTTGGGTTAGTCACGGAAATGGTTTGAAAAACGATACCGGGAATATTTAATTAGATTGCGAACATCTTAGCCAAATATGAGCCCCTATCCAAATAATTTGAATATGATCATTTTAAAATTGAAGTATATGTTGGTGGAGAAGCTCTTGAAACGGGGTTAAGACAATCAATGCAAGAATTGCAAATACCACTATTTAGTTCTAGGACATCACTTGGAATCGTATGATCACTTTTCAAAGTAAACTATTCGACTCTAACGCCCTGCATATCACGAATATCTACTTGGGATAAGACTAAATGTTTGTTAGTGATTTAGGCACAAATCAATAACCCTTTGCTAGAAGTGTTAATCGTTTTACGTGTGTCTTTCATGCATTATCGGATATCCTATTTATAGGAAATTACTCTTAGCTAGTCAAATGGAATTATGAGAATTAATCGCCCATTAATTGCCTCATAATTATCCCCATTATATAGTTAGTGGTTATATGACCAATTGAACGTGGTCATTATGCGGTTGAAAGCGCCACTTGAATAGGTCGAGGCTGGTTACAAACAAGCTTTCACACTAGCGATGATTTCATACCACTAGCGGTACTTTCATAACACTATCGGTGGAAACATAGCACTAGCGGTGGAAACACCGCCTATCCGCACTAACTTAGCACTAGAAGTGGAAACACCGCTTATCGATTCAACTTAGCACTAGCGGTGGAAACACTACTTATCGATACTAATATTACACTATCAGTATTAACTTAGTATCATCAGTACCAACCACTATTTGAGTCAGGGTATTCAGGGACCTTATGGGTGTACACTCCGTACCTCCTGACCCATTACCAGGTGTGAACTAATCCAACAGACTGAATACAGAGTATCCATGTACTCACCTCCCCTATCAGTCCTTAATCTTTTGATCAGGGACCCAAGTTGTAATTCAACTTCAGTTTTAAACACTTTGAATTTATCTAATGCTTCATCCTTGGTATGTAATAGATAGACATAACAAAACCTTGAAGCATCATCAATAAATGTCACAAAGTACTTCTTATTCCCCAAAGAAGGAGTGGCATGAAAATCACACAGTCATCGTGTATAAGCTCCAAGAGCTTAGTCTCACGACTAACACCCTGAAAAGGTTTCTTGGTTATCTTGGTCAACATGCAAGTTTTACACTTTTCGTTGTCCATGTCAAAAGTCGGGATTAACCCATCCTTAGACATATCTTGTGTAACACCCCAACCCGACAAGGGTAAAGATATCACAAATCTGGTTTCATATCGAACTTTAAGTGTTGTACAAAAGCGAAAGTCTTACTGAAATATTCAAAAGAAAACATAAATAACTAAACTTCAAAATAAATCTAAGATCTCTATGGTAAAATCTTGATTCTCATCTCTACTCTCAACCCAGATCAGCTATCCCAAAAGCTTATCTTGAATGCTTAAAATACCTGCCGCAGGAAAAGAAAAGTGCGGCTGAGCTTACAAAGCCCAGTGAACAGATATAACGAAACAAAAACTAAACAAAACATAAATACGAATGAACAAAGAAACGAATAACAAAATCGTGGTTAAACGAGAATAATGAATCATTGAGGATTCTGCAGAAACACAATTTCACGTAAATCGGAACAACAATTAGCAATCAAGGACAAACACATAGCATATTGATGACTCCAACGCAAACACATCAAAATAACCGGACACTTAACATATCAAGAAGAAATAGATTACATATAAACCAAACGAAAAGTCTAAGGCTAACGGAAACACTTCCTAGAAAATAAACATGGCATTCAACAAATTAATTAACCTTCACTTAACACACTTAATTCAATATTGCAAAGAATGAAATAGCGGTCAAATCATGGCGGTCTCACAAACAAATAGAAACATAGTAGACAAACTATAACTCAATAGACAAAGACATAACATAGCCATTAGCAATTATCGAGCAGATATCATAAGCTAAACCGGTTCTCGGATCAAATCCTAACATCAACGAGTTAAAGCATGGCGGTCACATAGGCGATAAAACACTAACGTATAAGCAAAGTTCACAAAATTAAGCGAACAAATTATACATACCAAACTTATAGAATACTCACTTCACACTAACACATTCATCCCAGGTTCAACGAATTCACATAACGAGAAACTAATCATGATATTAGATAACAAGATACAATTCCCATTTAAACATATTAATCATATCTTAGCATAGCGACGGTAGTCACATAACCATACAAAAGCATACATATATAATAACATATAATAAGCCCAAGACATAATCATAAACACTTGAACATACCGAATCATAATCGAATACTTAACATAGAAATAACAAATAAAGATTTAGTTAACTACCACGAGCCCGTAACATATCATATCGAAATATCTTTCTTATTCGGAAGATAACCTCATAAACTAATTGGAGTAGCTAGCTCCCGAATTTTGTGAAGACGCGATTGCACCGACATCATTCACCGTAAATCATATCGGATAATGATCGGATCTAGGATGCATCCATCGCCCAACAGACGGATAGTGGCCATATAATATATAGCGAGCTCATAAGCGAGATAATGAAAGGACGTGGCGTAACATCACTCATCGCCCTAGAGTCATGTCGAGGTGCATCACGACACGGACATGGAACCCCATGACTAGTTATTATTTGGCTCGGTGTCAAACTAACTTAGGTCAAATCGAATGTCATAACCGACATAGATCATATTTTATCAAATGTTTAATCATGTTTTCAAAATCAAAGTCTTATATCATATAGTTCGTAACCAATGTTTTATGATTCAAAACCAAAGTTCGGATAAGCAACGATTCAAAAGACACATTAGTGTTCATAGCAAATAACATATCGATAACTCATATCATAAGGTTCATATTCAACTATAACAAGGTTCAAAAATATGCACATCAAAGTCTTCCTAACATAAAGTTCAAATCGGATATCGCATGGTTCAATAAAACATAAGTTCGAGATAAACAACAGTCAAACAATCGGAAAAGGTTCATAGCAATGGCATCGGAAACCCTAATAAGTAAAATAGGAAAGCTAACGAAAAGAACATCATAAGGAACCTTTACTAAAAGGTCGAATATACATGCGATAGCATAAGTGTCTTAAGGTAAGGCAGAATATCCGTACCTTAAAGCAAATGAGAGGAAAACAAACGAGCGAGTGAATCACGAAGATGTAACGTCGTGTCTTCTTCAACGAATCTACACGGATTATGATTTATTTAATACTTATTAGCATCATTAAAGTTATAACGGATTCCTCGCATTAACATTATTAGAGTTATAAGTATATTCTCATTTTATAAGCTTCTTATGCATTTGTAAGTGTGTTACCTATTGATAACATATTTTATCTTTCAGTTTCATAAACTCATATTCGGACCAGACTTTAGTGATTTTTATAAAATACTTACTTAGCTCAAATGAAATCAAGCAAAATTACAAGGGTTCCCATATGAGTTAAAAGACTCTACAAAATTGGTGGCTTCTATATCTATGCCAAATGGCCTATGGAAAATCACCATCCTGCACTGCCCGTAAAGTAATCGAAAATACACCTTAAAAGTTTACACTTATTGGACCTGTTTAGACACCTTGGAAAAATTCCCAAAACTCCCAGAAATTCATTTATGTCATAAATATCACTCCTGTAAAAGGAGAGCTCCTAATTCCTTATGGTTTGAAAATGAAAAATCAAACAATCCAACTAAATTTCGCACCCGTTTCTCAGCTTTGACACTTGATCTTGTAAAATTCAAAATACGACTTAGACAACTCCAAATTCGACCAAACCACTTGGAAAACTTAACTAAGACATAAAATAAACTTTCCCCACAAAACCCAGATTATTGTACTTGTAAAATTGGATCTATGACACGCACAAGTTCGACATATGATGCTGTCCAGTTTTAGGGTTTATTAAAACCATTGTAATCACATGTTTAGACCATTAATTACACTTAGGGTTCCATTCAAATTAGGGTTTCGAATTATTAGGCATAATAACATCTATATATGTGGTTCGGTTCTTATGCTCAACATATATCTATGATCCGATCCAATAATACGTATTACATACATGTTCTCTTAACATTACAAGGTTCAATTCGTATGGTTTGTGTTTGTTGGTTTCATACGGTTCGGCCACAAAAGAAAAACACAAGCTCGACTAAAACAACATGATACAATAAATGTTAACATAAGGTGTAACGAAAGAAGACGAATAAACATTTATACCTTAGCTTGTTGAACAAAAATCGCGACACCAAAGGTGTTTTAGTATTCGGCCGAATGGGACAAAAAGAAAAGAAGAGGCCACAAAACTAGGGTTTCAATTTAATGTACATGTATTATATTTATAGGTGGTAATATTTTAGTTTAGGGCTTTGAGGAGGGGGTTGGGTTTCGCTTGGCCCAACCGAACACACAAACAAACGCCCTATGGGCTTCGCCGAGTCCACACAAAACAAAACAAACGCGCCCAATCTTGGTTCTCTTGGACTCTCGGCCCATATCAACAACGAACGCCCAAATGGTTCACCATTAACGAAAAAACGAGGCCCAACATATTTGCGAAACGCTTAAATCTCTCGTCGTACCAAAATCGATCACGTAACATATTCGTTAAGTTTTAATTATTCAGTAAATTAGTTTTAATTTCGTTAAATGATTATAAACGTATTGTAATGATTTTATAATTTTTGATTTCGAGGGTATTTTAGTCTTTATCTATGTTTCGTATTTTTAGGGTTTTACATCTTGCATTCTTTTATAGTGTACATGGCCAAGTCTTGCATGCCATAGGGTAGAGTCGGTCGGTCGGTGGTGGTCACAAATGTGAATTAACACTATCGGTGACAATATTAAGCCCGAACATTTGATTACACAAATATCCAAACCCAATAAAACACCATGCTTAGAAAGAACAAATTTATCGGACTCAATAACTTGTTTATATCCATGATTATTCAAAATACTACTTGAAACCAAGTTCTTCCCGATATCGTGAACATGAATAACATTAAACAAAGTTACAATCTTTCCGTAACTAAAATTAAGATCTACACAACCACGACCATGCACCAAGGTCGTTGACTCATTTCCTTGTGAAGAATAGAACCATCATTCGGTGACTCATAAGTCTTGAACCGACTTCTTTCTTTACACACATGAACTGTTGCACCGTAGTCAACCCACCACGCAACATCATCATCCCGCACATAATGAGATTCGAGATACATATGTAACATAATAAACGAAAAGACTTATTAACCATATTATGACCTTTCGGTGAGTTGGAAGAACTACCACTCCACGAACCATCGGTGCACGATCCATTGGCTTTACCACCAACCTTAACACATTTGCAATCCCTTTAATGTGACCATTTTGCCACATTTCTAACAAGCGGTGTTGCCTTCTTGTTAGGATATGCCCTGTGTTGTCATGATATTTGCTTTTGCCTTTGTTGTCATTGTACCGTGGAGTTGTTATGCTCCACCATATTGACAACAGATGCACCAAGAGTATTGCTACTCTTTGGCTTGTCATTATCCCGCACCTTGAGAGATTCCTCAATGCAGATGACCGCCCAACTTAACCGTAGTTAACTCCTCCTTTTATGTTTCAAGGTATGCTTGAAATCTTTCCAAGAAGGGGAAGTTTATCAATGACACAAGAGACTTGAATAGCCTCATCCATGTGCATATTGTGTTGTGTAAACCTTCCAAGTATACCAAGAAGTTCATTGTATTGTTCCATAACTGGTTTTGAATCAGTCATTTTGTAATTTGTGAAATTACTTACAAGAAACTTCTTACTTGATGCATCCTCACCATATATTTGGCATCCTAAGCAATCCCACAAGCTTTGGAAGATTCAAAGTTCGATAAATATCAAACAGAGAATCGAGACATACCATTGATGATTAGACCTCTGCAAATGTAGTCATCATTCTCCCATTTGCTCCTCCTCCGATCCGCTCCACAAGAGCATCATCCCCATCATCGTGAATAGGAGTGGTTAGCACATACACCACACTCATGCTTCGACAAAGAAGTGCATCTTCTTACGCCATCTCACGAAGTCCACTCCTTCAAACTTATCAAGCTTGGCAAAGTTTGAAGCCATGTGTTTCATTGCGCAGCAACCATTGATTATCACATATAGTTTACTTTGATTGTTGGTGGTAAGAGCCCGTAACAAGGTTAAGACAATCAATGTTAGAATCGCAAATACCACTATGTGGTTCTGAGGATATCACTTGGAATCGTGTGATCACTTTCCAAAGTAAACTATTCGACCCTAATGCCCGGGTATCATGAATATCTACTTGGGATAAGACCAAATGTTTGTTAGTGATTTAGGCACAAATCAATAACCCTTTTGCTTAGAAGTGTTAATCGTTTTCGTGTGTCTTTCACGCATGATCGGATATCCTATTTATAGGAAATTACTCTTAGCTAGTCAAATGGAATTATGAGAATTAATCGCCCATTAAATGCCTCATAATTATCCCCATTATAGCCGTTAGTGGTTACATGACCAATTAAACGTGGTTATTATGCGCTTGAAACCGCCACTTGAATAGGTCAATGCCCGTTACAAATAGTACTTTCACACTAGCGAGATTTCATACCACTAGCGCTTAGGGGTGTCAAATGGTCGACTCGACCGACCCGAACCCGATAAGGCCTTATAGGGTCGGGTTGATTCGTCCAACTTAGCTTATCGGGTTTATCGGGTCAACCCGATAAACCCGATAGCCTTATAGGTCGGGTTGTGGTTTAACTTGGTTCGTTATCGGGTTGACCCGATAAACTATAATGTCCCATTAACAAATCCATAATTTTTGAACGAATGCCGGTTTATTATAGTCCATTAGTTACGATTCTTGAACAAATTCATAAATTGGTTCTTTAACCTTAGTTCTAGTTTGGATCGAGAGCTTAGTCGCTTTTATTTTTTATAAGTTGGTGCTACAAGATGGAAAATAACGACATGACTATCGACTCAAAATTTTCGAGCCAAATGACTACTTAATATACTTTGAAATGCTCGATTATTTGTTATATATTAAGGTTTTAGGAAATAGAAATGTTCTGTTGGTTTTCTTCTTAAATAAATTTCATGTTTAGTGATATTTTAATAAATGAAGCAAATTGTTGGATGAGCTTAGCATGTAACCCGATAACCCGATAGACCCAACCCGATAACCGCAACCCGATAGACCCGATAGCTTATCGGGTTGGGTTGGGGTTAGTTATTTTTTCAAAACTCGATAGACCCGACCCGATAAGCCCCAAACCCGACCCGATAACCCGATTGACACCCTACTAGCAAAGACTTTCATAACATCGCTGCTGGAAACATAGCACTAGCGGTGAAAACATCGCCTATCCGCACTAACCCTAGCACTAGCGGTGGAAACACCGCCTATCAGACTAACTTAGCACTAGCGGTGGAAACACTACTTATTAGTACTAATATTACACTATCAATATTAACTTAGTATCATCAGTACCAACCACTATTTGAGTCAGGGTGTTCAGGGATCTTATGGGTGTACACTCCGTACCTCCTGACCCATTACCAGGTGTGAACGAATCCCACAAGTGCACTAAATTTTCCAACAATATATGCTTAATGATAAAAAGCTAAACACATGAAAATCAACCTAATTATGTTTTAAACTCTAAAGATCATTTGGAACGAGATATGTTTTTAGTAGAATTGACAACTAAGAGCATTCTCAATCATAACACCAATAACACCGTCCACGTCAGCGCCACATCGGCTTTAACATTTAACATTAGCATCCCCAAAAAACACCTACAACCATAACATCCCAATAACATCAATAACATTTCATATTTTTAATTTCAACCCCTAAACTAAAACAAACACTTCATTTATTAAACTAAAACAAACATTTCATTAAAATTGAAAACATATTACAATACGAGATTAAAAAAAATTACAACGAAATAAAAAAACACACTGCAAATAAAACGTTACAACAAATTAAAGGAAATGACGAGAATACGATCTATTGACGAGGTTTCAAGTTATATTTTTGATGATTCGATCTTTCTCGTCATTGATCCACTCCACGACCATTGGATCTTGCCCCTCAGTAGGCGTCATCAAAAACTTTATCTCTTCCAACCTTGTTAATGTGAGATCTCTTTCCTGCTGGGCCCGATACGCCGCTTCAACGGTTTCACATTTCATACGAAACTCGTTTGCCATAGTTTCGTGAAATAAGTCGACGAGCTCGTTCCTCCAAGGCTTGTTCCCCAAGACTTGTTGTAGTCTCGGATCTTGCTTTCTTGGTAGCACGTTTCTTTCCCATGGGGCGTGGTTGTTCATCATTACCAAACAAAGCCTCGCTTGTTTGGCTTGGCACATCGCCGGTTAAATCAACCGGTTCCAGTGTCCCATTTCTAATAATGACGCAAAACCTCCCAAGCGTCATCGAGACCAAACGGTGCTCCTTTGGATTCCTCACGATACCATTGCTTTGCCCGTTTCATCACATCCACCTCACTTTCCCGCCGTTGATCCCGTTGCGCGTATGTAACCGGCGTTGAACTTTGTGCATATGCCGCTCAACGTTTTCCATTTGCTTGACATCATGTCCTTGGTGCGCCGTTGAAAGTTGTTTTATTGAACTCATTTCGACCCGATACCAAAACGTATCTCGGGTTGACACTTTCCAACTTTCGGATCCTCTCGAACGACTATGTAACACCTGCAAGTAATGCTTCCTCTCTGAATTCAACGCGAAGAACGACAACCTCTCTTCATCGTAATCAATTGGTTCGGGCTCGGGGTCTTTGGATTTCTTTGATTTTCGCTAATACGACCTTTTCCTTTTTGGAGGAGACGTGGGTGTGTCGTGAACATCTTGTGTTTCAGTTTGTGATTGTTGTGATCATTGTGTGAATTGTAGATTTTGAAAGTTGAGTTTAATTGGGTATTTTGTTGGTTTTGTTGTTGCCAATCTGAAGTGTTTGATGTTGTTGATACATTTCTTGGCTCGAGAAGCCTAGTGTGTTGGGGTTTGAAGATGAACCCGTTCGGGTTAGATGATGAACCGGGTTTGAGGATTCCACCCACCACCGAGAAGATTGAAGAAAGTATCGTCGTTGCCTCCCGACATTGTTTTTTTTTGCAGTTAATTGAAGTTGAAAGATTGAGAGTATTGAGATGATTTAGTAGTGGAAGTGTGAAAAAAATGGTGTTTTAATTGTGTATTTATAGTGGTTAAAAAAGGTTTTTGAATTTTTTTTTTTATAAATTCTAGCCGTTAGGGGTGGTTTTTGATTTTTTTTTTAAACTTAACGGCTAGTAGCCGTTAGAGGGACTGGTTTTGAAATTTTTTTGAATTTTTTTTTCTGCGCCTTGAACGCGCGCGTTACTACCATAACGTGTGAGGACCAACGCCGTCAAAGAACATAACTTCCAAGGGGGTAACGCCGATAACGGCGTTATTTGGCTATTAACGGGCGTTACCCCGTTAACATTGTACATGCTCTAAGTTCTATTTCCTTTTCATTCTAGGATATAGCACTTGCTAGTAATCCATGTAACATTCTATAAGTTTGTTTAAATCGGATAGAGTGATTTAGTAATCCATGTAACACTATTGTAATTTGCTTCTCTAGTATCATGCTAGTTTTAACTGAATCGGCGTTAAAAAAAGAAAGAAAGGTATAAGCACTCATAAACTTATAAATAGATATGTATTCTCATTCTAATAAATAAGCCTCTGAGTTTATTTGTCGTTAGTTGTCGAACTATATAGTATTTGAGAAGGGATCTAGTGAGACGGATTATTAAAATGAGAAAAGTGAGAAGAAACATTAGCCATATATTTTAAATAAGGAGGGAAAAATAATAGAGAGATGCATATATTTTTATAGATACATCTTAAATTTGTGGTTATAGCTTCTTCTCATTTTTCTCATCATAATTATATTTCTATTTGATCTCAAGTTAGTAGTATTTAAGTCATGTTTAAAAGTTCAAATACCTATTAACTCATGAGTTGTAATTTTACGGTTAAATCAGTTGTGACATAAACTAAAAAGTCAATAGCAAATATTTTTAACAACCAAAAAGGGAAAAGCTATGCACGTGTTTACGCATGCTTTACAGGATAAAAAACTAATACTAAACCAACTTAACTAATAATAGTATGAGTTACCAAAGTGTATAATTATAATATATGGCAGTTCAAGTACGTGGTCCCAAATACTCCAGCATAAATCCGCACAAACAAAGCAGTTTTAAGTCTTAACTTTAAAGTAATCAACTTCGTAATAGTAATTATCGGAGTACTAATAGTTTAATAATCGTAATCCACATCATTATTAGTCATATTTATCTAAAACCAATGCAGTAAACCCCGACAAAGCATGCCAACGTATCAAACTTCAAAAGTTTTCAAATACCAGTTTAAAGATCGTCTATTTCTGCCATAAACATACATTTTAATTTGGGTCTAGCTCGTGCTATACACATTTTGGGCCCAAGCCCGACAAGATAAAACAATGTATTTTTGTTGATGGTTGGTTATATAGTTAATGTACATTATGGTATCACAACTAGGGGTGTCATTCGGGCTGACCCGATCCAAACCCGACCCTAGTCCATTCGGGTCGAGTTAATCGGGTTCAAAAATATATTCGGGTCAATCGGGTCAACTCGAATTGACCTGAGTTCTAAACAAGGTCGGGTTCGGGTATGTTTTTTAGCCTTGACCCGATTCGAACCCGACTAACCCTGCTCAACAACTCTTTTACAATGTAAAATACTCGGGGTGACCCCGAACCCGAATTGACCGACCCGACCCGAGTTGACCCGAACCCGAATTGACCCGACCCGAGTTGACCCGAGTTCTAAATAGGGTCGGGTTCGGGTATGTTTTTTTAAGGCTTGACTCGATTTGACCCGACCCGAGTTGACCCGAACCCGACCGGGTCAACCCAAATAACACCCCTATTCACAACAATGGTTCAAGTATCTTTAATTATCAAATTTAATTTGTGTTATTTTTTTGTTAAGTAGGATTATGATTGTTTATGATTTGTGTAATTTTTTTGTTAAGTAGGATTATGATTTGTGTTCAGTAAGAATAGGTGGAGTAGAAGCAATAACACTTTAGGTGATTTGGTGAATGAATATGTAATCATCTGTTAAAGATTGAGTTATCATGACTTAGGTTTGGTTTTGGCGTTTAAATGCCTTGTTTGTTGTAATACTCATGCTATCAAAATGGGTAACTATGGTATTGTCATACTACCTGATGACTGAATTGAATGTCCAGTTTGTTGTAATATACTCATGTTGTCAAAATGGACAACTATTGTATTGTCATACTACTTGATGACTACATTGGTATGTATATATTTGTTAGCCAATGTACTTACTCTTGTATAAATACCCATGAATGTGTACATTTACCTCGTTTAGTGTTGAGGGACATTTGTTAAGCAGGATCATGTATTTGTTAAGTAGGATTGATGGAGTAGGAGTGTATCGGTTATGTGTTGATAATGACCCAAGTATAGGTTCATATAGTTGCAATGAAGCAGTGAAACACTTATGGACACTCACATATTCACTCAGTTGCATGTGTACATTTCCCATTTTTATCGATGTTGACTAAAAAAGTCAAAGCCGACCCACATCAATTTTGACTTATGTCACTCAACACAAGTCAGTTGTTATTTAAACCGACCCACATTAATGTTTAGGGACATATTTTGCAACAAAATCCCTATACAATAAATAGAGAAACCAGACCCCCAAATCCCCTCACGTAACTTATTTACTCAATTGGACTTTGAAAACCATGGAGAAAAAAGGTTACTCTATTGAATTGTCGTTGACAATCTGAATATATTGTTTACTACCTTTGTTACCCTACTTTCGTATTTGTTAGTTCATGCCTATCCATTTTTTTATGTTTGCAGAAGGGATTTTCGTTGATTCTTCTGATACAAGCAGTGACATTGTATCATCAAACAGTGATGAAGTCAATGTTCAAGCTTCCAATTGTTCAAGCCCAATCTGTGAACAGGTATACTCAAGCAGTGATGATTATGTTACAAGCAGTGACATTGTATCATCAAGCAGTGATGAAATTAGCAGCGATGAACTCGATGTTGAGACTATTAAATGGATTGAAAGATGCACTTTTATGTGGCCATAAAAAAATGTTCCTGTTAAAAGGTTCCAGCTTAAACATTTTCCAGCACAAAAAATGTTCCACATCAAAAACTGTCTGCTAAATGCATACTAGCCCTGCCAGCACAGCATACTTGGGATTGTACAGGTAATAAGACATTTGGAATTAAAAGATCGACAGATGGTTTAGGAGCAATTCCAGAGAATGACAGTAAAGGAAAAGGGAAGGTTCAAGTTGCAGGTGGAAAAAGGCAGCTTGCCAGTAAGAAATGACATATTTGTTAAGTGTTTTGTGTTGCTCCATTTAAGGAGGAAGCAGTTGATGTGATAACTTTGTGGTAGTTGAAAAAACTTTGATTGTATGTTAGTAGTTGTAACACCCCCAAATTCGGTATACGCAGCGGAATTAAGGTTGGGGTATTACTTCATGGATCACAGTCACAATAATAGATAAACGGCTCAAAAGAGACGTTTTAGATAAAACAGTTATCATTCATTTATTTAAATCGAGTTTTACAAAATAAAGGTCCCAACGAAATCTTGAAATACATAGTTTTATTCTTGTGAATGATAACAAAATGGACACCCTTTTATAAGAAAGTCCATAGCCACTCGGTGCCAAGTCGTGCTCTAGTTTCACGAGATAAAACATGCTAAAAAGTCAACACAAATGTTGAGTGAATCCATAGTGTTTGAATAATAATTAGTTGAACACAAGATAAGCAGTAGTAAAATCAGTAATATTGCAGTACAATATATTGCCCTAAGTCTCATGACACGCAAACCTTAACACGAACGCGTCATAATAATGACGTAAGTTACAAACATCATAGTGATGATGTGAGAAACAATGCCCTATGGTAGGAGTTTTCCATTCTCCTAGTATTCTCAAATAAAGTGCATTTGGTTACCTATCCGACTAACACAAATGGGGCGTCAACTGCCAATAGATCTATTCACTATATTCGCGTTCACTCGCAAGTGATTAATGGTTCATGATATGAGGGACTTTTAGTGGCAACAGTAGGTACTTAGGCAATATCAATCAGGATAGCATATAGAAAAATACTTGTGTTCGGTTTTGTAGCATGTATCTCCCCACGAGTTTTGAAAAGAATATGTAAGAGTGGGACTATGAACTCACCTCGGTGTTACCGTAGTCTGGATGGAAAACAAATTAAGTAATATGAACAAACTGCTCCGACTCGAGACCTGAGTTAGTATGTCATGTTTTTAGTATTCGAGTTCAAGTTTATGTGATAACAATGCTTTATCGATAGTTAGGTAACATGAAGTCTCTTCAAAAATTAGCAATACTTATCATTCTTATTTTTATTGCTCGGATGATTGATAATAAATTTTATCGAAACCCAAGTTGTTAAATATTTTATGTTTCCAAAATGTTATAATTTACAATTTTAAATATTTACAGTTTTTACCCTTGCACTATCAAAAATGACACTTTAAACCCTCAACTATGGGTTATTGACAAAATCAATCCTTGTATAATTAACTTTGCAGAAATTACATTTTTAGCCCAAGAAAACAGTATCTTTCAAAAATTACAATTTTTATACTTGTAGTTTTATAAGAAAATTTCACTTGTTTTAGGCCTAAATTGACAAAAGTGAGGGTAAATATAGGCGAGGCCTTAAGAGGTTTTTATTACGTTCTTGATCCCTTCAAGAGTTTGTTGGGTGGTCTTTCTAATGGTTCAAACTAGAAGTCTTAAGCTCTTACGGTTTGATCGCAATGATTTTCCAAAGTAGGGGCTTAGGTGCCTTTTGTGAAAAGTGTTGGTTTTGGGCGATAACAGCCCAAATGAGGACAGATTTTACACGAGGCAAGACAATGTTTTAACAACGCAATTGATCCTTTAAACACTTTGCTGTAAGCTCTTCTAAATGGTATAGGTCTCATATCCTAGTCATCTTTGGTTAGAAAGAAACTAGCCCGTGAACATGGCCACTTGGCCACGACGCGTTTTAAGGAAATTTCATTTTTGACTCATTAACTTTTACGGTGTCACCTAGGGACATTGTAATATGTTAATTAACTCTTTTTAAGTCATTATCTAACATTCTATAACTCCTACGACTCAAATTTTGAAATGTGCATGCAAGGTCTTTTATGAAAATCTTCACGAGTCACCTTCTTTTTGGTTGATTATAAAAGAAACCATAAGAGTTTTAAAGTCGTTATTAGGGCTTTAAAATCCTTGCAATGAGCTCTTTAAAACGGTGTAAGTTTCATACTTTACAACCTTTTAATTAGCAAGATATTAATTATTGAAAAGGGTTACTTAGGCTAGTTTTGACAAATTGAAAATCTTGTTTCCAAACCATACAACTTTATAACCTTTGCATACAACCTTGTGACATGTTGTATAACTCATTTTCAATGTTTCTAAGAGAGTTCAAAATTGAATTTATCAAAAATCCCAAGTTTTTCTCAAAGACCTGTTGTAAAGGACTTTTAGGACTTATGGCCCTAATGGTGTGCCGTTTTTTATGCATGGCACCTAGGCTTTTCAACCAGGTTATGGGGGCGTTTTATAGTGTCCTAGGTGGTGTTTACAAAGGTACTTTGGTTGGCCCTAATACCTTTAACATGATGTAGAAAAATGGGGCATAAGTAAAATTTGGGCTGTTAAGGCGTCAAGACCGTAGTAAAATGTAAACACGCATACCATTTAATATAAACTTATAGGGTGTTAGTTATTATACTAAGTGTTTATTTAGCTTGCTCAAAGGACTCCTAAAGTGTTTTAACATTTGAGAAAAACGCACCACAAGAGGGTGTTTGTCTTTGAGCACGCCGATTCTGAAAAGAAAAAGAAAAGTGGTTTCGACCTTGTTTTCCACATGACACTAATCCATAATCATGTATATGTGTTATTGAATGTATAAAATGATTAAGAAAAAGTTGGAGTACTTACTAGGCTCTAGGACTCAAATTAGTGAAAGTCCAACCAATGAAATGCTTATATAACCCAAAATCTTTCCTTCTCCGGACTTTATTACCCTTTCCTTTGTTTCTAATGGTGGCTCTAGTTTAGAATATATATGAGTGTGTATGATTTTGCATGGTTCGAATGGTGATGATAGAATATGGGCAAAGTGTGTCGCTATATATAGGTGAAAGGATTAAGGGTTTTCAGAAAATTGTAGTTACTATATTATGGGAGAAGGAGACATGGTGAGGTGGAGCTTTGGAGTTTGTAAGGGTGCATGTGATGAAGGTTAGGGTGGCGTATGATGGCTGAATTTCAGCCATGGGTCTTGCCCCTAATCTTTGACCATGGTAAACACTTAAGGGACAAGGTGAGGTAATCTATGAGGTGGCTAATCTTAAGCCTTAAGAGGCTTTAGTGGCTCAAAGGTTGATTAGGGCTCATTTGGTTTAACTATAGTTTGATTTGGACTAGGCTTATGAACTAGGGCACGTTTTGGCTTAGGGTGTTTGTACCTTAGCTAGAAGTTGTTGTACATATGGTTACAAAGTGTAAGAAACTTAGTTAGGGCTTTTAGTTAGTTTCTTGCCAAGTCTAGTTATGTAAGTGTAGTAATCATATATTTTAAATTGTTAAAAGTATAGTGTATTACTCACTTGTACTCTAAGCATTTGAATGTTTTACTTATAAAAATACATTTTAAAGCTTGTGTTTAAAAGTTTGTATAATGTGTGTAAAATTAAATACACCTATGCATCAATGACTTGTACATTGGCTTGATAAACTTGTACTTTGGTAATTGGTAAAGTTTCATATGTATTTTTTAAATTTTAGTTTGTGATTTTATTTACATAAAATCATAGGGTTTGCAAACTAGGGTTTTAACCGGAAAATACTCTAGAGTTAGGGTTTTATGCCTTGTAAGCTTGTACATTAAGTTTAAGGGTTTGTACTTTAGGGTTTATGACATAGTATCGAAATTGTTATAAATCAAAGCTTTAAGAAAACCCTAATATATATAGTAAACATTCTATCGGGAATGACGCTAATTATATAAAGGTAATATATGCCGGACATTACGTGTTTCGTGGCATAATTATTATAGCAATTTATAGTTAAGCGTGCTCATGTAAGGACAAGCCGGCATGGGTGACCATGCCGGAAGTTCAAGTAAGACATTGTTGTGAGACTTCCATTGTCACATAAGTGTACATATATCAAAAGGCATTGACTATGCAAGAGAGCGGTTTGGGAGTTTGACATATTATCTAGAAAACCCTAATATATATAGTAAACATTCTATTGTATAAAGGTATATCAAATAAAAAAATTGTTTCAAGTAAGACATTGTTGTGAGAAAATGAATTACTATGCAAGAGCCCTAAATTCCTTGAAGCGGTTTGGGATTGATTAATAATCAAATAAAAAAATTGTACTCATAGAAAATGAGGCGGATTTTTACCCATGGTTACAGATCTCCCTCCTTAAATGGAATCTCATCCTCGAGATTCACTCGGTGTTGGAGAATAGGTGTGGGTACTTCTTACGGAATTGATCTTCCCGTTCCCAAGTAAATTCTGGTCCTACCTTAGAATTCCATCTATCCTTAATGATAGGGATTCGACTTCGTTTTAACTGCTTAACATCCCTATCCATGATCTCCACGGGTTCTTCCATGAAATTGAGCTTATCGTTGAGCTGGAGTTCTTTCATCGGAATGACAAGTGTTTCATCCGACAAACACCTCTTTAGGTTGGAAACGTGGAAGGTAGGGTGTATGTTACTGAGCTCTATAGGAAGCTCGAGTTTATAGGCTACTGGACCGACTCTTTCCAGAATCTTGAATGGTCCTATGTATCTAGGATTTAATTTTCCCCGTTTTCCGAACCTAACCGTACCTTTCCATGGTGATACTTTTAGCATGACCCTGTCTCCAACTTCAAATTCCATAGACTTTCGCCTTACGTTAGCGTAACTCTTTTGCCTATCTCGTGCAACTTGTAAATGTTGCCGAATCTGTACTATCTTATCAGTGGTTTCCTGGATGATTTCAGGTCCAGTGAGTTGAGCTTCTCCTATCTCGCCCAACACACGGGTGATCGGCACTTTCGTCCATAAAGTGCTTCGGTCTTGCCTTGATCTTGACATAGTAACTATTGTTATATGAGAATTACGCCAAAGGCAAGTGTCTATCCCATCCTTTTCCAAAATCTATTACGCATGCCCCGAGCATATCTTCCAACGCTCGAATGGTTCTTTCGCATCTGCCGTCCCGAGGGTGGTAAGCAGTACACATGTCTAATTTAGTACCTAAAGCCTTTTGGAGTGATTGCCAAAATCGGGATGTGAAACGAGCGTCACGATCCGAGATAATGGAAATTGGCACTCCGTGTCGTGAAACTGTCTCCTTCAGATACAACTTCGCGAGAGTTTCCATTTCATCAGTCTCCTTGATTGGCAAGAAGTGCGCTGATTTCATGAGGCGATCGATGCTGACCCAAATTGTGTCATACCCACTTGACGTCTTAGGCAACTTGGTGATAAAATCCATTGTTATTCTCTCCCACTTCCACAAAGGAATCTCTGGTTGAATCAACAAGCCGGACGGCTTTTGATGTTCCCCCTTCACTCGTGAACATGTCAAACATTTACTAACATACTTAGCAACATTAGCCTTCATGTTTGGCCACCAGTAAAACTTTTTAAGGTCCTGATACATCTTTTCAGACCCCGGGTGAATGGAGTACTTCGACTTGTGTGACTCATGCATAATCACATTTCGCAAATCACCATAATGTGGTACCCAGATTTTGTTCTTTATGCAACGAGTTCCATCGGAACGACTTTCAAACATCTTGTCCATACCTCGTAAATTCTCAGCCTGAATATTCTCTTCTTTCATTGCCTCAGACTGCGCCTGGAGAATTTGAGATGGTAAATTCAAATTAATGGTCATGCCTAAGGCTCTGACTCGAAGAGGCTTAATTCGTTCTTTCCTGCTCAAAGCATCTGCTACCACATTTGCTTTTCCAGGGTGGTAACGAATTTCACAATCGTAGTCACTTAGCAACTCCAACCAACGTCGTTGCCTCATGTTCAATTCTTTCTGATCAAGAATATGCTGAAGGCTCTTGTGATCAGTGAACACAATACACTTTGTACCGTACAAGTAATGCCTCCAGATCTTAAGAGCAAATACTACTGCTCCCAGTTCCAGATCATGTGTTGTGTAATTCTTCTCATGCGGTTTGAGCTGTCGGGATGCATAAGCGATGACTTTCTCTCTTTGCATTAATACAGCTCCCAGACCTTGATGTGATGTGTCACAGTTAACAACGAAATCGCTAATCCCTTCAGGTAATGCTAGAATTGGAGCTTCGCAAAGCTTTTGCTTTAGTAGCTGAAATGCTTCCTCCTGATCTTTTCCCTAGATGTACTTCTTGTTCTTTTGGGTCAATTCAGTCAAAGATTTGGCAATCTTTGAAAATCCTTCTATGAATCTCCGGTAATATCCAGCAAGTCCTAAAAATTGACGTACCTCCGTAGGTGTGGTAGGTGTCGGCCAATTCTTGACTGCTGCGATTTTGGAAGGATCTACGTGAATTCCATGTTGATCGATTACGTGCCCAAGAAACTGTATTGTGCGAATCCAAAAATCACACTTGGAGAACTTTGCATACAGTTGTTCTTTCTTGAGTAGTTCCAAAATAGTTCTTAAATGCTCCCCATGCTCTTCTTCGTTGCGGGAGTAAATGAGAATATCGTCAATGAACACTATTATGAATTTGTCCAGATAAGGTTTGCACACCCTGTTCATGAGATCCATAAACACAGGTGGTGCATTGGTCAACCCAAATGGCATCACCTGGAATTTGTAATGACCGTATCTCGTCCTGAACGCCGTTTTAGGAATATCTTCTTCCCTTACTCGTAATTGATGATAACCCCATCTCAAATCAATCTTTGAATAAACACTCGACCCTTGTAGTTGGTCGAACAAGTCATCAATCCTCTGTAATGGTATCGGTTCTCACCGTAAGTTTATTCAACTCTCGTAATCAATACACATCCGAAAAGATCCGCCCTTTTTGTGACGCAGGACCGGAGCTCCAAGGTGAAGAGCTTGGTCGAATGAAACCTCTATCTAATAATTCCTCGCAGTTGGTTGGATAGCTCCGCATTTCAGATTTAAGCCAAACGGTAGGGTGCTCGTGCTACTGGCGCTGCTCCTGGAACTAAATCAATCTGGAACTCTACCTGACGAACAGGTGGTAATCCAGGCAATTCTTCCGGGAAAACTTATGGAAAATCCCTTATTATTGGTACATCTTCAAGCTGTTTTTCGTCCGTCTTTTTCTCCGTCACCTGAGCTAAGAACGCGTGACATCCTTTGTTGATATACTTTATGGTTTTGAGGCATGCGATAATGCTTAATTTAGTCCTACTTCAATCACCCCGGATGATCAACGTTTCCCCCTTGTAAGGGATGTGAACCACCTTCTCGTCACATATTATTCTCGCATGGTATTTAGACAGCCAATCCATACCAATAACAACATCGAAACTACCGAGTTCAATAGGCATAAGGTCTATGTTGAAAGGTTGGTTTAGTAAAGTCAGAGTGCAACCCTGGATTATAGTATTAGTGCTTACTAATTTTCCGTTAGCTAGTTCTATTTCGAGGTGTTGTCTAGGCGGTTGGGGTGAGTTTAAGTCAAAGCGAAAGTAATGGATATAAAGCTTTTATCGGCGCCGAGATCAAATAATACTTTAGCTAAATGTTGGTTGAGAAAACTTACCCGTGACCACATCCGGGTTGTCCGAGTGTTTACATCTCTAGCACGTAAGCTCTTGCACGGGCCGTGTTGTTCTGGTTGCCATTCTGTTTGGGACATCGATTTTTGTAATGTCCTTTCTCACCACATCCGTGGCATATTACTTCTACAGGCTGCAAATTAGCACCTGAGGCCCTACAGTCTTTGGTTTTGTGGCCGGTTCTGTGATACTTTCCGCACTTAATAAAGCATGGCCCATTGTTGTGCATCTTGCATCGGTTGCATAGGGGCAGATTTCCAGCATAGCCACCGCCTCCAGTAGGTGCGGCTACATAAGCTTTGACAGCTTCCTGCCTTCGGTTCTGTTGTTGGTGATGGTTGTTTCGATTCTGTTGGAGATGGTGGTTGTTGTTTCGGTTGTTGTTGTAGTAGGTGTTATTGTTGGGGTAGTTGTTATGATGGTGGGTTGTCCTTTTGTCATCAAGCTTTCTTTTGTGATCGTTACCTCCTTGGGTGAAACCACGCTTGACTTCCCGATCCATTAATGTTTGAGCAATGGAAATTGCTTCCTCTAGTGATTGTGGTTTTGATGAGGTGACATTCCCCTCGATACTGCGGGGTAAGCCTTCAGTGTACTTTTCCAATGTCTTCTCAAGATCAGGTACTACAGTTGGGCATAGCATTGCTGGGTTCACGAAACCTCCGGTTGTAAGTCTTGAGATCGGTTCCTTTCACCACCAGCTGGTGAAACTCATCTTCCAACTTCTTAATCTCGGTGCGGGGACAATACTTCTTTAGCATCCTTGCCTTAAAGTCAGCCCACGTGAGTTGATAAGCTGCTCCAATACCCATAGTTTGGGCATAAACATTCCACCAAGATAAGGCATCATCCAATAGAGTCCCCGTAGCAAAAGTGACCTTGCAGTCGTCAGGACAACCGCTCCTCATGAATACCGTCTCTGTTCGCTCAAACCAATGAGCCAACTCAGTTGCTCCTTCTGTTCCTTTGAAAAAGGTGGGTTTACAGTTCATGAAATCTTTGTAAGTACATCTGCGAGCTATATCTGTCTCGCTTTCTCCGCTAGGCCTGCTAGTATTTCCAGAGCGGGCCATTGTTGTTGCTTGCCTCTCAAGTGCTGCAGTAACACTGTCTGCAACTAGTTGTTGGATATCAGCTTGGGACATAGCGGGTGCTGGTGTTTCGGTGGAATTTCTTGTTCGCGCCATATTTCTATTAATGCCACAAGAAA
This sequence comes from Chrysanthemum lavandulifolium, assembly GCA_022545495.1. Classification (NCBI taxonomy): domain Eukaryota; kingdom Viridiplantae; phylum Streptophyta; class Magnoliopsida; order Asterales; family Asteraceae; genus Chrysanthemum; species Chrysanthemum lavandulifolium. The sequence continues at coordinate 190,931,644 of CM040242.1, forward strand.
ATATATTTAGAATGATCATGTTATGTTATAACAAATAACAAGGTAAATTTGTAGAAGTCATAACAACATAACCACAACAAATAATTTCTTATAAAACCTTTATTGATACCATAACATAGCATAATATTACAACCATATATAGCCATAAGTAACTTGTTAATTTTTTGTAGAACAAAAGGGATACAAGTGTCTTATTTATGCTACATACTCATGGCTAAGACATAATACAAAAGCTAATAGGTAAAGGTTTAGTCTAGTGATTTCCAGATGTTCCTCCAAGACGGCTCTCAAGTTCTCTGATCTTGTTGTGAAGGTTCTGTATATACTCCCATTTTCGGACCCGAGTATCTTCCATCATTATCTCTAGGGTAGTAATTCTGGAGTGAATCCTCATGATATCATCACTTTGAATCATCATTATATTTGACATCATCATATCATTTTGATATAACAAATGGAGGTCTTGATTTATTTGTACGTGATGTTGCTCCAGACTATGTGCCTTTTCACGAGTCTCTTGTAACTCTGTTGTCAAGGTGTCTAACTTTTGCCTCATGGTTGCTTGCTTAGTAATTAACTCCACCAGTTCTCCCTCGATTCCTTCTATACGTTCAAGTGGTAACTCATCAAGGTGTCCTAAAGCAGTATCAATTTGTTCCTCGTGTCTTTCCATACGTACTACTGAGTGTAGGAAGGTAGGTGGTCGGTCCATTGTTTGCGAACTTCTCTCATCTCGAATACCCATGGTGGAGTAGGGTAGTCGGAGTAGGTGATCGTAAAGCATTGTACCGGGCAACTATAGCTCTCGCCTCCTCTTCAAGATCATATGGCTGAGATGGAGGAGTAAAATCTGTAGCTGAGGGCGGATCATAATCAGTTTCCTCATGTGGTGATATCTCCTGCTCAGCAATAGCATCTAGATGTGGTGATGAAGGGGGTGGTGAAAATGGGGGATGTGGTGTAGGTAACATGTACGTGTGTGGTGGAGGCACAGGAATTGTCCTTTTCCGTGCCCTTTCAAAGGTTCTCCTAGGGCGGTCCTGTGGTGTGTTTGACGATGGTGCTGGGTCTGAAGGTGTTAATGGTGTTGATGACATGTGGATACATGATCGAACAGGGTGTACCCTTTTTCGGGGTGTGTTCATGTAGGTTGTACCATAAGGATAATAACGGTATGCCTCCATGAATGGTTCTGATTCGTAAGGCTCTAGCACTCGAAATATCCTTTGTCTAATTGGTGAGGGTGATGGAGGCAATGACTCAGAAGATGAGGAATCTGGATGCCTCAGTCTCGGCAAATGTACCATGTTCCCTCCTAGCAACCATATATGGATCGTCAGGAAATGGAGCGATATCAGGTACTACCGGAACGTCCTCCGACTCCGTAGTGTGCCTGGATGATGGATCAATATCAGGTACTACTGCGAACACCTCAAATGGTTCCTCGGAAGGATCAGACTCCATATCTAAGGTAGCGCGTCTAGGTGCTGGAGAGTGGATCGGCGAATTCGTAGTAGGATAGGTTTCCTCTGGTACGAACTCCGGTAAGCTAGGACTAGAGGGGGTAGAGAAAGACATAGCTCTGTAACAACCCGGTAATTATAAATACCTCATTATATATATAAATAATTAGTATAAGCATGCATAAACAGTGTCTGAATGGTGTAGTGGCACAGAGGACTTTATTTAAGTGTGAAAAAGAGTTATAGTTTCGGATTTGTATTCCGTTCTTTATAACTATGGCTCTGATACCAATCTGTAACACCCCCAAATTCGGTATACGCAGCGGAATTAAGGTTGGAGTATTACTTCATAGATCACAGTCACAATAATAGATAAACGGCTCAAAAGAGACGTTTTAGATAAAAACAGTTATCATTCATTTATTTAAATCAGAGTTTTACAAAATAAAGGTCCCAACGGAAATACTGAAATACATAGTTTTATTCTTGTGAATGATAACACAATGGACACCCTTTTTATAAGAAAGTCCATAGCCACTCCGTGCCAAGTCGTGCTCTAGTTTCACGAGATAAAACATGCTAAAAGTCAACACAAAGGTTGAGTGAATCCATAGTGTTTGAATAATAATCGATTGAACACAAGATAAGCGTAGTAAAATCGGTAATATTGCAAGACAAGATATTGCCCTAAGTCTCATGACACGCAAACCTTAACACGAGCAGCGCCATAATAATGACGTAAGTTACAAACATCATATTGATGATGTGAGCAATAATTCCCTCCGTAGGAGTTTGCCATTCTCCTAGTATTCTCAAATAAAGTGCATTTGGTTACCTATCCGGCTAACACAAATGGGCGTCAACCGCCAATAGATCTATTTACTATATTCGTTCACCGCAAGTGATTAATGGTTCATGATATGAGGGACTTTTAGTGGCAACAGAGGTACTTAGGCAATATCAATCGTGATAGCATATAGAAAAATACTTGTGTTCGGTTTTGTAGCATGTATCTCCCACGAGTTTTGAAAAGAATATGTAAGAGTGGGACTATGAACTCCTGAGTGTTACCATAGTCTTGATGGAAAACAAATTAAGTAATATGAACAAACCGCTCCGACTCATGACTGAGTTAGTATGTCATGTTTTTAGTATTCGAGTTCAAGTTTATGTGATAATAATGCTTTATCGATAGTTAGGTAACATGAAGTCTCTTCAAAAATTAGCAATACTTATCATTCTTATTTTTATGGCTCAAATGATTGATAATAAATTTTATCGAAACCCAAGTTGTTAAATATTTTATGTTTCCAAAATGTTATAATTTACAATTTTAAATATTTACAGTTTTTACCCTTGCACTTTCAAAAATGACACTTTAAACCCTCAACTATGGGTTATTGACAAAATCAGCCCTTGTATAATTAACTTTGCAGAAATTACATTTTTAGCCCAAGATAACTTTATCTTTCAAAAATTACAATTTTTATACTTGTAGTTTTATAAGAAAATTTCACTTGTTTTAGGCCTAAATTGACAAAAGTGAGGGTAAATATAGGCGAGGCCTTAAGAGGTTTTTATTACGTTCTTGATCCCTTCAAGAGTTTGTCGGGTGGTCTTTCTAATGGTTCAAACTAGAAGTCTTAAGCTCTTACGGTTTGGTCGCAATGATTTTCCAAAGTAGGGGGTTAGGTGCCTTTTGTGAAAAGTGTTGGTTTTGGGTGATAACAGGCCCAAATGAGGACATATTTTACACGAGGCAAGCCAATATTTTAACAACGCAATTGATCCTTTAAACACTTTGTTGTAAGCTCTTCTAAATGGTATAGGTCTCATATCCTAGTCATCTTTGGTTAGAAAGAAACTAGTGTTGCAAAATTTAGTGCACTTGTGGGATTAGTTCACACCTGGTAATGGGTCAGGAGGTACGGAGTGTACACCCATATGGTCCCTGAACACCCGACTCTAATAGTGGTTTGTCTTGATATTCGGTGTTCCACCGCTTGTGCTTAGTTAGCAATGATAGGCGTGTTTCCACCGATAGTGCTTGGTTAGATCGATGAGCGTATGTTTCCACCGCTAGTGCTTAATTAGTAGTGATAGGCGTGTTTCCACCGATAGTGTTATGAAAGTACCGCTAGTGGTATGAAAGCACCGCTAGTGTGAAAGTAACGCTTGTAACGGGCATTGACCTATTCAAGTGGCGATATAACCGCATAATGACCACGCTTAATTGGTCATGTAACCACTAACAAACTATAATGGGGATAATTATGAGGCGATTAATTCTCTTAATTCCATTTGACTAGCTAAGAGTATTTTCCTATAAATAGGAAATCTGATCATGCATGAAGAGACAGACAGAAAAACGATTAACTCTTATAAGCGCAAGGGTTATTGATTTGCGCCTAATTCAATAACAAGCATTTGGCCTTATCCCAAGTAGATATTCGTGTAACCCGGTATTAGGGTTCGAATAGTTTACTTTGGAAAGTGATCACACGATTCCAAGTGATATTCGGTAGCCACCTAGTGGTATTTGCGGTTACATCGATTATCTTAACCCCTGCTCGGGACATAACCACCCCAATAATCAAAGTAAACTATTTGTGATAATCAATGGTCTGCTAATGCAATGAACACATGGCTTCAAACTTTGCCAAGCTTGACAAGTTTGAAGGGGTGGACTTTAGGAGATGGCGGAATAAGATGCACTTCTTTGTCATCAAGCATGAGTGTGGTGTGTGCTAACTACACCTATTCCTCGATGATGGGGATGATGCTACGTGGAGTAGATTACCACTAGCGATACTTTCATAACACTATCGGTGGAAACATAGCACTAGCGGTGGAAACAACGCCTATCGCTAACTTAGCACTAGAAGTGGAAACTGCGCTTCTCGATGCCAACTTAGCACTAGCGATGGAAACACTACTTATCGATACTAATATTACACTATCGATTAACTTGTATCATCGATACCAACCACTATTTGGTCGGGGTATTGGGGGACGCTATGGGTGTCTGCTCCGTCTACTCTGACGGGTACGGTGTGAACTAATCCAGCAGTGAGAATCTGGTATCCATGTACTCACTCCCTGTCGGTCCTTAATCTTTTGATCGGGGACCCGGTTGTAATTCAACAGTTTAAACACTTTGAATTTATCTAATGCTTCATCCTTGGTATGTAATAGATAGACATAACAACCTTGAAGCATCATCAATAAATGTCACAAAGTACTTATTCCCCGAAGAAGGAGTGGCATGAAATCACATGTCATCGCTGTATAAGTTCCGAGAGTTTAGTCTCGCGACTAACACCACCAAAAGGTTTCTTGGTTATCTTGGTCAACATGCAAGTTTTACACTTTTCGGTGTCCATGTCAAAAGTTGGATTAACCCATCCTTAGACATATCTTGTGTAACACCCCAACCTGAGCAATGGTAAAGATATCACAAATAAGGCCTCACATCGTAACTTTAAGTGTTGTACAAGTACGAAAGTCTTACGTAAATATTCAAAAGAAAACATAAATAACTAAACTTCAAAAATAAATCTAAGATCTACATGGTAAAATCTTGATTCTCATCTCTACTCAACCTGTGATGCCCATCCCAAAAGCTTATCTTGAATGCTTAAAATACGCAGCGAGGAAAAGAAAAGCTACGTCGATTTGAAACACCGGTGTAATGTATATATACCAAACAAAAACTAAACAAAACATAAATACGAATGAACAAAGAAGCGAATAACAAAAATCGTAGCTTAAGCGAGAATAATGAATCATCGAGGATTCTGCGAAACACAATTTCACGTAAATCGGGAACAACAATTAGCAATCAAGGACAAACCACATAGCATATTGATGACTCCAACGCATAAGCACATCAAAATAACCGGACACTTAACATATCGTTAAGAAATAGATTACATATAAACCAAACGAAAAGTTCAAGGCTAATCGAAACACTTCCTAGAAAATAAACATGGTATTCAACAAATTAATTAACCTTCACTTAACACGCTTAATTCAATATTGCATAATGAAATAGTACCCAAATCATGGCAATTTCACAAACAAATAGAAACATAGTAGACAAACTATAACTCAGACATAGACATAACATAGCTATTAGCATGATTATCCGTATCGAGTATATCATAAGCTAAACCGGTTCTCGGATCAAATCCTAACATCAACAGAGTTAAAGCATGGCAGTGCATAGGCGTATAAAACACTAACGTATGAGCAAAGTTCACAAAATTAACTCAACAAATTATACATACCAAACTTATAGAATACTACACCACACTAACACATTCATCCCACAGCTCAACGAATTCACATAACGAGAAACTAATCATGATATTGAATATGACAGACAATTCTCATTTAAACATATTAATCATATCTTAGCATAGCAGACAGTAGTCACATAACCATACAAAAGCATACACATATATAATAACATATAATAAGCCCGAGACATAATCATAAACACTTGAATATACCGAATCATAATCGTAATACTTAACATAGAAATAACAAATAAAGATTTAGTTAACTACCACGAGCCCGGAACATATCATATCGTAAATATCTTTCTTATTGGCAAGATAACCTCGTAAACTAATCTGAGTATTTTAGCTTCCTGCATTCTGTGAAGACGCAGCGACAGCACGCGACATCATTCACCGGAAATCATATCGGATAATGCATCGGATCTAGGATGCATCCATACGCCGCTAATGCATGCATAGTGGCCATATAAATATAAAGTAGCTCATAAGCAGATATCGAGTAAGGGGCGTGGCGTAACATCACTTCATCGCATTGTAGTAGTGTCGTGAGGCATCAACGGCACGGACATGGAACCCCATGACTAGTTATTATTTGCCCTCAAAAGTCAAACTAACTTAGGTCAAATCGAGAATGTCATAAGCCATATAGATCATATTTTATCAAATGTTTAATCATGTTTTCAAAATCAAAGTCTTCATATCATATAGTTCGTAACCAATGTTTTATGATTCAAAAACCAAAGTTCGTATAACAACAATTCGAAAGAGGCATTAGTGTTCATAGCAAATAACATGTCGGACAACTCATATCATAAGGTTCATATTCAACTATAACAAGGTTCAAAAATATGCACATCAAAGTCTTCCTAACATAAAGTTCAACCGAGATATCGCATGGTTCAATAAAACATAAGTTCAGAGCAAGCCAAAGTCGAACAATCGAGAAAAAGGTTCATAGCAATGGCATCGGAAACCCTAATAAGTAAAATAGGAAAGCTAGCGAAAAGAACATCATAAGGAACCTTTACTAAAAAGGTGGAATATCCAGACGATAGCATAAGTGTCTTAAGGTAATGTAGAATATCCGTGCCTTAAAGCAAATGAGAGGAAAAACAAGCGAACGAAAGTGAATCACTTAAGATGTAACGTCAGTGTCTTCTTCAACGAATCTACACGGATTATGATTATTATTTAATACTTATTAGCATCATTAAAGTTATAACGGATTCCTCGTGATTAACATTGTTAGAGTTATAAGTATATTCTCATTTTATAAGCTTCTTATGCATTTGTAAGTGTGTTACCTATTGATAACATATTTTATCTTTTCGCTTCATAAACTCATATTCGGACCAGACTTTAGTGATTTTATAAAATACTTACTTAGCTCAAATGAAATCAAGCAAATTACAAGGGTTCCCATATGAGTTAAAAGACTCTACAAAATTGGTGGCTTCTATATCTATGCCAAATGGCCTATGGAAAATCACCGAGTCCGGCACTGCCCGTAAAGTAATCGAAAATACACCTTAAAAGTTTACACTTATTGGACCTGTTTAGACACCTTGAAAAATTCCAAAACTCCCGAAATTCATTTATGTCATAAATATCACTCCTGTAAAAGGAGAGCTCCTAATTCTTATGGTTTGAAAATGAAAATCAAACAATCCAACTAATTTCGCACCTGTTTTCATTTCCTTTGACACTTGATCTTGTAAAATTCAAAATACGACTTAGACAACTCCAAATTCGACCAAACCACTTGGAAAACTTAACTAAGACATAAAATAAACTTTCCCACAAAACCCAGATTATTGTACTTGTAAATTGGATCTATGACACGCACAAGTTCGACATATGATGCTGTCCAGTTTTAGGGTTTATTAAACCATTGTAATCACATGTTTAGACCATTAATTACACTTAGGGTTCCATTCAAATTAGGGTTTCAATTATTAGGCATAATAACATCTATATATGTGGTTCGGTTCTTATGCTCAACATATATCTGATCCGATCCAATAATAACGTTACATACATGTTCTCTAACATTAGGTTCAATTGTATGGTTTGTGTTTGTTGGTTTCATACGGTTCGGCAACAAAAGAAAACACAAGCTCGGACTAAAACAACATGATACAACAATGTTAACATAAGGTGTAACGAAAGAAGACGTAAATATTTATACCTTAGCTTGTTGAACAAAATCATGACACCAAAGGTGTTTTAGTATTCGCCTAACGGGACAAAAAGAAAAGAAGAGGCCACAAAACTAGGGTTTCAACCTAATGTACATGTATTATATTTATAGGTGGTAATATTTTAGTTTAGGGCTTTGAGGAGGGGTTGGCTCTCGCTTGGCCCAACCGAACACACAAACAAACGCTTCCTACGGGCTTCCGCTCGAGTCCACACAAAACAAAACAAACGCGCCCAATCTTGTTCTCTTGGACTCTCGGCCCATATCAACAACGAACGGCCCAAATGGTTCACCATTAACGAAAAAACGAGGCCCAAATATATTTAGTAAACGCTTAAATCTCTCGTCAGACTCAAAATCGATCACGTAACATATTCGTTAAGTTTTAATTATTCGTAGAATTAGTTTTAATTTGCTAAATGATTATAAACGTATTGTAATGATTTTATAATTTTGATTTCGAGGTATTTTAGTCTTTATCTATGTTTCGTATTTTAGGGTTTTACATCTTGCATTCTTTTTATAGTGTACATGGCCAAGTCTCGCATGCCATAGGTAGAGTCAGTCAGTCAAGGTGGTCACAAATGTCAATTAACACTATCAAGGATAATATTAAGCTCGAACATTTGATTACACAAATATCCAAACCCAATAAACACACCATGCTTAGAAAGAACAAATTTATCGACTCAATAACTTGTTTATATCCATGATTATTCAAAATACTACTAAACCAAGTTCTTCCCGATATCGTGAACATGAATAACATTAAACAAAGTTACAATCTTTCCGTAACTAAAATTAAGATCTACACAACTACGACCATGCACCAAGGTCGTTGACTCATTTCCTTGTGAAGAATAGAACCATCATTCAAAGGACTCATAAGTCTTAAACCAGCCTTTCTTTCTTTACACATGAACTCGTTGCACCGTAGTCAACCCACCACGCAACATCATCATCCCGCACATAATGAGATTCGATACATATGTAACATAATAAATCAAAAGACTTAATTACCATATTATGACCTTTCAAAGAGTTGGAAGAACTACCACTCCCTCAACCATCGTCGCTCGATCCATTCGCTTTACCACCAACCTTAACACATTTGCAATCCCTTTAATGTGACCATTTTTGTTACATTTCTAACAAGGTGTGTTGCCTTCTTGTTAGGATATGCCCTTGTGTTGTCATGATATTTGCTTTTGCCTTTGTTGTTGCAGACCGTGGAGTTGTTATGCTCCACCATATTGACACAGATGCACCAAGAGTATTGCTACTCTTGGTTTGTCATTATCTCGCACCTTGAGAGATTCCTCAATGCGCAGATGATCGCCCAACTTAACCGTAGTTAACTCCTCCTTTTATGTTTCAAGCTATGCTTGAAATCTTTCCAAGAAGCGGGGAAGTTTATCAATGACACAAGAGACTGAATAGCCTCATCCATGTGCATATTGTGTTGCGTAAACCTTCCAAGTATACCAAGAAGTTCATTGTATTGTTCCATAACCGGTTTTGAATCACTATTTTGTAATTTGTGAAATTACTTACAAGAAACTTCTTACTTGATGCATCCCCGCCCATATATTTGGCATCCTAAGCAATCCCACAAGATTTTGAAGATTCAAAGTTCGATAAATATCAAACGAGAATCGACATACCATTGATGATTAGACCTCCTCGTAAATGTAGTCATTCTCCCATTTGCTCCTCCTCCCGATCCGCCTCCACAAGAGCATCATCCCCATCATCGTGAATAGGAGTGGTTAGCACATACACCACACTCATGCTTCGATGCCAGCAGTTGCATCTTCTTCCGCCATCTCTTCCAGTCCACCTTCAAACTTATCAAGCTTGGCAAAACAGTTATGTGTTTCATTGCAAAGAAGAACCATTGATTATCACATATAGTTTACTTTGATTGTTGGTAAAGAGCCCGCAACAAGGTTAAGACAATCAATGCAAGCAATCGCAATACCACCATGTGGTTACGTGATATCACTTGAATCGCAGGATCACTTTCCAAAGTAAACTATTCGACCCCAATGCCCGGGTATCATGAATATCTACTTGGGATAAGACCAAATGTTTGTTAGTGATTTAGGCACAAATCAATAACCCTTTTGCTTAGAAGTGTTAATCGCTTTCCGGTGTCTTTCACGCATGACCTGGACATCCTATTTATAGGAAATTACCTTAGCTAGTCAAATGGAATTATGAGAATTAATCGCCCATTAAATGCCTCATCATTATCCCCATTATAGCCGTTAGTGGTTACATGACCAATTAAACGCGGTTATTATGCGCTTGAAACCGCCACTTGAATAGTCAACGCCCGCTATAAATAGTACTTTCACACCAGCAAGATTTCATACCACCAGCGCTAGGTGTCAAATGGTCGACCCTACCCGACCCGAACCCGATAAGGCCTTATAGGGTCGGGTTGATTCTGTCCAATCTTAGCTTATCGGGTTTATCGGGTTCAACCCGATAAACCCGATAGCCTTATAGGGTCGGTTGTGGTTTAATTTGGTTCGCTATTCGGTTGATCTGATAAACTATAATGTCCCATTAACAAATCCATAATTTTTGAAACTAATGCCGCTTTATTATAGTCCATTAGTTACGATTCTTGAACAAATTCATAAATTGGTTCTTTAACCTTAGTTCTAGTTTGGACCAGAGTTTAGTCGCTTTCTATTTTTTTTATGAAGCTGCTACAAGATGGAAAATAACGATATGACTATCGACTCAAAATTTTCGTGCCAAATGACTACTTAATATACTTTGAAATGCTCGATTATTTGTTATATATTAAGGTTTTAGGAAATAGAAATGTTCTCGCTGGTTTTCTTCTAAATAAATTTCATGTTTAGTGATATTTTAATGAATGAAGTAAATTGTTCGATGAGCTTTGTGTGTAACCCGATAACCCGACAGACTCAACCCGATAACCCGCAACCCGATAGACCTGATAAGCTTATCGGGTCAGGGTTTGGGTTAGTTTATTTTTTTCAAAACTCGATAGACCCGACCCGATAAGCCCCAAACCCGAATTGACAACCCGATTGACACCTCTACTAGCAAAGATTTTCATAACATCGCTGAAACATAGCACTAAGAATGAAAACATCGCTTATCCGCACTAACTTAGCACTAGCAAAGGAAACACTTATCAAGACTAACTTAGCACTAGCAAATGGAAACACTACTTATTAGTACCAATATTACACTATCAATATTAACTTAGTATCATCAAGCATCAACCATTATTTGAGTCGTGGTGTTCAGGATCTTACGGTGTACATCTGCACCTCCCGACTCCATTACCGTGTGTGAACTAATCCCACAAGTGCACTAAATTTTCCAACAATATATGCTTAATGATAAAAAGCTAAACACATGAAAATCAACCTAATTATGTTTTAAACTCTAAAGATCATTTGAACGAGATATGTTTTTAGTAGAATTGACAACTAAGAGCATTCTCAATCATAACACCAATAACACTTCACGCTGCCACCAACATCGGCTTTTAACATTTAACATTAGCATCCCCAAAACACCTACAACCATAACATCCCAATAACATCAATAACATTTCATATTTTTAATTTCAACCCCAAACTAAAACAAACACTTCATTTATTAAACTAAAACAAACATTTCATTAAAATTGAAAACATATTACAACACGAGATTAAAAAAAATTACAACGAAATAAAAAACACACCGCAAATAAAACGTTACAACAAATTAAAGGAAATGACGAATACGACATCTATCGACGAGGTTTCGTTATATTTTGATGATTCGATCTTTCTCGCTATTGATCCACTCCACCACCATCGATCTTGCGCCTCAAGAGGGCGCCATCAAAAACTTTATATCTTCCAACCTTGTTAATGTGAGATCTCTTCCCGGCCGGGTCTCGACACGCCGCTTTCATGGTTTCACATTTCATACGAAACTCGCTTGCTATAGTTTCGCGGAAATGTCGACGAGCTCTGCCCTCCAAGGCTTGTTCCCCAAAGATTTGTTGTAGTCTCGGATCTTGCTTTCTTGGTAGCACGCTTTTTCCCATGGGGCGTGGTTGTTCATCATTACCAAACAAAGCCTCGCTTGTTTGGCTTGGCACATCGCCGGGTTAAATCAACCGGTTCCGCCATGGTCCATTTCTAATAATGACGAAAACCTCCCAAGCGCCATCGAGACCAAACCGTGCTCCTTCGATTCCTCACGATACCATTGCTTTGCCCGCTTCATCACATCCACCTCACTTTCCCGCTTCGCTGATCCCGCTATGCACGTATGTAACCGCCGCTGAACTTTGTGCATATGCCGCTCAACGCTTTCCATTTGCTTGACATCATGTCCTCGGGCGCCGCTGAAAGTTGTTTTTATTGAACTCATTTCACCCGATACCAAAACGATCTCTGACACTTTCTGACACTTTCCAACTTTCTGATCCTCTCGAATAGCCTATGTAACACCTGCAAGTAATGCTTCCTCGCCGAATTCCAACGCAAAGAATCGACAACCTTCTTCATCGTAATCAATTGGTTCAGTTCTGGTCTTTGATTTCTTTGATTTTCGCTAACACGACCTTTTCCTTTTTTTGAGGAGACGCGTGTCGTGAACATCTTGTGTTTCAGCCAGATTGTTATGCACTGCTAGTGAATTGTAGATTTTGAAAGTGAGTTTAATTGGGTATTTTGTTGGTTTTGTTGCTGCCACACGTATGTTTGATGTTGTTGATACATTTCTGGCTCGAGAAGCCCAGTGTGTTGGGGTTTGAAGATGAACCCGCTCAAGTTAGGGATGATGAACCCGGCTCGGAGGATTCCACCCACCACCGAGAAGATTGAAGAAAGTATCGCCGCTGCCTCCCGACATTGTTTTTTTTGCGCTAATTGAAGTTCGAAGATCGAGAGTATTGAGATGATTTAGAGTGGAAGTGTGAAAAAATGGTGTTTTAATTGTGTATTTATAGTGGTTAAAAAGGTTTTTGAATTTTTTTTTTATAAATTCTAGCCGTTAGGGTGGTTTTTGATTTTTTTAAACTTAACGGTTAGTAGCCGTATGTAGGACTGGTTTTGAAATTTTTGAATTTTTTTTCAAGCGCTTGAACGCTGCTGCTACATTACCATAACGTGTGAGGACCAACGTCGCCAAAGAACATAACTTCAGTGGGTAACGCCGATAATCTAAGAGTTTAGTTAATTAAACCAAGTACATGCTAACATTGTACATGCTCTAAGTTCTATTTCCTTTTCATTCTAGGATATAGCACTTGCTAGTAATCCATGTAACATTCTATAAGTTTGTTTAAATCGGATAGAGTGATTTAGTAATCCATGTAACACTATTGTAATTTGCTTTCTAGTATCATGCTAGTTTTTAACCGAATCGGCGTAAAAAAGAAAGAAAGGTATAAGCACTCATAAACTTATAAATAGATATGTATTCTCATTCTAATAAATAAGCCTCCGAGTTTATTTGTCGTTAGTTGTCTAACTATATAGTATTTGAGAAGGATCTAGTGAGTACTGATTATTAAAACGGAGAAAACGGTGTTAAACATTACCATATATTTTAAATAAGGAGGGAAAATAATAGTATAGATTTATATATTTTTGTAGACATCTTAAATTGGTGGTTATACTTTTCTCATTTTTCTCATCATAATTATATTTCATTCGATCCCAAGCTAAGTAGTATTTAAGTCATGTTTAAAAGTTCAAATACCTATTAACTCATGAGTTGTAATTTTACGGTTAAATCAGTTGTGACATAAACTAAAAAGTCAATAGTAAAATTTTTAACAACTAAAAGGGAAAAGCTATGCACGTGTTTACGCATGCTTTACAGGATAAAAACTAATACTAAACCAACTTAACTAATAATAGTATGAGTTACCAAAGTGTATAATTATAATATATGGCAGTTCAAGTACGTGGTCCCAAACACTCCAGCATAAACCGCACAAACAAAGCAGTTTTAAGTCTTAACTTTAAAGTAATCAACTTCGTAATAGTAATTATCGGAGTACTAATAGTTTAATAATCGTAATCCACATCATTATTAGTCATATTTATCTAAAACCAATGCAGTAAACCCTGACAAAGCATGCCAACGTATCAAACTTCAAAAGTTTTCAAATACCAGTTTAAAGATCGCCTATTTCGCCATAAACATACATTTTAATTTCAGTCCATCGCCGCTATATACATTTTTAGCCCAAGCCCGACAAGATAAAACAATGTATTTTTGTTGATGGTTGGTTATATAGTTAATGTACATTATGGTATCACAACTAGTGTGTTTGTTCATTGACCTGATCCAAACCCGAATTTAGTCCAGCCCGGCGAATTAATCGGTTCAAAATATATTCGGTCAATCGGTCAACTCGAATTGACCGAGTTCTAAACAAGGTCGGTTCTGGATGTTTTTAGCCTTTGACCCGATTCGAACCCGACTAACCTCCGCCAACAACTCTTTACAATATAAAAATCTTAATGACCCGAACCCGAATTGACCGACCCGACCCGAGTTGACCCGAACCCGAATTGACTCGACCGAGTTGACCCGAGTCTAAATAGGGTCTGGTTCGAATATGTTTTAAGAGCTTGACTCGATTTGACCCGACCGAAGTCGACACGAACCCGATCGTCAACCCAAATAACACCCTATTCACAACAATGGTTCAAGTATCTTTAATTATCAAATTTAATTTGTGTTATTTTTTTGTTAAGTAGGATTATGATTGTTTATGATTTGTGTAATTTTTTTGTTAAGTAGGATTATGATTTGTGTTCAGTAAGAATAGGTGGAGTAGAAGCAATAACACTTTAGGTGATTTGGTGAATGAATATGTAATCATCTGTTAAAGATTGAGTTATCATGACTTAGGTTTGGTTTTGGCGTTTAAATGCCTTGTTTGTTGTAATACTCATGCTATCAAAATGGGTAACTATGGTATTGTCATACTACCCGATGACCGAATTGAATGTCCGCTTTGTTGTAATATACCATGTTGTCAAATGGACAACTATTGTATTGTCATACTACTGATGACTACATTGGTATGTATATATTTGTTAGCCAATGTACTTACTCTTGTATAAATACCCATGAATGTGTACATTTACCTCGCTTAGTGTCGAGGGACATTTGTTGCGGGATCATGTATTTGTTAAGTAGGATTGATGGAGTAGGAGTGTATCGGTTATGTGTTGATAATGACCCAAGTATAGGTTCATATAGTTGCAATGAAGCGTTGAAACACTTATGGACACTCACATATTCACTCGACTTGCATGTGTACATTTCTATTTTTATCGATGTTGACTAAAAAGTCAAAGCCGACTCCACATCAATTTTGACTTATGTCACTCAACACAAGTCAGGCTTGTTATTTAAACCGACCCACATTAATGTTTAGGGACATATTTTGCAACAAAATCCTATACAATAAATAGAAACCGCACTTTAAATCCCCTCACGTAACTTATTTACTCAATCGACTTTGAAAACCATGGAGAAAAAGGTTACTTTATTGAATTGTCGCTGACAATCAATATATTGTTTACTACCTTTTTACCCTACTTTCCGTGTTGTTAGTTCATGCCTATCCATTTTTTATGTTTGCGAGAAGGATTTTCGTTGATTCTTCCTCGATACAAGAAGTGACATTGTATCATCAAACAAATGATGAAGTCAATGTTCAAGCTTCCAATTGTTCAAGCCCAATCTGTGAACGGGTATACTCAAGCAGTGATGATTATGTTACAAGCAGTGACATTGTATCATCAAGCAGTGATGAAATTAGCAGCGATGAACTCGATGTTGAGACTATTAAATGGATTGAAAGATGCACTTTTATGTGGCCATAAAAAAATGTTCCTGTTAAAAGGTTCCAGCTTAAACATTTTCCAAACACAAAAATGTTCCACATCAAAAAATCGTCATAAATGCATACTAGCCCCGCCAAAGACAAAGATACTGGGATTGTACGAGTAATAAGACATTTGGAATTAAAAGATCGATGATGGTTTAGAGCAATTCAGAGAATGACAAGAAGGAAAAGGGTTCAAGTTGCAGGGTGGAAAAGGCAACTTGCCAAGAAGAAATGACATATTTGTTAGTGTTTGTGTTGCTCCATTTAAGGAGGAAGCATTGATGTGATAACTTTGTGGTAGTTGAAAAACTTTGATTGTAAGTTAGTAGTTGTAACACCCCAAATTCGGTATATGCAATGGAATTAAGGTCAGTATTACTTCATGGATCACAGTCATAATAATAGATAAACGGCTCAAAAGAGACGTTTTAGATAAAACAGCTTATCATTCATTTATTTAAATCGTAGTTTTACAAAATAAAGGTCCCAACGAAATCATCAAATACATAGTTTTATTCTGTGAATGATAACAAATGGACACCCTTTTATAAGAAAGTCCATAGCCACTCAGTTGCCAAGTCGTGCTCTAGTTTCCGAGATAAAACATGCTAAAAGTCAACACAAAGGTTGAGTGAATCCATAGTGTTTGAATAATAATTAGTTGAACACAAGATAAGTGTAGTAAAATCAGTAATATCAAAAGACAATATATTGCCCTAAGTCTCATGACACGCAAAACCTTAATAACTAACGCGCCATAATAATGACGTAAGTTACAAACATCATAGTGATGATGTGAGAAACAATGCCCCATGGTAGGAGTTTTCCATTCTCCTAGTATTCTCAACAGCGCATTTGGTTACCCATCCGACTAACACAAATGGGCGCCAACCGCCAATAGATCTATTCACTATATTCGCTCACCGCAAGTGATTAATGGTTCATGATATGAGGGACTTTAGTGGCAACAGAGGTACTTAGGCAATATCAATCAAGATAGCATATAGAAAATACTTGTGTTCGGTTTTGTAGCATGTATCTCCTACGAGTTTTGAAAAGAATATGTAAGAGTGGGACTATGAACTCACCTTCGGTGTTACCGTAGTCCTGATGGAAAACAAATTAAGTAATATGAACAAAGCCGCTCCGACTCGAGACACGAGTTAGTATGTCATGTTTTTAGTATTCGAGTTCAAGTTTATGTGATAACAATGCTTTATCGATAGTTAGGTAACATGAAGTCTCTTCAAAAATTAGCAATACTTATCATTCTTATTTTTATTGCTCGGATGATTGATAATAAATTTTATCGAAACCCAAGTTGTTAAATATTTTATGTTTCCAAAATGTTATAATTTACAATTTTAAATATTTACAGTTTTTACCCTTGCACTTTCAAAAATGACACTTTAAACCCTCAACTATGGGTTATTGACAAAATCAACCCTTGTATAATTAACTTTGCAGAAATTACATTTTTAGCCCAAGAAAACTTTATCTTTCAAAAATTACAATTTTTATACTTGTAGTTTTATAAGAAAATTTCACTTGTTTTAGGCCTAAATTGACAAAAGTGAGGGTAAATATAGGCGAGGCCTTAAGAGGTTTTTATTACGTTCTTGATCCCTTCAAGAGTTTGTTGGGTGGTCTTTCTAATGGTTCAAACTAGAAGTCTTAAGCTCTTACGGTTTGATCGCAATGATTTTCCAAAGTAGGGGCTTAGGTGCCTTTGTGAAAAGTGTTGGTTTGGGCGATAACAGCCCAAATGAGGATGATTTTACACGAGGCAAGCCAATGTTTTAACAACGCAATTGATCCTTTAAACACTTTTCCTGTAAGCTCTTCTAAATGGTATAGGTCTCATATCCTAGTCATCTTTGGTTAGAAAGAAACTAGTCCCTGAACATGGCCACTTGGCCACGACGCGTTTTAAGGAAATTTCATTTTTGACTCATTAACTTTTACGGTGTCACCTAGGGACATTGTAATATGTTAATTAACTCTTTTTAAGTCATTATCTAACATTCTATAACTCCTACGACTCAAATTTTGAAATGTGCATGCAAGGTCTTTTTATGAAAATCTTCACGAGTCACCTTCTTTTTGGTTGATTATAAAAGAAACCATAAGAGTTTTTAAAGTCGTTATTAGGGCTTTAAAATCCTTGCAGCGAGCTCTTTAAAACGGTGTAAGTTTCATACTTTACAACCTTTTAATTAGCAAGATATTAATTATTGAAAAGGGTTACTTAGGCTAGTTTTGACAAATTGAAAATCTTGTTTCCAAACCATACAACTTTATAACCTTTGCATACAACCTTGTGACATGTTGTATAACTCATTTTCAATGTTTCTAAGAGAGTTCAAAATTGACTTTGGTTTTTAGGACTTATGGCCCTAATGGTGTGCCGTTTTTTATGCATGGCACCTAGGCTTTTCAACCAGGTTATGGGGGCGTTTTATAGTGTCCTAGGTGGTGTTTACAAAGGTACTTTGGTTGGCCCTAATACCTTTAACATGATGTAGAAAAATGGGGCGCAAGTAGGGGCTTGGAGCTGTTTTTGCGTCAAGACCAGAAGCAGAAAACAGAAACACGCATACCATTTAATATAAACTTATAGGGTGTTAGTTATTATACTAAGTGTTTATTTAGCTTGCTCAAAGGACTCCTAAAGTGTTTTAACATTTGAGAAAAACGCACCACAAGAGGGTGTTTGTCTTTGAGCACGCCAGTTACAGAAAGAAAAAGAAAAGTGGTTTTCGACCTTGTTTTCCACATGACACTAATCCATAATCATGTATATGTGTTATTGAATGTATAAAATGATTAAGAAAAAAGTTGGAGTACTTACTAGGCTCTAGGACTCAAATTAGCTGAAAGTCCAACCAATGAAATGCTTATATAACCCAAAATCTTTCCCTTCTCCTGGACTTTATTACCCCTTTCCTTTGTTTCTAATGGTGGCTCTAGTTTAGAATATATATGAGTGTGTATGATTTTGCATGGTTCGAATGGTGATGATAGAATATGGGCAAAGTGTGTCGCTATATATAGGTGAAAGGATTAAGGGTTTCCAGAAAATTGTAGTTACTATATTATGGGAGAAGGAGACATGGTGAGGTGGAGCTTTGGAGTTTGTAAGGGTGCATGTGATGAAGGTTAGAGTGGCGATGATGCTGAATTTCAGACCATGGGTCTTACCCCTAATCTTTGACCATGGTAAACACTTAAGGGACAAGGTGAGGTAATCTATGAGGTGGTTAATCTTAAGCCTTAAGAGGCTTTAGTGGCTCAAGGGTTGATTAACTCATTTGGTTTAACTATAGTTTGATTTGGACTAGGCTTATGAACTAGGGCACGCTTTTGGCTTAGGGTGTTTGTACCTTAGCTAGAAGTTGTTGTACATATGGTTACAAAGTGTAAGAAACTTAGTTAGGGCTTTTAGTTAGTTTCTTGCCAAGTCTAGTTATGTAAGTGTAGTAATCATATATTTTAAATTGTTAAAAGTATAGTGTATTACTCACTTGTACTCTAAGCATTTGAATGTTTTACTTATAAGAAATACATTTTTAAAGCTTGTGTTTAAAAAGTTTGTATAATGTGTGTAAAATTAAATACACCTATGCATCAATGACTTGTACATTGGCTTGATAAACTTGTACTTTGGTAATTGGTAAAAGTTTCATATGTATTTTTTTAAATTTTAGTTTGTGATTTTATTTACATAAAATCATAGGGTTTGCAAACTAGGGTTTTAACCGAAAATACTCTAGAGTTAGGGTTTTATGCCTTGTAAGCTTGTACATTAAGTTTAAGGGTTTGTACTTTAGGGTTTATGACATAGTATCGAAATTGTTATAAATCAAAGCTTTAAGAAAACCCTAATATATATAGTAAACATTCTATCGGAATGACGCTAATTATATAAAGGTAATATATGCCAGACATTACGTGTTTCGTGGCATAATTATTATAGCAATTTATAGTTAAGCGTGCTCATGTAAGGACACAACTGGCATGGGTGACCATGCCGGGAAGTTTCAAGTAAGACATTGTTGTGAGACTTCCATTGTCACATAAGTGTCTGTATATCAAAAGGCATTGACTATGCAAGAGAGCAGTTTGGGAGTTTGGCATATTATCTATTTGTACTAATCAAATAAAAAAAATTGTACGTAGAAAATGAATTATCATTGATTAATATAAAGGCGGATTTTTACCCATGGTTACAGTCTCCCCTCCTTAAATGGAATCTCATCCTCGAGATTCACCGGTGTGTTGGAGAATAGGTGTGGGTACTTCACGGAATTGATCTTCCTGCTCCCAAGTAAATTTCGTCCTACCTTAGAATTCCATCTATCCTTAATGATAGGATTCACTGCTTTAACCGCTTAACATCCCTATCCATGATCTCCACGGGTTCTTCCATGAAATTGAGCTTATCGTTGAGTCGAGTTCTTCATCGGAATGACAAGTGTTTCATCCGACAAACACCTCTTTAGGTTGGAAACGTGGAAGGTAGGGTGTATGTTACTGAGCTCTATAGGAAGCTCGAGTTTATAGGCTACTGGACCGACTCTTTCCAGAATCTTGAATGGTCCTATGTATCTAGGATTTAATTTTCCCCGTTTTCCGAACCTAACCGTACCTTTCCATGGTGATACTTTTAGCATGACCCTGTCTCCAACTTCAAATTCCATAGACTTTCGCCACGTTAGCGTAACTCTTTTGCCTATCTCGCAGCCTTGTAAATGTTGGCTTAACTGTACTATCTTATCGCTGGTTTCTGGATGATTTCAGTCCAGTGAGTTGAGCTTCTCTATCTCGCCCAACACACGGGTGATCGGCACTTTCGTCCATAAAGTGCTTCGAACGGTGCTGCCTTGATGCTGACATAGTAACTATTGTTATATGAGAATTCTGCCAAAGGCAAGTGTCTATCCCATCCTTTTCCAAAATCTATTACGCATGCCCTGAGCATATCTTCCAACGTTCGAATGGTTCTTTCGCTTTGTCTGTCAGTCTGAGGGTGGTAAGCAGTACACATGTCTAATTTAGTACCTAAAGCCTTTTGGAGTGATTGCCAAAATCGGGATGTGAAACGAGCGTCACGATCCGAGATAATGGAAATTGGCACCTGTCGTGAAACCTGCCTCTCCTTAGATACAACCATGAGTTTCCATTTCATCGCCTCCGATTGGCAAGAAGTGCACTGATTTCATGAGGCGATCGATGTTGACCCAAATTGTGTCATACCCACTTGACGCCTTAGGCAACTTGGTGATAAAATCCATTGTTATTCTCTCCCACTTCCACAAAGGAATCTGGTTGAATCAACAAGTTTGACGGCTTTTTGATGTTCCCCTTCACTCGTGAACATGTCAAACATTTACTAACATACTTAGCAACATTAGCCTTCATGTTTGGCCACCAAGAAACTTTTAAGGTCCCGATACATCTTTTCGCACTCGGTGAATGGAGTACTTCGACTTGTGTGACTCATGCATAATCACATTTCGCAAATCACCATAATGTGGTACCCGATTTTGTTCTTTATGCAACGAGTTCCATCGAACGACTTTCAAACATCTTGTCCATACCTCGAAATTCTCACCGAATATTCTCTTCTTTCATTGCCTCGATCGCTACCGAGAATTTGAGATGGTAAATTCAAATTAATGGTCATGCCTAAGGCTCGACCAAGAGGCTTAATTGTTTTTTCTCGCTCAAAGCATCCGCTACCACATTTGCTTTTCCAGGTGGTAACGAATTTCACAATCGTAGTCACTTAGCAACTCCAACCAACGTCGTTGCCTCATGTTCAATTCTTTTCCGATCAAGAATATGTCAAGGCTCTTGTGATCGATGAACACAATACACTTTGTACCGCACAAGTAATGCCTCCGATCTTAAGAGCAAATACCACCGCCCCGCCCGCATCATGTGTTGTGTAATTCTTCTCATGCGGTTTGAGTGCCGGGATGCATAAGCGATGACTTTCTCTTTGCATTAATACAGCCCTGCACCTTGATGTGATGTGTCACGCTAACAACGAAATCGCTAATCCCTTCGTAATGCTAGAATTGGAGCTTCAAAGCTTTTGCTTTAGTAGTGAAATGCTTCCTCCCGATCTTTTCCCTAGATGTACTTCTTGTTCTTTTGGGTCAATTCACCAAAGATTTGGCAATCTTTGAAAATCCTTCTATGAATCTCCCAGAATATCCAAAGAAGTCCTAAAATTGACGCATCTCCGTGAGGTGTGGTAGGTGTCGGCCAATTCTTGAGCTGCGATTTTGGAAGGATCTACGTGAATTCCATGTTGATCGATTACGTGCCCAAGAAACTCAGACAGCGAATCCAAAATCACACTTGGAGAACTTTATGCATGTTGTTCTTTCTTGAGTAGTTCCAAAATAGTTCTTAAATGCTCCCCATGCTCTTCTTTTGCATGGAGTAAATGAGAATATCGTCAATGAACACTATTATGAATTTGTCCATAAGGTTTGCACACCTCGCTCATGAGATCCATAAACACGGTGGTGCATGGTCAACCCAAATGGCATCACCGAATTTGTAATGACCGTATCTCGTCCCGAACGCCGCTTTAGGAATATCTTCTTTCCTTACTGTAATTGATGATAACCCCATCTCAAATCAATCTTTGAATAAACACTGACCCTTGTAGTTGGTCGAACAAGTCATCAATCCTCGGTAATGGTATCGGTTCTTTCACCGTAAGTTTATTCAACTCTCAGAATCAATACACATCCGAAAGATCCGCCCTTCGCTTTGACGAACAGACCGAGCTCCAAGGTGAAGAGCTTGGTCGAATGAAACCTCTATCTAATAATTCCCGCAGCTTGGTTGGATAGCTCTCGCATTTCCATTTAAGCCAAACGGTAGGGTGCTCGTGCATCGGGCGCCGCTCCTCGAACTAAATCAACTGGAACTCACCGACGAACAGTGGTAATCCGTGCAATTCTTCCGGAAAACTTATGGAAAATCCCTTATTATTGGTACATCTTCAAGTCGTTGGTCTCGTCTTTTTCTCCGTCACACCGAGCTAAGAACGCGTGACATCCTTTGTTGATATACTTTATGGTTTTGAGGCATGCGATAATGCTTAATTTAGTCCTACTTCAATCACCCCGGATGATCAACGCTTCCCTGTAAGGGATGTGAACCACCTTCGTCACATATTATTCTCGCATGGTATTTAGACAAACCAATCCATACCAATAACAACATCGAAACTACCGAGTTCAATAGGCATAAGGTCTATGTTGAAAGGTTGGTTTAGTAAAGTCGAGTGCAACCCGGATTATAGTATTAGTGCTACTAATTTTCCGTTAGCTAGTTCTATTTCGAGGTGTTGTCTAGGGCGCTTGGGGTGAGTTTAAGTCAAGAAGCGAAAGTAATGGATATAAAGCTTTTATCGCCAGATCAAATAATACTTTAGCTAAATGTTGGTTGAGAGAAAACTTACCCCGACCACATCCGGGTTCAGCCGAGTGTTTACATCTCCTAGCACGTAAGCTCTTGCACGGGCCGTGTTGTTCGTTGCCATTCCGTTTGGGACATCGATTTTGTAATGTCCTTCTCACCACATCCGTGGTATATTACTTCTACAGTCGCAAATTAGCACCGAGGCCCTACGCCCTTTGGTTTTGTGGCGGCTTCTCGTGATACTTTCCGCACTTAATAAAGCATGGCCCATTGTTGTGCATCTTGCATCGGTTGCATAGGGGCGATTTCAAAGATAGCCACCGCCTCCAAAGAGGTGCGGCTACATAAGCTTCGATGCCTTCCCCGCCTTTCCTGTTGTTGGTGATGGTTGTTTCGATTCTGGAGATGGTGGTTGTTGTTTCGGTTGTTGTTTAGTAGGTGTTATTGTTGGGGTAGTTGTTATGATGGTGGTTGTCCTTTGTCATCAAGCTTTCTTTTGTGATCGTTACCTCCTTGGGTGAAACCACGCTTGACTTCCGATCCATTAATGTTCGAGCAATGGAAATTGCTTCCTCTAGTGATTGTGGTTTTGATGAGGTGACATTCCCCCGACTGCGGGTAAGCCTTCGTACTTTTCCAATGTCTTCTCAAGATCGTGTACTACAGCTGGGCATAGCATTGCTGGGCCTCGAACCTCCGGTTGTAAGTCTTGAGATCGGGCCTTTCACCACCACCGGTGAAACTCATCTTCCAACTTAATCTCAAAAGGGACAATACTTCTTTAGCATCCTTGCCTTGAAGTCACCCACGCGAGTTGATAAGCTGCTCCAATACCCATAGTTTGGGCATAAACATTCCACCAAGATAAGGCATCATCCAATAGAGTCCCCGAGCAAAAGTGACCTTGCGATCGTCCAGACAACCGCCTCATGAATACCGCTCTCGTCATTAAACCAATGAGCCAACTCGCTTGTTCTTCCGCCTTTGAAAAAGGTGGGTTTACGCTCATGAAATCTTTGTAAGTACATCCGCGAGCTATATCTCATCTCGCTTTCTCCGCTTAGGCTCGCTAGTATTTCCGTGAGCGGGCCATTGTTGTTGCTTGCCTCTCAAGTCAGCAGAACAATCGCCCCGCAACTAGTTGTTGGATATCAGCTTGGGACATAGCGGGTGCTGGTGTTTCGGTGGAATTTCTTGTTCGCGCCATATTTCTATTAATGCCACAAGAAAATATATTTAGAATGATCATGTTATGTTATAACAAATAACAAGGTAAATTTGTAGAAGTCATAACAACATAACCACAACAAATAATTTCTTATAAAACCTTTATTGATACCATAACATAGCATAATATTACAACCATATATAGCCATAAGTAACTTGTTAATTTTTGTAGAACAAAAGGGATACAAGTGTCTTATTTATGCTACATACCATGGCTAAGACATAATACAAAAAGCTAATAGGTAAAGGTTTAGTCTAGTGATTTCCAGATGTTCCTCCAAGACGGCTCTCAAGTTCTCTGATCTTGTTGTGAAGGTTCTGTATATACTCCCATTTTCGGACCCGAGTATCTTCCATCATTATCTCTAGGGTAGTAATTCTGGAGTGAATCCTCATGATATCATCACTTTGAATCATCATTATATTTGACATTATCAGATCATTTTGATATAACAAAGGGAGGTCTTGATTTATTTGTACGTGATGTTGCTCCAGACTATGTGCCTTTTCACGAGTCTCTTGTAACTCTGTTGTCAAGGTGTCTAACTTTTGCCTCATGGTTGCTTGCTTAGTAATTAACTCCACCAGTTCTCCCTCGATTCCTTCTATACGTTCAAGTGGTAACTCATCAAGGTGTCCTAAAGCAGTATCAATTTGTTCCTCGTGTCTTTCCATACGTGCTACGAGTGTAGGAAGGGTAGGTGGTCGGTCCATTGCTGCTTGCGAACTTTCTCCTGTCTCGAATACCCATGGTGGAGTAGGGTAATCAGGAGTAGGTGATCGTAAAGCATTGTACCGGGCAACTATAGCTCTCGCCTCCTCTTCAAGATCATATGGCTGAGATGGAGGAGTAAAATCAGAGTCGAGGGCTGATCATAACCGGCCTCATGTGGTGATATCTCCCCGCCAAGAATAGCATCTAGATGTGGTGATGAAGGGGTGGTGAAAATGGGGATGTGGTGTAGGTAACATGTATGCAGTGGTGGAGGCACAGTGAATTGTCCTTTTCCGTGCCCTTTCAAAGGTTCTCCTAGGCGGTCCTGTCGTGTGTTTGACGATGGTGCTGGGTCTGAAGGTGTTAATGGTGTTGATGACATGTGGATACATGATCGAACAGGGTGTACCCTTTTTCGGGGTGTGTTCATGTAGGTTGTACCATAAGGATAATAACGGTATGCCTCCATGAATGGTTCTGGTTCGTAAGGCTCTAGCACTCGAAATCTCCTTTGTCTAATTGGTGAGGGTGATGGAGGCAGTGACTCAGAAGATGAGGAATCTGGGTCGATGCCCCGCCTCCAAGAATGTACCATGTTCCTCCTAGCAACCATATATGGATCGTCAGAAATGGAGCGATATCGTACTACCGAACGCCTCCGACCAGTAGCGTGCCTCGGATGATGGATCAATATCGTGTACCACCGCGAACACCTCAAATGGTTCCTCGGAAGGACTCGACTCCATATCTAAGGTAGCGGCCTCAGGTGCCGGAGAGTGGATCGCGAATCGTAGTAGGATAGGTTTCTCCGGCACGAACTCCGGTAAGCTAGGACTAGAGGTAGAGAAAGACATAGCTCAGAACAACCCTAATTATAAATACCTCATTATATATATAAATAATTAGTATAAGCATGCATAAACAAAGGTCTCGAATGGTGTAGTGGCACAGAGGACTTTATTTAAGTGTGAAAAGAGTTATAGTTTCGGATTTGTATTCCGTCTTTATAACTATGGCTCGATACTAATCAGAACACCCCAAATTCGTATCTGCGGAATTAAGGTTGGAGTATTACTCATAGATCACAATAATAATAGATAAACGGCTCAAAAGAGACGCTTTAGATAAAAACAAGCTATCATTCATTTATTTAAACCGTAGTTTTACAAAATAAAGGTCCCAACGGAAATATCAAATACATAGTTTTATTCTTGTGAATGATAACACAATGGACACCCTTTTATAAGAAAGTCCATAGCCACTCCGCGCCAAGTCGTGCTCTAGTTTCCGAGATAAAACATGCTAAAAAGTCAACACAAAGGTTGAGTGAATCCATAGTGTTTGAATAATAATCGCTTGAACACAAGATAAGCAAGTAGTAAAATCGCGAATATTGCGAGACAAAGATATCGCCCTAAGTCTCATGACACGCAAACCTTAATACTAACGCCATAATAATGACGAAGTTACAAACATCATATTGATGATGTGAGCAATAATTCCCTCCGGTAGGAGTTTGCCATTCTCCTAGTATTCTCAATAAAGTGATTTCGTTACCTATCCGGCTAACACAAATGGGCGCCAACCGCCAATAGATCTATTTACTATATTCGCTCACCGCAAGTGATTAATGGTTCATGATATGAGGGACTTTTAGTGGCAACAGAGGTACTTAGGCAATATCAATCGATAGCATATAGAAAAATACTTGTGTTCGGTTTTGTAGCATGTATCTCCCACGAGTTTTGAAAAGAATATGGAAGAGTGGACTATGAACTCACCTCGGTGTTACCATAGTCTTGATGGAAAACAAATTAAGTAATATGAACAAACCGCCCGACTCACGACCGAAAGTTAGTATGTCATGTTTTAGTATTCGAGTTCAAGTTTATGTGATAATAATGCTTTATCGATAGTTAGTAACACGAAGTCTCTTCAAAAATTAGCAATACTTATCATTCTTATTTTATGGCTCAAATGATTGATAATAAATTTTATCGAAACCCAAGTTGTTAAATATTTTATGTTTCCAAAATGTTATAATTTACAATTTTAAATATTTACGCTTTTACCCTTGCACTTTCAAAATGACACTTTAAACCCTCAACTATGGGTTATTGACAAAATCAGCCCTTGTATAATTAACTTTGCGTAAATTACATTTTTAGCCCAAGATAACTTTATCTTTCAAAATTACAATTTTATACTTGTAGTTTTATAAGAAAATTTCACTTGTTTTAGGCCTAAATCGACAAAAAGTGAGGGTAAATATAGGCGAGGCCTTAAGAGGTTTTATTACGTCTTGATCCCTTCAAGAGTTTGTCGGGTGGTCTTTCTAATGGTTCAAACTAGAAGTCTTAAGCTCTTACGGTTTGGTCGCAATGATTTTCCAAAGTAGGGGGTTAGGTGCCTTTTGTGAAAAGTGTTGGTTTTGGGTGATAACAGGCCCAAATGAGGACATATTTTACACGAGGCAAGCCAATATTTTAACAACGCAATTGATCCTTTAAACACTTTGTTGTAAGCTCTTCTAAATGGTATAGGTCTCATATCCTAGTCATCTTTGGTTAGAAAGAAACTAGTGTTGCAAAATTTAGTGCACTTCCGGGATTAGTTCACACACGTAATGGGTCGAGGTACGGGAGCGTACACCCATATGGTCCCCGAACACCCGACTCTAATAGTGGTTTGTATCGATATTCCAAGTTTCCACCGCTTGTGCTTAGTTAGCAATGATAGGCGTGTTTCCATCGATAGTGCTTGGTTAGCATCGACAGACAAAGTGTTTCCACCGCTAGTGCTTAATTAGTAGCGATAGGCGGTTTCCACCGATAGTGTTATGAAAGTACCGCTAGTGGTATGAAAGCACCGCTAGTGTGAAAGTATCGCTGTAACGGCATTGACCTATTCAAGTGGCGATAACCGCATAATGACCACGCTTAATTGGTCATGTAACCACCAATGCCTATAATGGGGATAATTATGAAGCGATTAATTCTCTTAATTCCATTTGACTAGCTAAGAGTATTTTCCTATAAATAGGAAATCTGATCATGCATGAAGAGACAGACAGAAAAACGATTAACTCTTATAAGCGCAAGGGTTATTGATTTGTGCCTAATTCAATAACAAGCATTTGGCCTTATCCCAAGTAGATATTCGTGTAACCCAGGTATTAGGGTCGAATAGTTTACTTTGGAAAGTGATCACACGATTCCAAGTGATATTCGGTAGCCACCTAGTGGTATTTGCAGTTGCTACTGATTATCTTAACCCTGTTCTGGGACATAACCACCCCAATAATCAAAGTAAACTATTTGTGATAATCAATGAGTCGCCGCAATGAATGATATGGCTTCAAACTTTGCCAAGCTTGACAAGTTTGAAGGGTGGACTTTAGGAGATGGCGTAATAAGATGCACTTCTTGTCATTAAGCATGAGTGTGGTGTATGTGCTAACTACACCTATTCCTCGATGATGGGGATGATGCTACCGTGGAGTAGATCGTGAGGAGGATCAAATGGGAGAATGATGACTACATTTGCAGAGGTTTAATCCTCAATGGTATGTCTCGATTCTCTGCTTGATATTTATCGAACTTTGAATCTTCCAAACAACTATGGATTCCTTGGATGCCAAATATATGGCTAAGGATGCATCAAGTAAGAAGTTCCTTGTAAGTAATTTCACAAATTACAAAATGACCGATTCAAGACCAGCTATGGAACAATACAATGAACTTCTTGGTATACTTGGAAGGTTTACACACCACAATATGCACATGGATGAGGCTATTCAAGTCTCTTGTGTCATTGACAAACTTCCCCTTCTTGGAAAGATTTCAAGCATACCTTGAAACATAAGAAGGAGGAATTAACTCGATGAGTCAGCGCTCATCTCGCGCATTGAGGAATCTCAAGGTGCGTGATAATGACAAGCCAAAGAGCAAAGAATGTCTGGTGCATCTGTTGTCAATATGGTAGAGCATAACAACTCCACGTGTACAATGACAACAAAGGCAAACGCAAATATCATGACAACACAGGGCGATCCTAACAAGAAGGCAACACCTACTTGTTGGAAATGTGGCAAACCGGTCACATTAAAAGGGATTGCAAGGGTGTTAAGATTGGTGGTAAAGCCAATGGATATGGCACTAATGGTTCGTGGAGGTGGTTCTACCAACTCACCGAAGGTCGAATATGTTTAATAAGTCTTTTCATTTATTATGTTACATATGTATCTCGAATCTTATTATGTGCAGGATGATGATGTTGCATGCTGGGTTAACTATGGTGCAGCTCATGTGTAAAGATAGAAGTCGGTTCAAGACTTATGAGTCACCGAATGATGGTTCTATTTTTCACATGGGAAATGAGTCAATGTTTTGGTGCATGGTCATGGTTGTGTAGATCTTAGATTTAGTTATGGAAAGATTGTAACTTTGTTTAATGTTATTCATGTTCTCGATATAAGGAAGAACTTGGTTTCAAGTAGTATTTTGAATAATCATGGATATAAACAAGTTATCGAGTCCGATAAATTTGTTCTTTCTCAAAGATGGTGTTTTTATTGGTTTTGGATATTTGTGTAATCAAATGTCTGAAGCTTAATATTGTCACCGATTGTATTAATTCAAAGATTTGTGACCACCAATCGACCGACCGACTCTACCCTATGGCATGCAAGACTGGCCATGTACACTATAAAAGAATGCAAGATATGTCAGGATGGGTTAATCCCAACTTTTGACGTGGACCCGAAAAGTGTAAAACTTGCATGTTGACCAAGATAACCAAGAAACCTTTCGTGGTGTTAGTCGTGAGACTAAGCTCTTGGAGCTTATACACGATGGCGACGTGTGATTTGCATGCTAATCCTTCTTTGGGAAATAAGAAGTACTTTGTGACATTTATTGATGATGCTTCAAGGTTTTGTTATGTCTATCTCCGTTACATACCAAGGATGAAGCATTAGATAAATTCAATGTGTTTAAAATCAAGTTGAATTACAACTTGGGTCCCCGATCAAAAGATTAAGGACCGATAGGGAGGTGAGTACATGGATACTCAGATTTTCGATCCGCTGGTATAATCCATGAAACGATCGCCTTTATACTCCTCAAAGAAATGGTATTTCGGAAAGGAAAAACAGGTGTCGAAAGAGATGGTTAATTCCATGTTGTCCTATTCGTGATTGAGTCAAGGGTTCGGGTGAAGCTATGTTAACAAATGCTATTTATTAAATAGGTTCCCAACAAAAGGAACAAAGTTACCCTTATGAACTCGGACTAAAAGGAAACCCAACCTGAACTATCTTAGGTCCTGGGGTTGTAGGGTCATTGTAAGACTCCCTAATCCAAAGTCGAAAACTTTGGGTGAAAGAGGGATTGATTGCATCTTTGTTGGATATGCCGAGTATTCCAAGGCTTTTAGGTTCTATGTTATTGAACCTAATGAATATGTTTCAATGAACTCAATAATTGAATCAAGGATGTAAACTTTGATGAGAATAGATTCTCATCATCCCTAAACCAAGTTAGAGGATTCCTAATAGAACTCATGACACTGGTGTATCGAGGTCCCTAATGATGAACCATCACGTCCTCGATGAGGTTGTGGTTCAACAACTTTGAACATGTGCTCGGGAAGAGCAAAAGGGTCGTAACTCCAAAGTCATTTGAACTCGAAGTTTCAACTATACTTAGTTCAAGGAACAAAGGATGAGGTCTCGACCAATACCCTATTGCTTCATTGTTGAGGATGATCCAAGACATTTGAAGAAGCAATGAAGTCCTAGGATATTGCTTTCGGAAAGAAGCAATCAATGATGAGATGGATTCCATCATGGGACACAACACTGGGTGTTGGTTGATCTACCACCGTTGCAAACCTCCGGATTGCAAATGGATTTTCTAAAGGAAAATGAAGGTAGATGGAACTATTGAAAAGTTCAAGGCTAGACTAGTCATTCGTGGCTTTAAACAAAAGTCGTGGATAGACTATTTTGATACTTATGCCCCGTGGCTCGTAGACGCATCATAAGATCGCCGATTGCTTTGGCATCAATTCACAATCCGATTATTCATCGATGGATGTGAAGACATCTTTCTTAAATGGTGAATTGATGAGGAGGTTTACATGAACCAACCTCGTGGCTTCATCATGCCCGGCAATGAAAACAAGGTGTGTAAACCGATTAAGTCTCTATATTGACCAAACAGCACCTAAGCAATGGCATCAAAATTTGATGAAGTGGTTTTGTCTAGTAGTTATGTTCTTAACTGTCGACAAATGTGTATATAGCAAATTTGATGAACTGTAAAAGAATCATCATTTGTCTATATGTTGATGACATGTTGATCTTTGGCATCGACCAAAATCAGTCGACCGACAAAGGAATTTTTGTCATCAAGGTTCTCCATGAAGGACATGGGGAGGGTGATGTTATCCTTGGTATAAGGATTAAACATGAAAGTAAAAGAATTTCTATCTCTCGCCTCATTATATTGAGAAGGTGTTGAGGAAATTCAATTACTTTGATTGTACTCAGTAAGTACACCTATGGATACTGTGAGAAGCTAATGCCTAATAATGGCAAGGCAAGATCTCAACTTGAGTATTCTAGGTAATTGGCTGCCTGATGTATGCCATGACTTGTACAAGACCGATATTGGTTTTGCGTTGGGAAAATTGAGCAGTATACTAGTAATCCTAGTGCTCATCATCGCAAGTCAGTCTATTGTGGTAATCAAGTATTTGAAGAGAACTATGGAATATAGTCTCTCATATACCGCTATCCTTCGTTGGAAGGATACACTAATGCAAGTTGATCAAGAATAATCAAGACAATTCGCCTACTAGTGGTCGGGTATTCCTACTTGGCGGAGGTGCAATTCTTGGGCATCCAAGAAGCAAACTTGTATCACCGCTCAACAATGGAATCAATTTGTGGCTTTAGCAAACTTCGGTAAAGAAGTCGAATGGGTGAAAAATTGCTTCTTGAGATTCCATTGTGGCCTAAACCTATAGCACCTATTTCTATCCGGTGTGATAGTGTAGCTACATTGGCTAAGGCTTATAGCCGATGTATAATGGTAAGTCTAGACACTTAGGTGTCGACATAGCATGATCTGTGAGCTTATCATGAATGGGGTGGTATCTATAGAGTTTGTTAGATCTCAAGAAAATTTAGTCGATCACTTGACGAAGGTATTAGCTAGAGACTTGGTTATAAAGTCCGCTAAAGGGATGGGTTTAAGTCCAACTTAGTCATCGAATGCTAGGACACCCAACTCCTCCTAAGGAAACTTGGGAGCCGAGTTCAATGTGGAAAGTCGAATATTCAATGGACCGGAGCACATGTTTTATTTATATCCCAAGGTTGTGCTAAGAACCTCACCGAAAGGAGGATGAATTTTACTTAATGGTTAATTTTTTTGAAAAAGTGCTAAGGTGAGCATGAATAAAGAGGAACCACCTATGTAATCATGAAGTTTTGCCGCTTTAGAAGCTTTTGGACTTTTAGCTTTTACAACATTTATGAATTTGGATATGGACACATGGCTTGTATAGTGTCGAGTCATAAGTGTTGGAAAACTTGTGTATTTTATCTTCGTGTATTCAAATGAGTTGAAGGGTTCAATTTTAGAGCACCCCGATTCTCGAATATTTGAACGATAATGTACTAAGATGGAAATTCAATCCTCAAGATATTTTCGCTATGCACATGTTTTGTTTGATGTTTGTTTTTGCAAAGGAAGTGAACCAAATTGGGGAGGATTGTTGGAAAATTTAGTGCACTTGTGGGATTAGTTCACACCGTAATGGGTCGAGGTACGGAGTGTACACCCATATGGTCCCCGAACACTTTGACTCTAATAGTGGTTTGTACCGATATTTCAGATTTCCACCGCTAGTGCTTAGTTAGCATCGAGCAGGCAAGTGTTTCACCGATAGTGCTTGGTTAGCATCGATAGATGTTGTTTCCACGCTAGTGCTTAGTTAGCACCGATAGGCGTGTTTCCAATCGATAGTGTTAGTAAAGTACGGCTAGTGTGAAAGTACCGCTGTAACGGCATCGACCTATTCAAGTGGCAATTATAACCGCATAATGACCACATTTAATTGGTCATGTAACCACCAACAACTATAATGGGATAATTATGATGCGATTAATGGGCGATTAATTCTCTTAATTCCATTTGACTAGCTAAGAGTATTTTCCTATAAATAGAAATCTGACCATGCATGAAGAGACGTGTAAAAACGATTAACTCTTATGCGCAAGGGTTATTGATTTGGCCGATACGCTTCGCGCATGCTGCTCGGGTCAAAGGAACTTCCTTTTCGTCGAAAAGTTTTTCAACACCCTAGGCAAGTGAACCTAATCGTTGTAGTGTAGTATTAGGGTGCCACGGTATTGATATCGCTCTCTAGGGAATAGGAATGCTAGTGAGAAGTTACTACGCTAAGGTTAAGGTTGAGGAAGATTATTTTTATCTTTTTATGTTTTTTAGGAAATTTTGTTAGCCTTGATTATTTTTATTAGAAGTGATGGTCATTCACGATTAGGAACTTTGTAATGTGTGTTAGATATCGTGATAGAATAGTCAACGGGCTCGTGGATTGGGCTAAGCTAATTGGGCATAAGTTATGTTAAGCTAGCCTTGTCTAGTTCGTGAAACCCAAGCCCAATCCAAGTCCATCTCAAGGCCCATGGCCAAGCCTTAGGGCATCATCTCTCTTACTATAAATACCCTCAAGTATGTCATTTGAGGTGTGCTTGAGTGAGTGTGTGTGTGTTTTCCTTTGAAGCAATATAACATCTTATTGTTTTCATCTTTCTTCTCTACCTCTCTAAACATACATACGAATTTATACATCAAGTCACCAGTTCTATTCTTTATCTTTCTATTAGTATAGCATTTGTGTTGTACGTAAATACATACACGAATACATTATTCAAGTCACCAAGTTCTTACTTTTCTTTCATCTCACGCATGTGTTTGTATTGCTCTTCTTGTGTTGGGTTTGCTTGTTAAAGTGATAAGGTATTGTGATAAAAGGGGTTTACAATTGGTATCAATCGCCTAACAATGGTTTAGGAGTGTTTGTGTTTGTTTTGAAGTTTTGGTATACACATTAAGCTCACGCTTTTATACTTTTGATACGCTTAAAGCTTTAATTTTGCACCAAAAATTCAAGATTCTTGTGGTTTAAGGTTTATTTGGTGCTAAAGTTTTAGTTTTTGCAAAAGTTTGAAGCTTTACGTGTTTTTCTTCAGTTTTAAGCTCGTTTTGGTTCATTGGTCATTTCTACTTGAACTTTTCTAAGCACTTTGGGTGAAAAAGGTTAACATTTTGGGTTATTCGAGTGTTTTAAGGATATCCGTGCAAGAGAAATTGTTTGAATCGTTGGAAATTTTTACGAGTAGGTCAAACCCTAGTTCTACTCGTGAAGAAAGTCAACTACTCATAAGTTTTCTACTCGTAACTTTTGGTGAAGAATCTTCGTGCTATAACGGTTACTCAAGCTGCTTCCTCACTTGGATAAGTGTGTGGAACACTTCGACTTGTGGATATCTCTTTACCGTGATGTTGTAAAGGATTTTGGTTCTTAACCATAGTTTACGATAAGCTAAAAGCTTACGAGTAACTCTACGCATAACTTCACAATTACGCGTAAGGTTTACGAGTAACTTTTGTTCACGATAAGCTTAAGGTTACGCAGAAGATACTTTCTACGCATAAGTTCCTACGCATAAGGTTTCTACGATAAGGTTCCTACGCATAAGCATTCTACGCATAAGGCCTAAGATCCCACGATAAGATCCCACGACTAAGCCTTTATCCTACGCCTAACCATATCCTACTCAGAACTTGTGTTTCTACGCCTAAGCTCTTTCTACGATAAAAAAAAAAAAAAAAAAAACTTGAGTAAAAATTTAATTTTGAGGAGACTAAACGCTCAATTTTACGCGAGATTCAAATTTTGGTTTAACTTGAAAATTTTGGTCAAAATTCAAATTTTTGGGCCTAAATTCAAATTTTTCGGTCAAATTTTAGGCCAAAATTGTCATAACTCAAAATTTTCATACGACCTTAGAATTGATTTTTATAGTGAATTTCAAATTTTGGGCGAAAATTTTTAAGAACCAAGTTTACGAGTACGACTTTCGTAATCACCTCAACCGAGCTTAATCTTCATCAACCACAACTCCTTTATCGTTGAATCGATCCTACATCAACTTTATCATCACATACCTTCATCAATGGCAACCGACAAAGATCGCCTCAAACCGCTTTCACAAATGCTATTGCCGGATTCGCCAATACATGGTTTTCGTAGTTTAATACGCAGCTTGCTCAACCATCTATGCATATGAGTCAAGAAGGACACATGGTTGATGTTATGGGAATCGATGCAATATGCAGGCAAGATGTTGGACATCAAATGGGGCCGATGTTGAATCAAGGGGAATATTGGGAATCGACTATGGATATCAAATGGGAATAATCTTTATGACTTCGTTCGTAATGCTACCTCCGAACCTCAAAGCCAAGATTGTGGTATCGCTCGGTTCAAGATGCTACCTCCGAACCTCAAGTAAAGGTGTTGTTAGCAAAGAAAGAAAAATTGGGAATAGAGTTGATCACGAGGAATACGAATCACGTATCCGTGACGGGCAGAGAAAGCAAATGATAATGCAAGCTACCGTCTTACAATCAATCGCCAGGACACAACATCAAGTGGTACTTTTGATACAACTCCGCCTATGACACATATTCACTCAATGAGGTACCAAATTATAGTAATGTTGCTAATCGCATTACTCATGATGAACAACATTCGCGACATCAAGACCTACTTATGATACATACCGACAATCCGAGTTAATAGCAATACGAACTCAAACTCCATATGTGAATCCTAATGGAGGTCAAGTGGCACAAAATGGTGCTAATGATGAGGAAACCCGTGCTTATTTTGAATCATTAATTAATACTTGTGGTATTGAAATTGAGAAAGTCAGAACGGTCAATCGCGAGGTTAAGGCCGCGAATAAAAATTGACCACCGAGCTTGAGAGTTACAAGGAGCACGCCAAAGCCTATGAATTTCATACAAACAAAATTTCGAATTAGAAATTGGTTATCGAGATTCTGCTTTAAGAGAACAACAATTGCAACTCAAGTATGACACACTTGATGTGAATCAACTTGAAAATAAAATCTTTAAACAAGGAAATTTTCGATCTAAACAACCAACTTTCTAAACAAAAAGCACCGCTGTTTCGATCTTGAAAAGAAAAGAAACAGTTGATTGTCGATTTTTCAAAACGAGAAGATTCTCTTCTTGATGAAATTCGATAAAATGAAACTATCAAAAATTGGATAATTTGCTTCTTACAACGGGTCATTCCGCTAAAACAAACAAGATGCTTTCTAATCAAGCAAACCGATTTTTCACACTTCACATAAAATGGCTCTTGGTAACTCACCTTCTTCGCTCCTCAAGAAAGCTCGAAAAGAACTTTAATGTGTTGAACAATGGACAACCTTTGCATGAACCCATAATTGTTCGTGATTCTCTTGAAACGTTGGAACTATCCGAGGAGAGTAGATCAAAATGAAACAAAAGAATCCAGATCTTAAACCGATTGATTATAATAAATGGAACAAAATTAATGGGATTACTTTTGTTAATCAAAAGAACAATCAAAGTTTTCCACCACACCAAGTGTTTCAAACAAAGTGTCAACACCGCTTCAAAACCGTTTCAAAACCGGTTGTAGTTTCCAAATCTCTTTCAAAATCGAACAAATGTCTTCAAACAATCCTTTTAACACAAGTGATACTAGAAGCATTTTAGATGATGTTAAAACTAGAATTGGGATCTTCAAGAGATCATAAAACTAAAACCAATATTACAACTAACATCCGGTTCTCTAGTTTTGATATCGAATGTAGAAAGTTTTTGAAACTCAAATTGCCCCTCACCGAATAACATCAACTCAAGGGTAATTCATGTTGAACAAGCACTTTTGAAAGAAACAATGACTTTGTCAAGGACCATAAATCCTCGGTAAAGCAAGCTAATGAAAGTTTTGAACACATCAAAGTTTTGGAAAATTTGAATGATTCTCTTCAAGATGTTATGACTACCGATATCATGTCCATTATTTTGCAAACATATTCGTTGAAGATCATGAAAGACTCCACCGAGACCTCCGCAATTGTTTCAAAATATGAAAATGCTCTTGCAAAACTTGAAAAGAAAACGTGTCCTATTTTAAACAACTTGATCGAAAACCGAGGAATGCAAGTATGACAAACCGTCGATGAGCGTGCCTACAAGGACATGCAAGAGCAAAATGATCTTTGAGAGCTCACCGAAAGTCTAAAAGGAAAGGTCAGGATACTAAGTTTGCAAAACCATTGATCGAGGAGAAAACAAATGTTCCCAAACCGTTTTCAAACCAAAATGTCTATTTTCGCCTCCAAAAGTCAATGAGAAAATGATTTGTCAAAACAAATACCCACGACTTTGCCTATTAAAAAGAGAATTATCAAAGCTTTTGAAAACCGCTTTTGATAAAGAAAAGTGATTACACATGGCATTTCTAGGAATAGTACACGGAATGTGACCAAAATCCAGCTTAAAGAATCTGCTGGTTCTAACAACATGGTCAACAATCACTATCTAGAAGAAGCTAGGAAAAGGCACAGACTGAAAAGACGGAATTCTAGGTGCAACATCTAGGGTGATGAATTCTACAAGATTTCAAGGCATCGCTAGTAGTAGTAAACCATTACCTAGGAACACTCTACAAAAGACTAGGGATTGGCTTGCATCTAAGAGTAGTTGCGCAAAAGAAAATGCTATGCCCTTAGAAAACAACACTAGGAATTCTAAGTCTTTTCGAACAAGAATCAATTTCCAAAAGATCAGAGTGACAAAGTTAAAGTCATTGCTTTAAACAAGAATATTGAATTTGTCGCACTACATGTAAAAATGTATCTTTTCGCCTAATCATGATGCATGTGCCTTACAATATCTCAAGAAAGATAATTTCGTGCCAAGGCACAATCCACTAAGACACCAAATAGAAACAAGCCCGCTGATAAAATGTCAAACAAAAGAAACCTAATAGGTGGATCTCTTCAGACGTAGTTTTTCCAAAATGAGTCTTCCACGATCCGATAAGAAAACAACTCCTAGATCTTACCTTAGGTGGATACCCACGGGCAAAGTTTTCAACACAATAGGTCTTAGATGGATTCCCACAGAAAGATTTTTGATACTTGCTCCAACACGTATAATAGTGAAACTCATCAAGATAAGGAAGTCAAAACCACTACAACCGCTGATAGTGATCACCCTCACCGTGAGGAATCTTGTACTTCTAACATCGTTATTTGTGAAAACTCTTCTTCTTTGGTGCATGTGAATCAAATATCTCGAACCCACTCATCCGAGGGTTCCAATTCAGAAAATCTTCTTCTTCATTTCTCTATCTTCTATCTTTGATTTTCCATTTCTTTTATAAAACCAACAAAAGCAAAATACAAAAATATAAAACTTTCAAAATATACAAAACAATAGAAAATCAAAAATCCAAAATATTCTTCTCACGACATGTCTCTCGATAATCGATATTCAGACGCTTCTAGAAATGTCATTCAACAATGATACGGGCATGTACAGATGCTTGAGCGAGAGTTCTTTAATTTGTTTTCTAAAACATGTCGCTTCTCAAAATTTCTTAAATAATGGCTTTCAGATACTTCAAGACGAAACCCGACTTCAAAATAATGGCTTCAACACATCGCTCAGACCCGTGCTTCAAAGAAAGGAAAGTGCTTATCAAAATCAAAGGTTTTAAATATTTTTCAAGCACTATTCCTAAAAACATAATGGCTTGTAAGTATTTCCGCTTGAAACCCGATCTTTACAGAAAGGAAAGTGCTACGCAAAATCGATTTTCAAAAATATCGATCACTTATCCTAAAACAAATGAAGATAATTCTTCTCGAATATCTTCAAAAGATTTTCAAAATCTTCTTCTCATGTACCATTGATTCGAAATTTTCAAAAGATTTTTCAAAATCTCTCACATTTGGTACCAAGATAACTCCTCTAAACCCTTAATTGATTCTAAATTTTTCGTATGAAAAATATGCTTTTTAAGGGGAGTATAAAACCAAAATTGTTCCAAAATTCATGCTAAATCGTTTTCTCCAAATGCTTTCCGAAAACATATCTTTTAATCATTTTGTTTCAAAACATCATGGATATGCTATTTTGAGGGGAGAAACGTGATTAAAATGTGATCAAAAAGTTTAATGATCGTTGTTTGAATCTCAAAAGAGCTCGACTCGATTGAAACCAATGAATTGACGAGAAATCAAAGTCGAAATGTACCATCTCGAGAAACTTTCTATGACTTGACCAGACGGTAATAATTTCAAGCTAGTTCTCTAGTGATGTAAACGTGTCTCGAATCGGTCTTGTTCATTTAAAGTCGATCAATTCAAAAGTGCGAACTCTACCCTCTCCGTGCGATTTCGTTAAAACAATATAAGCACATGTGAAGGGGAGTGTTTATGAAAATATAAAACTCAAGGAGTGTTGCAAACATGTTTTCTATCATAAACACTCGAGAGATTTTCAAGAAAATGGTTTTATGGCAACAATAGGACAGTCATGGAGTTATAAGGTGACTAAGGATAGGAAATTTGTCTATGATCCGCCAGAGGAGGGATCTACCCAAGGACATCACAAATAGTTTAGAACTAGAAGTCCTTAGGTATGATTGAAAAAGGAGTAATGTGAGAAAGGAGAAAGAAGGGTTGAAGAATTAAAAGAAATGTAAAGAAAGGGTGAAAAGAAATAGCCTCCATATTCAACCTTAGGGCGTAAACCGGGTTCAATTCATATGCCATCGGTTGTCACTAGATGACACCGGTATTGAAGACAAAGACGTCATGGACCCAAAGGACGCACCGCACTAAACCTTCTAGCCACTCAATTCCTCTCAAAAGGATTTGTTTCATTCTCACTGGAACCCTACATAATCTATCGACTTTCTCTTAGAGATCGTTGGTATTGAAGAAGGAGACCTCTCCCTAGTCTCCGCCAGAAAACCAAAATGCACTAATTGAGTCTAGAGCCACGAGATTCATCAAAAGATCTCATAGGAACACTTGACATGACATCGCTTGTTGTTCATCAATAAGGACACAAGTGATATATTATAGAGTCCCACGCAGATCTTAGCAATCGCCGTAACATTTATGAGAAGTTTTACACCGTGATCTTCAATGATTGAATGGAAATTCCCGCCGTGGTCAACATCAAGCACCGACAAAGCAGTCACTGTAATTCTCCGTGGATTACGCTTAGTGTGTCTCAAACGGTCTACGTCGTGGAGTGATGCTTCGTGTACCTCAACGACTCATCCGAATCAGAGTGTACTTCAGATATCGTGTTATCTCACTGTGGGACTCAGTTCAGAACGGCCTCTGTGAGAATTAGAGACGTGTTTTCACACTATGTCATAACACCCTCGAAATTCAAACTTGTAAGTGCCGGAATCCGCTTATTACTAACATGTTTTATGTTTTCTTCTTATGGAAGCTCCGGAGCGGATTGATCGTGCAAACTCGCCACATGCTCATACCAACAACACATGAAAGTTCTCATCAAAATCAAAGGCAACTCAAAGTTAAAGATGATTCTTCGTCAATGTCAAAGAATCTACAAAGTGTAAAGACTCGAGAACTTCATCATTGGAAACTCAAAGTCAAATAGAAGTGTGAGCATGGTGGAGAAAGACGTGGAGATACCTAACCAACGGTTGACAATGGCGACAACCACATTATCCGATCACAAAGCATGAAGGAACAAAGAATTAAGACTATTCTATATCTACTCACAAAGTTCAAGCTCAAAAGATTAAAGACCTATTCAAGTGGAGCATCTTTTGAATGACCACCCTTAGGGGAGATTGTTAGCCTTGATTATTTTTATTAGAAGTGATGGTCATTCACGATTAGGAACTTTGTAATGTGTGTTAGATATCGTGATAGAATAGTCAACGGGCTCGTGGATTGGGCTAAGCTAAATGGGCATAAGTTATGTTAAGCTAGCCTTGTCTAGTTCGTGAAACCCAAGCCCAATCCAAGTCCATCTCAAGGCCCATGGCCAAGCCTTAGGGCATCATCCTCTCTTACTATAAATACCCTCAAGTATGTCATTTGAGGGTGTGCTTGAGTGTGTGTGTGTGTTTTCCTTTGAAGCAATATACAACTTATTGTGTTCATCTTTCTACCTCTCTAAACATAAACATACGAATATACATCAAGTCACCAAGTTCTATTCTTAATCTTTCTTTGTTTCTTATACGCATAAACGTTGTTATACGTGTTTGTGTTGGGTTTGCTTGTTAAAGTGATAAGGTTCTATGTCTAATTAATGTGTGCTCGATGATAGTTTAAAGATGTGTTTACTTAGGTTTTACTACTCCTTAATTATCTTCTATTGATGGTTGAGTTGTCACGTCTTATTCTTAGTTGCGTTGTGTGTCTAAAGTTGTAGGGTATGCGTTTCTCCCTAACTCTTTGAACTTACCAAAGGGTCTCGTCTACAAAACCCACTAGGGATAATAAACTCTTACTCTAAGGCACTCTTTGGATGGTTTAGCTTACAACTACTCGGTGTAATTATATTCTAAGGTTCACAAAGATGAATCAAGCATTAAGTACACAACGAATGACCTATCGCATTACTAGATCATTAATCAACTAAGATAAGAAACAACCAATCAATATTTAATAATTAAGTTTCATATTCCCTAAGCAAACACACAAATAAATTAATGGGACATGGAGAACATGCAAGCATACACACAAATAATCAAAGACATAATTAAATTGATGAAGTAAATACTTATCTTGATGTAAGATAGGGTTTGGAACCCTAAAATACTAAACAAGACACCATTGGTTCGGTTTAGGTTTTACTCCCAAAAGACTCTCCTAAAGCGAAAAATTCGGATTTATATATAATATTACATATCGACGGCGTCACCTTATGTTTTGTGCTTGCGTCGTGTCGCCGCTATTAGGGTTTCGCTCTGGCCACGTTAACCTTGCGACGGCGCCACCTTATGTCCGCGACGCCGTCCTCTTCGACTCGGCGACGTGCCGGGTTGCATCTAGGCCGTCGAGTAGCAACGACCTACTCTTTTAAAGTCCGACGCGTCGTCACTTGAAAATAGGGTTTTGGCTTGTATCGTCACAAAATCCTCCGACGGCGTCGCATTAACACCGACGCCGTCATTATACATTTCGGCGACTTTGAGTGTCTCGATTCGACTTTGGCCATTTTCTTCAGATATTCGCGCCTTTTCGTCCAAATAAGTGCCATTCCAACATTTTGCCTTCAAGAGACCTAAAAGTGAAAAGGAACGATATTAAGTAATAACGGATACAAAAATGATCAAATAAGGGCTTAAACGACCCTCAAAATGGTACCTTTTAAAACCTTATCAAATATCCCTACACATGTTATTTGCTTGTCCTCAAGCAAATGTGCTTTAGCCAATTAATTTATAAGTTAGGGGTCATGAAGTATTGATTCAAAATGGTCCACAACACATATAAGCCCATAAAGTCATAACAAGCACGAAAGTACATACTAGCACCTCACATGGGGTGTTTGGATACTCACATCTCTCGGTGTATATGGAATATAACAAATTGGAAATGGAAGATAAACACTCATTAACCGGTCCTAGTACATAGATTACCATAGGCTTGAGAATAGATCAAACCTCCATCGCTTTAGCGTAAGCACCTAGGAAAGACTATCAAAGAGGTCTTTAAAGGGTTGTAACGTTAGGTTTCTGGTAGGGAAACAAGGGTTTGGTGGGATAGGCTATTTAGTGGTGGTAAGTCAAAATCTCTATGTATATATATATATATATATATATATATATATATATATATATATATATATATATATATATACTAGTTTTAAACCCAATGATGGGTGGCATGACTTATAATTATTTGTTTGTTATTCATTGTTAATTTAAAAGCTTTATTTATAATTGTTTTTAAAAAACTTAAAAATTATTTTGTTTTGATTTAATTGTGTTTTAAAATTTTGTTTTGTTAATATTTATAAAAAATGTTATTTGTGGTGTGTATGTAAATTATAGAAACGTAATGAAATAATTATAGTTAGTGTATGTTTGTATTTTGTTTATTTATAATTGTTTTAAAAAAACTTAAAAATTATTTTGTTTTGATTTAATTGTTTTTTAAAATTTTGTTTTGTTAATATTTATAAAAAATGTTATTTGTGGTGTGTATGTAAATTATAGAAACGTAATGAAATAATTATAGTTAGTGTATGTTTGTATTTTGTTTTATATGTAAATTTTT
The DNA here is from genome assembly GCA_022545495.1 of Chrysanthemum lavandulifolium. NCBI lineage: Eukaryota > Viridiplantae > Streptophyta > Magnoliopsida > Asterales > Asteraceae > Chrysanthemum > Chrysanthemum lavandulifolium. Next base: position 190,975,356 of record CM040242.1, read on the forward strand.
AGCAGTATAATTATTTGTTTGTTATTCATTGTTAATTTAAAAGCTTTATTTATAATTGTTTTAAAAAACTTAAAAATTATTTTGTTTTGATTTAATTGTTTTTTTAAATTTTGTTTTCTTAATATTTATAAAAAATGTTATTTGTGGTGTGTATGTAAATTATAGAAACGTAATGAAATAATTATAGTTAGTGTATGTTTGTATTTTGTTTTATATGTAAATTTTTAGCATGTAACATAAGCGTTTTATTTTAATTATGTTGAATAACATTTAAAATATAAAGAAGTAAGTGTGTTAGTAAAGTAATTTTAACTAAACCTTCTTACATAGTTAATGTGAAGCTTTTGATACTTGTTTAAAAAACATTGTTAGTTTTTTTTTTTTTTTTTTTTTTTTTTTTTTTTATTTTTTTTATAATAAGATATCCGTAGTAATTATAAATATTATGTAGAAAAATGATTTTGTATGTTGTTTAAAAACGTATTGGTCGGAGACTTAAAAGGATATATTGAGATACGAATGACAAATACCTGTCGTTACAAAATACGACATGTAAAAGTATAACATAAACACATTCTTATAAAATTGACGTTTGCGGTATTTTACTAATGAGTAGATGGAATTTTATTAAATTTGTATATTACCTATCATTTGGTAAGTTAGAAAATACCTCTCAATTTTAAAAGTTGTATTTGTTTTGTGTGTGTATGTTTTTAAATAAGTCTACATAATACACAAAAGAAAATATATTCTCGCTATCAATGCATATCATCATTGCTAGAAGAAGTTGATATTAGTTTTACATAGATTAGCGGTATGATTTTTTGTTCCATTATATATATTGACTTTTGGGTTGATTGGTATGTTTACTCTTTCCAAGTCACCTCCTCTTTCTTCTCCAATACGCCATCAAACACCGGTTAGTTTGGGTTGATTTGTATCATATGTGTTCGTCGTTTTTTTTTTTTTTTTTTTTCGTTGTTTTTGATATTGTAGTTTTAGTTGATCTATCAATCGTTGTATGATTATAGCATTGTTAGAATGAACATTAAGATGAATTTTAATATGCGATATATATTCCGATCTTGAATGCATGCGTGGTTTAGCAGAAAAGTTAAAGGTGTTTGTTATCATATTCGTTGTTAGTCATCAAGAAACATTGTTTTTTGGTAATAATAGTGATTATCAATTGGTGAGTTATGATATTTGGTTGAACGAAGATGTATGTTGGAATTTGTAATATGACTGTTGATTTTTTCTTTTAGATTATGATTTGTTTTTAACAACTTTGTTATTGTAGTATATGATTTTAGTTGAGGGTTTAGTTGTTTTTAATGAAGATCAATTAGTGGCGAGATTTCATTCGTTATTAGTAACATCAGATGATTAAACATGTTGTATTAGTTAATGATTATGTTAATGATGGTAGATGTTTGATATGGTTAAAATCCAGTAAAAGTGAACGGTTATTGGTTGTTAGGTTTAGCTGATTAGTAGTTGTGTTTGTATGTTTGTAACATAAATTATTACGTAATATATTTTTTTGAATTACAGGGAGATGTTTGTAAATAACATTGTTGTATATGAAGGATAATTGAAGCATGCTTGTATTATAACATTGTAGTTTTTGAAAACTTGCGTTTTTGTTCTAATAGACGTTTGTTTTCTGATTAAATAGAATGACGACTCAATTTATCGTTCCGGCAAACACACGTAACTTTAGAACACTACAGGTAATTTTTAGCCGTTGTTACTTATAGTATATATATGTTACTAAATTTTGCAATATGGATATAAAGAAACTTGAAATTAATTGACGTAGTGTGTTCTTGAATGCTGATTTTACCAAGTGTCTTTACGTATGAGATGTACACAGCAATCGATGGTCGTATTTAATTCACAACAAATGTACAATGCACAAAGTGTTTATTAAGAAAGTTCTGGTAACCTTTATGCCTTTGTTTCGGACGAATGGAAGCAGTTTGTTGATGAGAGTCGTTACCGGAACGTGGCAATGCTACATTTCATACGTCAAGGAGAAGACATGTATTATGTAACTGCGTATGATAATGCAGGTGCTGAAGTTGGTGGATATAAGAATGCTGATGTTGGAACTCGTAAAAGGCGGTGTTTTGGTATGTTGGGAAGGCTTGACCAGTCAGATGTAAGTTATTTTGCCTTAATTTATTGACGGTCATAGTTTAATTGATATTGTATATGCTATGTTTATCACATATTTACTTTGTTATGCAGCTGATTCCTCAGCAATTTATGCCTCAAATTAAGAGAGTAAGAGTTATGGTGAGTGGCCGGGTGGCTGCGACCGTCACACAGAATCGCATTGCTCTTCCTGGTAACACACACGGATATGTTTTTAGTGGAGTTGGATGGGATTTGTTGGTTTTTTTGGAAGGATTGAAGGTTGGATCGCGTATGGTGTTCACTGAGATTGGAGAAGGAACCGTGTCTATGATTTCATTTGCTGACGATGGTTTAGGAATGCGTTTGGAGAACATCCACGTGTGATTTTGAATGACGAAAACCGTTTAAAAAAGCTGCATTGACAAAGGTATGTTTTAGATTGTAATTCTCAAGAACATGTGTTTTGATGTTATTTTGAGATTGATAATAATATAGTTGCATCTTTTAATATCATTGGAATGTACAAAATGTAGATCCTCGTATGAAACATAAATGTGGTGGTTTAATCACTCGATCATGATGATGAAGTTGATTGCTTTTATCAAGATGTTGTGGCTTACGAATCTGGAGAGGTCGGTGGTAAGTGTTTGTTATATTTATTGCGACAATGTTTTACGTTTGCAACATACGGTTTTGTGTTACTTTTGGATTGTGCATTTACTTATGTTTTGTATTCCAAAATAATTTGTTGAATGAGACTATACCATGGGATTTTTTGGGCCTTATGAAATGTATAAGTACCACAATGCGATTCGATTCACGATGATGAAACTTTCTATGTGAATGTCATTGGGAAAAACATAAAGATAGGCTGACGGTAAAAATCATGTGACTATCAAGACTAATTGGAAGGATGTTGAGAAGAGGTGCGAGTGGGACAAAGACAAAGCTGTGAGGTTCAAATTGATTAGGATGGTAAAGGATGAAAAGCAAAGCGTGAATGTCGTAAGCGGTGATGATTCCATTGTTTCATATGTGTTAGAAGAAGATGGTTTGGATGGTATAATATATTTTGGTACCGTATCAGACGAAACCTTTAGTATGTTGGATTTGAACATATTTTATGTTTTTTTTATTTGCTGGTGTATGTTTAATTTCTGTGTGGTTATGTATGGCATGATAGTTTTGTTGAACAATGCTACTTGATATGGTGGTTATAAGTTAATCTGTGTTATGTATGTCGTATTAAACTTTAAAGTATTGTTTTAAATTGCCACAGACATCAGTTTTATGTATTTGGATTTTACGTATCGAAGTTATTTATGCGTGTTGGCGGGATCGAAATTGGTATAGATCTTTGAAGCATGTATTGGTAACTTCACAACCGAGACTTTGAAACATGAGTATATTGCATATTGAGATTTAGAGATTAATATATTAACATTGAGTAGTGAATGGATTGAAGTGAATGCGGGTTTTTAAGTTGGTGTGGCAAATATTTGTTTGACCCTATCATTACATTTGTTTAAATAATGAAGGTGTTTAGTTTGTATAATGAAATTTATTAGTTGCACAAAAATTTAAAGCTGTAATAAAAGGATTAGGAGTTTGGGTAGTAAAATTTAATTTTGAATTTTGTGTAACTGTAAACCTGTTTTGGAGTTTTCCTTGTAGGTTTTTTTTTGCTTTGTGCAAAGCGTCGTTGACATGAAAGCGAAATTGAAATTTAACCCTTGTTTATGTAAAGTGATGGATTGTTAGCAAGACGTTGTATATATTTTTTTATTTGTTAATGAATCGAATGTTTTTTGTGAAGTTTAGATAACGAAAATGTATTAATGTCATATAACGATGAACTTAAATTCTGAACAAAGCTTCTTTGTAGACAACATTAGTAGTTGATTTTGCGTACTTCCCTTCTTCGTCACAGCATAAAATCTTCAATCCTTTTCTGCTTTTGACCCTTGAAACTGCTACGTACAGTTGTCCGTGTGAAAAAACCGGCCGTTGTAGAAACAATCCAACTTGTGTTAAAGTTTGTCCTTGACTTTTGTTTATGGTCATTGCAAAACACAATGCAACCGGGAATTGTCTACGATTTAATTTAAACGGGATTTTATTATCAGAAGGACTTAACACCATCATTGGGATTGCATAAATTGTACCCACATTACCACGATATAATCTTGGCTTCTATTATGTTTACTCCCATCCTCGACACTTGAAGCCTTGTTCCGTTGCATAATCCGCCGTTTGATCTATGTTTCTCATACACATAAGCTGGAGCTCCTATTTTAAATGTTATGGAATGGTGTGGAAGGCCAGGAATGCGAATGCTATTTAGGAACTCAGTTGTGTAAAGTGATTCGTTAAAGTTCGCATCCATATCGATAATACCAACTGAGTCGTAGCTGTTGTACGTGTTAGATTCTCCTGGTAGTTTTTGTAGCATTCGATCGTTGATCATATCCACAAGCTCATGAGTCGGTGCGAGGATTGCTTTTTCTTGGAAGAATTTTGGTCTGTAGAGGTTTTGGACCAAATCTGGGTATGTTTCTTCGATGATTTGTGCGATATGGTCGTCGAACGGTATCAACATATCATCCGGAATTCGACCGTCGCTTCTCCGTCGTTCTTTCCACCGACTGTACTGTTTCCTATGCTTAATATCCAATCCGCAAAGTCTTGTATTTCTTTTCTCTCAGAGTTAGTTGATCCTGTTCCAAGCCTGATGTTTATAGTCAGCCGCATGACTTTGCAATGTTGCCACAGATATGAAGCGTTGATCGAAGCATGAACGACATCATATCGGCTGCCGTTTGTAACCACTGGCAATATTTGTCGGAAGTCTCCGCCAAAGAGAACCACTTTACCTCCAAATACTTTTTCGGATTGTTCGAATGTGGATGTCCGACATATGTCTCTTAGCGTCCTATCGAATGCCTCATAACAGTGTCTGTGTGTCATAGGAGCCTCATCCCATATTATCAGTTTACACATTCTTAGCAATTCGGCTAGGTCACTGTCCGCTGGAATATGACATACTGAATCTTCCACAACGTTTATAGGGATTGCGAATCGAGAATGTGCGGTCCTTCCGCCTTCTAACAAAAGTGATGCGATGCCGCTTGATGCTACGTTAATGACTATTTCGCCTTTTGATCTTAATGCGCGGATAATGTTTTGTATAGGTATGTTTTACGGTCCCACCATATCCGTATACAAAGTACATTCCTCCTTTTCATTGTTAACGTCCATTCTTGTTCGGTATATGTCTTTTTGTTCGTGTGTTAATGTCTTGTAAAGCGTTCCGTCTTTGTATTCTCAATTCGTCTTTGTTGTATTTAAGCTCATCATACACCAATCTGTTGTAGTTGCCCATTGTTAACATCTCGTTAGGGTATGGCATGTTTGGTATATTTTTTAAGCTTTTGTTGTTACAAAGTAGCATGTGCTCAATATATGTTAGACATATATTCTTCCTCTCAATGTCTGTAAGCTCCAAGTCTGCAAATGGAAACAAATGGATAGGTTATGTAAATTTTGTTTATTTTATTTTTTGTATTAAATGTATTTCTGCATGTTACACAGTATATCAAGTTGCATTGAACTTAGAAGATAGGCAATCATTTCACCTATTTTTTTCTCAACATTATATTTTCTTATAATTAAGACATTGTTTTGTTTTATTTTTCTCATAAATTATTAATCTCCCACCTAACTTCTTCCTCCACCGATTCTCCGCCTATCAATCTAAGGTATTTTGCGTATTTTTTTTTCGTAAGCCGTTATAGTCAATTATTTTTCTGGGTTTATACACTTGTACTGTTGTTGGTTTATCAGTATGTTTTAATGTCGCCATTGAGTTGTTGTTTTAGTTTTCCGGTTTGAATAGTGGTTGTTAGTTAATATTTTTTGAAAAAAAAATATAATAAGTGGGGTATTATGTTTACAAATTGTTTGTTATTTGATTGTTATGTTTGATTGTTGTTTGGTTTTATATTTTAAAAACGCCTAACTTTTGTAATGATTAAAACTGTAGATGTGTTTGCTGTTGATGTTTATGTTTTGGTTTTATTGGGTGGAAAGTGTTTTATATAATAATGTATTGAATACAAATTGGTTGTTTTGTTTTGATGTTGTTCTATGTGGTTTGTGTTTCTAATTTAATTGTTGTTTGTTGAAGTATTGTTTTATTTGCATCTGGTTTGTTATTTGGAAGTTTGAGGTTGTGTAGCTTTGTGTTTGTCACTTGTTTTGTGTAGATGATGTGATCATTGTTGGTTTAACATACTTTAGAAGCTTAAGTAGTTTGTTGTTCTACATGTTTAATTTTTAGTTTGACTTGTTATTTGACTTTTTATTTTTGTTTTTTTATGTAATATGGTATATGAATTGGAATAGTCATTTTGGTTTTATACTTTTGACAGAGTTGTCGTTAGGTAATTACGTGTATGAGGTATATGTTGTTGTCTTTAGATAATCATAATGGTGACAACACACATTTTAATAAGTCATGTGTTAAATGCTGTCTATAAAGTTGACGTTAAAAATGGTGTTAAATTGAAAATACGGTTTTTTTTTAATTTGTTTGTTTATGATTATTTGTAAATATTTAGTTCTCGTGAACTCATATTTACGTCTTGTAATTTTGTTTGTATGGCGTTTTGTTATGTTGGTTTAACTTGTATGCTTTCAAATTGATAGGGAAATGGCTATTGAGTTTGTTACAATGCTGGATGTTTTTACTTTTCCTGATTGTCAGGTATTCATTGGTTTATTATGGTATGCTCTTTTATGTTTAATAATTTGATTAATATACGCTATTTTTTTTTTGTAGGTCCTTCCGTTTGTTTATAATTTGGAGGCTTATAATGGTAGTGACCACGTTTATATTGTCAGCTCGGATGGTTATCGTTTCAGAGTGATGTTGAAGAAACCACGTTATGGACAATGGTACCTGTGTGGGGAAAAATGGAGGGAGTATTGCAACCGATACCTTGATGAGGAGGTTCAAGTTTTACACTTTGTGGAGGAAGGAAACGATTGCTTTTACGTGACTGGCTACTATAGCAACGGCAAAGAAGCTTATGGTTATGAAGGGCCGTTTGCTTCGTTTAATAGGTTTAAGATGACTGTGATGCCGTATCCGCACGTGCTTCAGGTTGTGTAGTTTAATGCTATTTGTTTGTTTTTAATTTTTTAAAACATAATATTTTTGTATGTTGTTATGTGTTAAAATTGTAGGATTTAGATTAACGTTTGTTTTGTTGGCGGTTTTCAGACAATCCCGGGTGAGCTAATGTTTGGATTAGGAGAGGAGGATGAAATAAGAGTTGCTGTAAATGGTGTTTCTTTTGGGTGTAATGTGCGACGTCAAACCGTAACTAATGACTATCAGTTGGTTGCTGATTCATTTAACGCGATGATTGAAGCAATAGGACTTGAACCGGAACATTATGTGTCTTGACCAAAAGCAGGGACGGAGATTACGGTTTGATGCTTCAAAGTGACGATGGGAGTATTATTATCGACCTGTTTTCAAAGGAGCGACAACGTTAAGAAGCGACTTCATTGACGGGTGATGAAAGGCGTAAGTTGACTTGGTTATATATTTTTCTTCATAATGTTTTTACAATTGTTTGCGTAATTCTTTTAGAATGTAGTGTTTATAAATTAGTTTTTTGTAGTTGATGATAGGATGAAACATGTTTGCTACTGGCCGTTCCACATGGATCACTTTGGAGAAGGTCACAGGAGCTTTTATAAGAGTTACGCGCATATTCAAGCTAAAAGCAGATTGGTATGTGTGGTGTTTACTTTTCGATCGAATGTGTATGTTTTAAAATATGTGGCATTCGTATTTGTTTTAACTGTAATTTTGTCCAGGCCATTCCTGCGTCATTCCAAGTGAACAACCCTATGCACATTTACAACAGAACTTTGATCATACACCAAGAATACAGGGACGAATTCCGAGTATGTATGGAGTTTCACCCAGAAAATCCTACCAGAACTAACCATGTAAATGTGTTTGGGAGGTGGAGGCTGTTAGCGGAGTCATGTCGGTTCCCGTACTCAAAGTTGATCAGGTTTAAGTATGTTGGAAATGGTTATACGGTGGATGCTCCAGAAGGTGAAAACCCTGAATATCCGATATTCCATATCTGCTGAAAAACAGAGTATTTGTTGTTGCTGTTAAGGGTGGAAGATGCACATTGTGTTTTGCGTTTTGGTTGTTGTTTCAAAGATGATGTCGTATGGTTTAGTTGTTTAAGTGTGTGCAGTTTATTTCAGAAAGGTGTAGATATGTGTTTCAATATTTTGTTATGTATTTATGTTTAAATAGTCTGTTTGGATGTATGTTGCTGTTTGTAGGTTGCGTAATATGTAAGTATGGATGTGAATTAGGAAGACTATGTTTCTGGTTGTGTAAGATATTGTAATGTTATATTATTATGACGTGTTATTCTATTTTGTGTTTGTATCCTTTATTTTATGTTTTAAATGAATTTTACACATTATTATACCCTGAACGGTGTGTTTTTAAAATGGTGAGAGCATCATATGTTTGGTTGTATATTTGAATGTGTAATGACATTATATTTTATTATTATTTTGTTTGGGTTGCGTAGGTTTTATTGTATTTTTGTTATTCGAAAGTTGTTTGTTTATTGGTTGTTGTATTATGTACGTGTCACTTGAGTTGTGCATCGTTTTGTTTTGATACGGCAGAGTTTGTTTTAGCGTATACCGTCTTCAGTTCTGGAGTTTCAGGTTTGTTTTCTTTGAGTGGTATATTTTAGTTTTCTGTGTCAGTATTGTGTATTTTTTAAATTGTATTTTTGACTTTTATTGTTTGCGTGCAGGGAATTGGAGCTAAAGGCCGTCTGTGTAGTTTGTTCTTCAGACGTCCGGGACGTATTCTCTGGTGGATGTGGTTGCATTTTTGTGTAAGTATTTTTTTTTCATATTTTTTATTGAATTAGTACTTTAGTGTTTGCCATATGGTTTATTTACATTTGTATGTGTTATCCATTTATAGATTTTGTTGTTAAAAGACATAAGTACCTTTTCAGTGATGTGGGTGCTGAGTGTTAAGTTTAATATGTGTTTGTTTTGATTATGTTTAAGTAGAAGGTAGTTGTTGTAGTCATACCTGGGTCATTTCTTTTTTTACGCTCGATATATATAACGTCTTCTGCCATTTTTTCCCATGTTTTTTCGTAAACAATCTCTGGCCTAGACATGTTGTCCGTCATAAGTAGCATCACATAAAAAGACCTCAAGTAATTTCCTGTTCCCCAATGGCTGGCTTCCATCAAACCGTCTATATATTCTTTGTCATCTTCCAACAGACCGCGTGCTTGACAGGCCTCTTTATATGTTGGGTAAGCAACACCATTGTACTCCTTAAAGTCCTTCCAATCTGTTGCTCCTCGAACCTTGTTTAGCAATACTCTTAAGTAGAACATTTCTCCGAAAGAAGGTGGCACATGATGTACGCGTCCAATACATGTGCCTTTTTGCCTTGGAACCCGGATCCTTTCTTCTTGCTTCCATACATAATGTTCGGAAACTCATGGTAAAGAAGTTTCGAGCTTTTGTGTCGGTTTTGTTTCGTTCCATCCGGGCAACAAACTTTGTTTCATTGATGAAGCCTTTTCAATGCAAAATCAATGCTTTATGTTGCCTCAAATATAACATTGCTCTCCTTGTAAGTGAAACGGTAATCTTTCTGGTGGGAACACATAGTGTATGTCAAACCCATAGATCCTCCACGCCGCTGCGCACGCCGACGAGATATCTGATCGTAATAATCTTTGATTTCATCGACATCTTCATCTTCAAGTGCCATTGTGGCTCTGTCAGGTCCCTTGTTAATATATTTGAATAGATATTTTATGGAACCAACTTGGTTGCACCACTCTACGTTTATATGTGATTGAAAGCGCCTCGAAGCTTTGGATTATGCGGTACAACATATCCGTTATGCAAATCGATTCCGCTCTTTTTTATTGTTGTACTGTCATTTCTTCTTTTATAAATTGCATATCCAGACTCATCAATGAATGTTTTATCATTAAACTCCTTTGGGAATTTTTTGGTGCATTTGTTCTTTACCGTGCACGGACAGGTCGGTCTATCTGGACCACATGGACCGTGGATCATGTGTTCTGTAACAATTTTATAAAGTTCTGGATCTTCATTTTTGTCCGGAATTTCAGATGAAATAAACCGATCTATTTGTGCTGGATATTTTATTTTGTATTCTTCTTCCAGAAATAGCAAGATGTGAGCATGAGGGAGTCCTCTCTTTTGAAATTCAATGGTGTACACAGTTGCGTGAATAACAGAATGTCAGTGATTGTTTTGAAATTGACTGTTGAAGAAAGGAGTAACAAAATTTAGCGATAGTTGATAATGTAGCATTAATTACATTTTTTGTTTTAAAATAAAATTTTAAATATAGAACACCTTTCACCGACCAAGTAATGTTTGTCTTTGAATTCTCTCATCATGGTGTCTAGCTTTTGCTTAAAACACGTGTTATCACATCCGCCTGTCTTGATTTCAATCCTTTTTGAAGAAAGCGCTCAATCTCGGCCAATTTGGGTTGCATGTGAATGTTATGAACAAATCGGATATCCATAAACCTTGCAAATTGTCATTGCGTCTAGGAAATTCGCATCATATATCTTGGGCTTCTGTGAAGATGATGGCAACACAACTTTTCCCCTCAACTTAACTCCGAGTTCTCATCTTCGGATAATTTTGCTAATTTGGAGTATGTTTCGCACCTTAGATCTTTTCTTTGGTTTTGATGTATGACATCCTTTTAGATTCGACCATCGTGTATCGTCTACAATAAGCTGATGACATAGCCTCCGTGCATTCAAAACCATTGAGAAAGTACCGGTCTTTCTTGCAATCGGTATGCAAAATATTCCTTCATTGTAACTCTTGTTTTTATTTGTTGGTGTTCATCGGTGATACCAAAGTGGTAAATGTCTGTTCGATAACCATCTTCAGCGTACGGAAACAACAATGGGTATTGCAGTGCAAGATATGATGGATGTAGCTCACTTATTCGTTTGAGGCCACCTTCTTTCATGTGCAAGATGATGTCTCTTTGATTTGTTGTAGAGTCAAAGTCTCCTACAATTAGTGTCGCCACCTCCGTAGATGTTGGAAGGTTGTAATTTCTTCCGTCACGCTCTCTAGTGCCAATAAGTCGTAATTTGAAGTTATTTATTTCACTTGCTTTTTAATGGGTTAATTCCATCTAGCATGTCTCGTAAATCAACTGTTAGTTGGTGGTCGAGCATATGGTTAGTGGAGTTGTTTTCTTCGTATTCTTTGTAATGCACATTTAAATTAACCATTATATAATAACATTTTATTTTATCGTTAAATTAATTTTTTTATCAATATGTATGAAATAATTGGATACAAAAACATGTCAAGTGATTCCTACATACGACACCGTTAATCCTATTTTGTATCTCATTTTACGGATCATAAATATATTGTTGGGCAAGCGTTGGCGGCTTTCCTTGCTTAGGTAACAAAGTACCTATTTGATGGTAATTTTGCCCTTGTATCCTATAGCAATATGGTCCTCGACCATCGTTGGTGACATGTCTTGTTTGGCGCCCATTGAGGTGAATGAGAACATTGCGTTATACCGCGAATATTCTCAATGAATGTTGCGCTTTTTGGATGGTCACCGTTAAGAAGATCCATCAACAGCTTTGGTGGTGTCTGGACTTCCTCTCCTAATGTTACTTTTCCTCTGCTACAACACAGCGAATAGGAATCAGATGTTGAATGTGTGTTGCCAATCATACACTCAGCATGCCATAATAGTGCGCTACATGATGCACATCGGAAAGTTGCATCTCCGTGATCTATGTAATCTGAGAATAAGAGATATTTTAAAAAATTTAATTAGTATTGTATATGTTTAAAGAATGTTACTATGTTTGTTGAAATTAAAAATAGAGTGTTAGTACCGTTTGAAATTCCAGCGAATGAATCTCTCTGTATGACACGTTCAGTATTTTTGTTTGTGTCACCCAACACTTGTTGATGAGATGTTTTCTGTCTTACAACTTTTGTTTTGTCTTTTAATCTTTGTGACTTGCGCTTTGTGAATATCTAACGGTTGATCATCTTCTGCATACGTTGATGTTTGAATTGTTGCTGCGGATTGAATTTTTTTAAAATTTGTGTTTTTTGTTTAAAATTTTTATAATTGCTTGCGGAAACTATTACATAATATTCACCTGAGTGGGTTTTGTTTTTTGGTGGCCGTCCCCTTGGTCGACGTGTTGTAGTGACTTCTTCGTTTGTTGTACCTGCATTTGTTGATGAATATTATTAACAATATACAATATTCTTAAACTTTTTGGATGCCTATAAAAAATGGAATTTACTTACATGCTTTTGTTTTTTTCGTTGGAGGGGTGTCAATATTAACAGGAAGTATCTCATCGTTGTTACCTGACATAAGTACAATGAATTAATTTTGAACATATATTTTTGTGTAAATACATGGAATAATGAAATTGTGAATTTATTTATGTGTGTTTACTTACTTGAAGGAGCAGTACGATGTCATTTGTTAAGCTTTCTCCCGTGTCTTTGAATTAGCGGATCATTCTTGTCAACTGTTATATTTGAGCATTTAGTTTACGTAATTTGTGCATTTTGTAAACACATATTTATTTTGCAATATCGGTGTACACAGTTGGTTTGGATAAAATGATGGTTGTAGCGTTGGCGGTCCGTTTGTTGTATGTTTAGATTTGAGTAATTGTTCCTCGATTCACTTTCGGTAACGATGATGAAGTAGAAGATGATGTATGTTTCTTTGTCTTTCTACGGTCTTTTAATTGTTATAGCATTTGGATTACGAGAGGCACTTCGGTAACGATGATGAAGTAGAAGATGGTGCATCTTTGTTAGTCTTTCTACCTGGTCTTTGAATTGTTATATCATTACTGTGTCCTGTTATATGTTTAAAATTAGTTGCCCTGTTTTTTGCAGTTACGTAAGTGGATGTATTTAGTTTGCAGTATAAGCGTACCTTGTCTGTTTGGATTCTCAGAGACACTTGCAGGTAACGATGATGAAGTAGAAGATGATATATGTTTGTTTGTCTTTCTACCTGGTGTTTGAATTCTTATATCATTACTGGGTCCTGTTATATGTTTAAAATTAGTTGAGGTGTTTTGTGCAGTTATGTAAGTAGATATTTTTAATATACAATATAAGCGTACCTTCTTTGTTTGGATTCAACGAGACACTTGCCGTAACGAAGATGAAGTAAAAGATGATGTATGTTTGGTTGACTTTCTACGGTCTTTGAATTGTTATATCATTCTGCGTCTGTTATATGTTTAAAATTAGTTGCTGTTTTACTGCGATTCACGTAAGAGGATGTATTTGGTTTACAATATCGCGTACCTTGTTTCTTTTGATTACGTGGAGACATTCTTTGTTGATTGTGTTGCGGTAGTTGTTTGTTTTGTTCTGTTGGTTGATCCTCGAGACATTTGTGGCTTCGGATAAAGAATAACAATATGATGTATGTTTGTTAGTCTTTGTACATGCTCTTGAATTTCTTGATAATTAAACACAAGCTGTTATAAGTAAACAATTACTTATTGTGTTTTGATGATTAACAAAACTATTTTTTTTTTTTTTTTTAAATATCGGTGTACGGTTCTTGTGGATACGCTTGGCGCCATCCTTGTGGTTTTCTTGATATCATTGTATCTTTTGTTATTGCTACTTGTTCTGAGACATACTTGGGTTCATATTCCTCCATTCTTTTAGTTTTAAATGTAGCTCATATCTTTGTAGAATTTTATTTGTGTGGTGTTTATATTTAATGGATAAGTGATATTAATTTTGTATGATAATCTTATGTTAAATTTGTTTTTTAAAAAAATAATGAATAATATAAGAATATAAAGTAACAAAATAATTACTTATAATAGATAATTATAATTTTCAATCTATTCATTATCAAAATTGGATATATAATAATTATTCCTACTTTATATGAGTAAATAAAAGATTTGAATTAGCGTTTGTCATGGGAAAAACCAACAACATAAATTTCTTCTTGTGTAGGTTTTGAAATAAGTAAAAACATTAAACACATTGTGTTTTAGAATATCAAGTTTATTAACAAAGCTACTTAATCAAAAGTAATATCGTATAATATAGTGCTTTTTAAATTCCTTTTTGTTTCTGTGTTACTTTCAGTAATTTTGAAATCATTTATTGATAAACAAAACTATTATACGTTTGCAAATAATTCGTTCAATGCAGGCTTACTGAAATAAAATGTAGTGAATATTTTTGTTGGTATTCGTTATTAAAAAAACAACAAAAACACATACATTTGCAGAATGGTATTTAGAATTTCAACTATGTAATTCTTCATAATATAAAGAATGAAAAACATGATTAGAAAAGTGAATTTTTATTATTAACCAAACATTATTTCTGTCAGTTGATCCTTTTATCAAAAGATTCAACTTTAATTATTCTAAAACAAAAATCCTAAAGAAAAAAAAACTTGTAGAATGTTGGTATGTAATCTTAAAAATCGTCATCGTTGTTGGAGTCATCAGTTGTTTCATAGTCCATAAATGCGTCGTTTATGAAGCTGTCATCATAGTCTCTCTTGGATCTTTGATGTTTCTTTGTATGCATCGAATCAACTTCCCAAGCTTCATCATCGAAATAGCTTTTATAGGCATGTTCACCATTAACCATTCCATCAACATCAACCATATCAGTAGTTCTTTTAAGTTAAGTAGTATTTAGTTAAGTAACACCGTGGAGGGCCAGACGGGTCTTTACCCCTGTATGCACGATCCACAGCCCGATGTGTGGCGATGTATGTAAGACTATATATCTCTACCTCCCAAGGTAGAGTTGGAGCTCATAATAATATCTTTCACTTTCTCTCACTAAGTTCCCTAAACCTCTAACTTTCTCTCTAGAATTCCACTTATCGCCACCTTGTGGTTATGGTTAGATGTGTATGTGAAAACTAATATCCTACAATTGGTATCAAGAGCCATGGTTAGATCATATCTTGCACATCTTTGGATTTCTAGTGGTTTTAGGTGGTTTTGAGTTTGAAAAAGTTTAGTGGTTTTGCATCATTTGGTTGATTTCTTGTGTTAAAGCTTGGATTTTGTTTGTACTTTTATGTTTAGAATCATCACAAGTGTTTAGGTTTTCATTTGGTAAGCTTGAATCATCTTGGTTGGGTTGTTTTGGATTAAAAGTGATGTTTATGTGGTTTTCTAGCTAGCGACTTGATATCTGGTTTATTTCTTTGTAGCGACTTGCTTCACAATTTTGTAGCGAGTTCTGACTTTGGAGCTAGCGACTTAGACCTAGCGATTAACGGTACAAGTAGTGGACTCTCCACTACGGGTAGCGACAGTGCATGTGAGTTGCTCTTTAGCGACTTGTATCTCTAGCGACTTGAGTGGCAATTCTTGCCAAAATTTTGCTAGCGACTTGAGGCTTAGCGAGTTACTACTTAGCGACTTGCTCTTTGTCTAGCGACTTGGGACTCTAGCGACTTAGTGGTGTTAGCGAATTAAGGGTTAGCGACTTAGTGCTTTATCTTCTAGCGACTTAGTGCATTAACTTCTAGCGACTTGAGTGATTGTTTACGGTTTTCTCTTGATTTAGTAAAATCCAGTGAAAGAATCTATTTCCGGTTTAATCATAGAGTTATAAAATCCCGTATAATCATTAACATGTCTACAACGTCCCTACTATCATCTCCCTTTGTGCTTGAGGATGTACAAGCGGTGGCTGAGATACTCGTCCACCCATGCTTGCAGGCGACTACGATTCTTGGGCTCAGCAGAATCGAGATTGTATTGCCTTGGAAAGGAAAATGGTGTCAACATTCTCAAATCCATTGATGAAGGACCATATCGAGTTGAGGCGACTAGAGACATACTTGATACTAATGAAGATGGTACTCACATTTACGGAATGGAGCGGACCTAAGATGTATGATGAGCTTGATGATAAGGATAAAAGAGATTTGATGCGAGATATCGGGGCAAACATTGTTCTTCAAGGTCTTCCTAAAGACATCTACAAGGCGATCAATCATAACTCTGAAGCAAAAGCGGTTTGGGATAATGTTAAGATGCTTCTCTCGGTTGAAATTAACTATGGAAGGCGAGAGAATCGACTCTATGGCCAATTTGAGCACTTCAAGATGAAACCAGATGAGAATGTCAATGAGTACTATGTGAGATTTCATAAGTTGGTGAATGATATGAGAAACATCAAGATGACTATGCTAACATTGATTGAACTCAAAATTTGTGAACAATATGAATCCGAATGGCACAAGTTTGTCACCTCTGTGAAGCTCACTAAAGGTTGAAGGATACAAACTATGAGCAACTCTATGCCTTCCTCCTTGAATGAGAGACATGCCATGTTTGAAAAGATTCTTGATCGAGTTCAAAGGTCGGGGAGAAACAAGGTCTACAAATGATTCAAGCGCCTTCTTCACGAGATGATGGGACTTCCACTGATGCTTCTCAAGTTGCACCCATGAAGATGATAATCACAAACCCATTTCGATCCAAGGTTCAAGCAACTTTGATGCAAATCTTGTCTTGGAACATTTCATCACTCAACTAACACTCATGGTTAAAGAGCAAGGACACTTTCACCTCCACCAACAAACTCCACACTGCAATGAGATCAGACGCCTCCAATCTTCACAACCATGCTTTGATCGAGATGGGAAAATTATGGGGCAACCAGTTCGGGAAAGGCGGTATGATCGGAGAAGAGGTGGGTGGGAGGTTATGTTGGCAACCAGAATCGAGGAAGAAATGGTAACCAAGGTCAAGCTAAGTCGATCAAATGCTATAATTGTGGTGGTGAAGGACACATTGCAAGGCGCACATCTCCAAAGCGTCCACGAGAATCTTGATTACTTGAGAGATAAGATCTTTCTTGGCACAAGCTCGGGACAATGGTCTTGCTTTGGATGAAGAGAATTGCTATTTCTTCTTTGAGGGCAATGCCAAGACCTATGATGCGAGATGTGGATGAGCGACCTATTCGAGAGATAGGTCACAATCATCGAGAATGCCTTTCAAGTCGTTGTGATGCATACGACTACGATGTAGATGATGGACCCTCTGCACACACAATCTTTATGGCTAGCATCTCTCAATGGTTTCTCCCAGATCTCTCTTCACCACAATTTGGCCCATCCAGGACAAACTCATCTCGGAGGTATTAAAACTATCGATGATCTTTGATGTACAGCGAGATGCATGACAAAGTACAATCAGCTGAAACTATTGAATCAAATGTTGAAAATATGGGTAATAACAATATTGTCCCATCGATCAATACGTGAAACAAAGTGAAAGTGAAGTTGTACCAAGTGATGCATCTCCTGCGATCAACAATGACTCGTCTTTGATGAATACACTGCATGTGCTCTGATGATTCCATAATTTACGAACTAAATGCCTATAAGGGCGTGTTGCTATTTATGAACAACGTGCAAAATTTGAGTTGACCACTCGTGAGCGAGAAATGGATGACCAAGTAAGTCGATAATTAGAAAAAGTAAGTTTAGAGAAGAAGTATTGAAACAAAATTACATTCTTTGCAAGAAAAACTTTCTAAAACAACTAAGCAAAACAAGAACTTCAAGAAAATGTGAAAATGCTTAAGCAAGAATTTAATGCAAAGGAATCAAAACTCTTGAGAGATTTTCTAATCGAAAACTTTGAAAAACAAACTTGAAAACAAGTTGTACATACAAGGAAACACCATTCGATTTGCTCACATGGTCTTTGAACATCGAATCTTAGCGATAAGCATAGCATTCCCTTGTTGAGGAACCAAATCGAGGTAATTAAAAGGCTAGAAATGCTCATAAGGTGCTTTATGATGGTAATGAAATCCTTAAGCCTGGCGAAACCTAGTTGCGTTGAGTGCTTGAGGAAGATAAGAAATCAAATGAAATCACTAGGGAAAAGATGAATAAGAAACAAAATGATCCCAAATGCAAAGAGAAAACATAATTATCACTCCTCATGATTACAAGAAGGCTGGATTTCCTTAAACAAGTTTAAGCCTCGAGACATTGTTGACTCCCGAACAAGTCTTACGGAAAAAGTTTAGATAAGCGAAGCGGAAAATATTGTTGAAACAAACCCTCCCTTTGGAAAATGCCTGAAGCGACGTGTATCCTCCTAATACACCAATGCATCTTGTACCTAGAACAATTGCCACTAAAAGCAAGACATTAATTAGCCAATCGTTATATTTCAACTATTTGTTGATTTTGAGAAAACTTGCAAGAAAAGGATCACACCTTTGGTATAGCGAAGGAGAAAGGGTTTTGAACAAATGAAAGAATGTTATTTAGCGAGGTCATGCCCTTCTTTAAACTTCTAAAAGATCACTTTGAGAGTCTTAAAAGGGATAGAAAGCGATATTAAGGGAATGGAAAAGGAATTTGATGCAATGGTTGTTGAAGTGAGTGACTATGGCGATGCCTTTGAAATATAATGAGATTGAGAGAAAGAACTTGCATACATTAAATGAGAATCTTATTCTTGAATGTGTTGCTCAAGATGTGTTTTCAACGCTTCAAATTGCTCTATTAATGCTTCCAAATTTCATGAATTATCTGTGTACTGAAAGTCTCCCATGATCGTGTCATTGAGCTTGAAAAACTAATTCTAAACTAAATGAGAAAATTGAATTGGATGATCACGACAATTTCGTTAAACATTTTTCTAAACTAGAAGTTGAGCATTTTAATTTACAACTAAAATATCAACACCTTAAAGAAAATGTCAAAACTTCAAATGTCAAGACATCTTGGATGCTCGGAGTTTGATGCGGTTTTCAAATTAACAAAGCGTGATGAGCGATTCAAGCTCGGTGCAACACGATCGAGAAAGTTGAAAGCCCAAATCTCTCAATTAAAGGTCAAACAAACAATATAGCGAGCTCCCAAATGCCTCCTTCTTTAGATTCTCGAATTCTCAAGCGTTTCATCTTCAAAACCTAGTAAATGCTTTACAAAGGAAAGCGAAAGTTTTCTAGAAGAAAATGAAAAGGTTAACGTCATTTCAATGAGTTATTTGAATCAATTAAAGTCACTCGTAACAAAACAACGAACAAATAGCTTCATTGCAAAAGGAAATTGAGAATCGAAGAGTCGATAAAAGGAAAATGCCAATGACCAATGGAAGAATGGTGTATCAAGGTTCACTCTTGTAATAAATATGCTTTATGCATGACATATGTTCCTCCTCATCTAAGAAGCGACAAACTAGCTATTCAAACATATTTTTCATCTCTTAAGGATTGCTTAGAATACTGCGTGAGATTGTTGAAGAGGATAAGCTAGAAACCTCATGATAATGCAATTGGACATGCATGCTTATATGCCAAGCGATCTCAAGAAATCTTAGAATGCTTGATCACAATATGCCCAAGACATTAGGTGAGAGAGTTAACCCTTTGATTCCATGCTCGATGCCTAAGGCCAAATATGATATGCACTCGATTCCCAATGTTTTGAAAGTGAACCGTAGTGTACCCTTGAATAGTTCGATTCGGATCGCCGATGCTAAGAAAGAGAACTCAAGTGTGCCTTCTAGGAGTACAAATCACGGTACCTCTAGTTTTAAGAAAGTGAACCTTAGTGCACTGCATGTAGTTCGGACCCGAGTACATCTAAGCGGTGATGCAAAGCGGTTAAACCAACTAATGTTCCCATTCCTCTACGAGGAGTGTCGGTGACATTAAGCGGGCGGGTCAAAGTCTCAAGACAATACAAGGAATGATAGGACCTCTCAAGCTAAGAATGTGCCTTTGGAAGAGAGTAGAAGAACAATCTAGGAACTTTAAGCTTGAATTGAATAAAGCGAATCGTGTTGATTCTAGTATTAGCCATAGGCGTCTTGTAATTAATTCAATTCGATACTATTTGCAAACCTTGTCTTGATGTGCAGCTTGAATTACATTTCTAATCATGAATGTGGTGTTAATGTTACGCTAATGATGTTAATTGTCCGATTAATATTGTTAATGCTAAAATTCATGCTAAGAAGGCTAAAAGGCAAAAGCGAATGAAAGTTAGAAAATAGTGGAAACCTACGGAAGAACATTCGATAAAATAGGCTTTTATTGGACACTGTTGGTCTTAAGACTAATCGAGATAATGCCCACTAGAAAATGGATGCCTCTTGGTAGAACTATTCCTTAAGAAGTGATCACTGCTTGTGAGCAGGGCTATCTTGACACTAATCTTGCATCTATTCACAATGATTCCATTGCCTCGCTTTACGATATGAATGCTTCTATTTACGATGTGGGTGTTCCAAACATTGTTACTAACCAAATGGAACCCATTCTTGCATGGGGATCCCAATTATCGATTATCCATTCTTATGCGTGTTCAAGCTGCGGATCGTTCAAATGGATTACGTGGTACACGGACTCATTTGTTCCAAACATATATTTGGAGACCGGTCGCGGCTCATGAACCGTGAGCAAATTCATCGGGGCTGTTAGATTTGGTAATGATCATTTCGGTGCTATTATGGGTTATGGAGATTATGTTGTTGGTGATAGTGTCATCTCTAGAGTGTATTATGTGGAAGGTTTGGGTCATGTCTGTTCTCTGTTGGTCGATTACGTGATTACGATCTAGAAGTAGCCTTGAGAAAACATACACGCTCTGTTAGAGATCTTAATGGTATGGGCTGTTAAAAGGAACTCGTGGCTCAAATCTTTACACCATCTCTATCGATGACATGATGAGGGCCTCTCCAATCGCTTGTTATCAAGGCTTCTAAAACAAAGTCATGGTTATGGCATCGTCGTCTCAATCACTTGAACTTGGCACCATCAACGATCTTTCGAGAAAGGACTTAGTTGTAGGTTTACCTAGACTAAAGTATGAAAAGGATCATCTTTGTTGACATGTCAATTGGGAAAAAGCAGAAGTATGCCCATAAACCCAAACCTACTAACTCTGTCACGAAGTTCTTCATATGATTCATATGGATTTATGTGGACCAATGAGGTGCGAGAATATCTTTGGGAAGAAATATGTGTTAGTTGTGGTTGATGATTACTCTAGATTCACACGGGTCAAGTTCTTAAGGACAAAGGATGAAACTCCCGATATCATCATCAAACTCATCAAGCATTGCGGTCGACTAAACAAAGCGTCGGGATTATCGAGCAGACAATGGGCGGAGTTTGTCAACAAACAACTTAGTGAATTCTATGAAAGCGTTGGAATCGACCATCAAAGAAGTGTTCCACGAACCCCTCAGCGAGCGGTGTAGTTGAAGGCGAAATCGTACTCTTGTTGAAGCCGCTAGAACAATCTTGATCTACTCAAAGGTTCCAATGTTTCTCGGGGTGAAGCAATTGCCACTGCATGCTACACACAAAATGGTTCACGATTCGGACTATTCATGGAAAAACTCCATATGAACTTGTCCACATGAAAACCTAATCTATCTTTCCTTCGTGTGTTTGGTGCCTTGTGCTATCCAACTAATGAGGTCAAGACTTGGGCAAACTTAGGGCTAAAGGCGACATTGGAGTATTTGTAGGATATGCACCAAACAAAAGGGATACCGAATCTACAACAAAAGAACCCGAAATATCATGGAAACAATTCACGTTACGTTTGATGGTGACCGGTCAAATGGCTCACAGACACTCCATTTCGGGACCCGCACTTCAAAAGCAGTCCCATTGGTTCATCCCTTGTTCCAAACTCCTCTCAAGAAACTCCATATGTACCCCATCCGAAGATGATGTAAAGAAATTGTTTGATCCTATGTTTGATGGCTGTATGATTCAATTACTAATGAGGTCTTGATTCCTACAACGAGAGGATGCTTATATTCACTGTGAATGAAGTCAATCCTCGGTATCAATATCTTTAAGTCAAGAAGCACTGCTTCGATCCTTGATCTCATCAACAAATCATCATTCTTGAATGTACATCATGGAAATGTTTACGGCATCAATGATGAAGTTAATCCCTTGCGACTCTGAAGATGCTCCATTTGAAAACATATTTGCTACTCACGAATCATCATCGAGAACCAACTTCTTGAGAGACATCGACTCGACTACCTCGGTTCCTCAACAAGCTGCCACATGAACACCTCGAAAATGGACTCACGATCACCCTTAGACAACATCATTGGAAATCCCTCTCGTCTGTATCAACCGGAAACAACTCGCAACCGATGCCTTATGGTGCTTCTTCAACTC
Organism: Chrysanthemum lavandulifolium; assembly: GCA_022545495.1. Lineage (NCBI taxonomy): Eukaryota > Viridiplantae > Streptophyta > Magnoliopsida > Asterales > Asteraceae > Chrysanthemum > Chrysanthemum lavandulifolium. The sequence continues at coordinate 190,997,853 of CM040242.1, forward strand.
CGTACTATCTAAGATCGAACCAAAAGATGTTAAAGCGCCATGAATGAAGATAGGTGGTTCAATGCCATGCAAGATGAAATTCATGAGTTTGATCGTCTTGATGTATGGGAATTAGTACTGCTCAGGCGTGCTATGATTATAGCTCTCAAATGGATCTTCAAAGTAAAACTTGATGAGCATGGTGATGTGTTGAAGAACAAGGCTCGATTAGTTGCTAAAGGATATCGTCAAGAGGAGGTATAGACTTTGAAGAATCTTTTGCTCGGTTGCTCGAATCGAGGCAATCGAATCTTTCGGCTAATCTTGCTAGTAAGAACATGGTAGTATATCGGATGGATGTAAAGGCGGCATTTATGAGCGGAGATCTTAAAAAGTCGTCTCGTCGGCCAACACGAAGGATTTGTGAATCAGAGCATCCTACTCACGTTTATCGTTTGAAGAAGGCTCTTTACGGTTTAAAGCAAGCTCCAAGGGCATGGTATGATACCTTTATCAAAGTTTCTTCTATCAACGGATTCATCAAAGGGTAGTTGATCCTACATTGTTCACCGGAAGTCGAGCAAACATTTAATTCATGTTCAAATTTATGTTGATGATATTATTTTGCCTCGGCGGACCCAATGGAATGTGATCATTTTTCAAATGAAATGAGTTCAAAGTTTCAAATGTCAATGATGGGACAAATGTCATTTTCTTGGGATTACAAATTTCACAAAGTCCGGAGGCATTTTCATAAATCAATCTAAATATGCAGTGAGAGATTTTAAAGAAATTTGGATTTGATTCATGTGACCTGTTGACACCCCATGATTGACCGAACCAAACTAGATGAGGACCTCTCGGGGATCATGATTGACCAAACGAAATATCGGAGTATGATTGGATCACGATGTATCTCACGCTAGTAGACCGGACATCTTGTTCGATGTTTGCATGTGTGCTAGATACCGAGGCTAAGCCTACTAAAAAGCACCTTGAAGCGATTAAGCGGGTCTTCGGTATCTCAAGGAACCATCAATATGGGTCTTTGGTACCAGAAGGACACCGGTATGTCACTAACGGCCTATCTGAGATCTTGATCATGCGAGTTGTCAAGATACACGTCGAAATGCGTCGGGAGGTGCTCGATTTTTGGGTGATAAGCTTGTGGTGGTCTTCAAAAAGCAAATGAGTACTTCTATTTCCTCTGAGGTGAATACATAGCCATGTCATCTTGTTGTGCTCAAATCTTATGGATGAGATCTCGACTATCGACTATGGCTTTGAATTCAACAAAATCCCTCATCTTTGTGATAATAAAAGTGCTATTGCTCTCTCATGCAACAACGTTCAACACTCAAGAGCAAAGCATATCGACATTCGACATCATTTCATCGGGAACAAGTAGAAAAAGGTGTGGTGGAACTATATTTTGTGAGGTGCGAATATCAATTAGCGACATCTTCACCAGCTCTTCAAGAGAACGTTTGAGTTTATTCTTCACGTCTTGGCTTGAAAAGCCTTCAACCAGAAACACTCAAACGTCTTCAGGAGGAAGACGAGGAGTAAAGGTCTATCTTCATCTATCTCTTGTATATATATCTATTGAAAAAAACAAATACAAAATTATAAAACCTTCAAAAATCAAATAGAAAAATTATAAAACTTTCAAAATCCATAAAAATCTGAAAAATTCGAAAAATCTTCAAAAAATATTGTCAATTTGTCATGTTTTCTCGGTTCGATTATATCTCGGTTTTGTGATGTCATTCAAAGAATGACACGGGACTTTAGATGTTGTTCGAATTTTTATAAAAAAATAAAAAAAAAAATAAAAAAAAAAAATAATATAAAAAAATCAAAAAAAATATTTTTGGGAGAAAGAGAAACAATGGTTTATTGTCATTTTCGAGACAATAACCGGTTTTAAAAAGAAAAACGAGCCATGTTTCACCATGTTTTCAAATTCCATGCTCGATTCTATAAACATTTGTCTGCTTGAAAACTAAATGCTTTGAAAAATAACTCGGTTTCTATTTTTGATAATCATCGGGACTTATTTGTCAAAATCTCTATCTCTCAATCAACAACCTATGTCATTGATTGAGGGGAGAATGATTTCAATTAAATTAAAAAGTTATTTGGCATTAAATTGTTTTCAAAAGATTTACATGCATGTTTTATCAATGGAGTTTAAAGTCTTAAAATCCGATCCTTATCGATTAAAACACTTTCATAATCAAGTCACAATTCCCTTAAAAGCCTTCAAAATCAATTTAAATCTATAAGAGATCACAAATCTCAAATGATTTGATAATTGTGATCGGGGAGAATGTGTGATTTAAATTGGATTTAAGCGATAATTCGGTAAATGGTTTTATAAGGATGTACATGCTATCACCTTACATGTGACAAACGATTTTAATTTTCCATGCACATGTTGAGGGGAGCATCTATCTTAAAACCTATGATTTGAAACGTGATCAACTTATCTCAATGTGCATGTTCCTCTAGTATGTGCAAAACTCTTTTCAAATCTCGAGGCACATATTGAGGGGAGCAAATTTATGGAAACCTCATCCTTCCGGAAATGCTATATCTTCTTGATTTGATGTGGGAAGTGATGTTGATATCTTTAGAAAATGGTAATCAAAAAGTTAATTCTTTCTCTTGCCTCCGTGTGCAAAACATTTTCAAATACTTGATGCACATGTTGAGGGAGTTCTCGTTCTAAAATTATCAAAAGCAATTCGGTACAAAATGCTTTGATAATATATCACAAGTATCGAATTGATTTTCAAATGGTTTCAATTGGTTCCAATGGCGGATGAACAATACCAAATTGACCGACCAACTTTACTTTATATACGGTGATATAAGGATGATAAGGTTAGGTATTAGTTCCCATGATCCGCCGAGCAGGAGGGATCTACCGGGGACAATCCACTAGTTAGTGTAGAAGTCCTTAGGTATGATGATAAAGGAGAAAAATGAGATATGGGAAGAGTGCGAACTAAGGCGAGCTAATCTTGGAATAAACCCAACAAGGTTCTAGCTATGAAGTCTCGGTAAGAACTTAAGGGTTGAAGAATTAAAAAGAATTGAATGAGGAAGGGTGAAAACAAATAGCCTCCATTTATTCAACCTTAGAGGCGAAACAGGGTTCAATTCATATACTCTTGATGGTAATATCGGTATTGAAGACAAGGCGTCATGGACCCGGTGCGCATTGCACTTCAACTTTCCAAACCACTCAAGTTCCTCTTAAAGGGCTTGTTTCATCCTCACGGGGAACCGACATTATCTATCGACTTTCTCTTAGAGATTGTTGATATTGAAGAAGAGACCCTCTCCTAGTCTCCGGCATAGGATCCAAATATGCACAAATTGAGTCTAGAGCCACGAGATCATCAATAAATCTCATTAGGACACTTTCAATAAAGACTCTGTTTCACACAATGTGGAAAGAGATTATATCTTGAGTCCTCGCATTATCCTTGTGGTATTGCGGAACATCCGAGTGATGTGTTTACATATTCACAATGAAGATGGAAAGCCTTGGAGCCAACATCAAACAAGCTCTGGTAGGTGGCATGTGAGATCTATTATATAGATCAACCATGTGACAACTGAGCGAGAAACAATGGGCGATTCAATCTCATGAATCAATCACGGTTCGAGTTATGGATTGTGGATACCTTTGAAAAACCGGTCTTTGTGCTTAACAACTCTTTTACGTAGCACATCGACCGTGTACTCATTTTCAAACAAAAGGTGTTTTTATGATTGATAATTGATTTTCAACAAAACCTTCATTGTATTGCAAAAACAATTTCTATTGAGCAATACGATTGTTTTCAAATCTCTTTTCATCAATCGGTGGACTTAAAAATTATTTGGTTCACTCACTCCGTGTTGTCTTCTTTGAGATGTTCGGTTTGAGAACGACTAGAGCGTGACGAAACCACATCAAGGAAATTCTTGAATTATACGATCACGAGCGGTACTTGTCTTGATCAGCGAGGAACCGTGGGCGTGTACCTCGATTCAACGAAAGTGATCAAAGACACTTTCGCGCGATTTATTACTAGCTGTTGTATGCGGTACACCCGGCGTTTGCGGTGATCGAATGAAGCGGTCAATCCATAGCCGCATGCTCACTTAACACATTCATCTCAAAGAAATCATGATTAGTCCATCAATGACTCGATATTTTCACTCCAAGCTTACGCTACGCTACGCCAATATCATGATTCAACAAATGCTTCCGCTACTACGATAAGAAGATTTCATGATCCGAATGTGAGCATGTCGGTCCTAAAGTCACAACACCACAAAGGATGTCTTAGAGATTTTGATGGTGATGATCTCAAAAGATGGCTCAAAATTATTATCACGTGGATCGGTAAAGACCTCCACTTGGAGTAACCAAACATGCAATGTGAAGAATCAATGACTACGAGCTTAGGAGCAAAGGACTACATCAAGAATGCAAGATCAAGTGTTAATGTATTATCTAGTTGTATTCTATGTAATTTTGGTACATGATTGAGGTGACCTCCTTAGGGGAGATTGTTAGAATTAGAAATTCCGGTATTAAAAGTCGGTCACCTCAAGTATATGTAATCGTTAAGCTCGTAGTCGTAGTTCTTTTAAGTTAAGTAGTATTTAGTTAAGTAACACCGTGGAGGGCAGACGGTCTTTACCAGCTGTATGCACGATCCACGACCCGATGTGTGGCGATTTATGTAAGACTATAAATACTCTCTACCTCCCAAGGTAGAGTTGGAGCTCATAATAATATCTTTCACTTTCTCTCACTAAGTTCCCTAAACCTCTAACTTTCTCTCTCTAGAATTCCACTTATCGCCACCTTGTTGTTATGGTTTGATGTGTATGTGAAAACTAATATCCTACAATATCACCCCACAGGTCTTTGTTAATGTTTTCATTACATTGAAGGGATTCATTGTTGCCTTCATCTATCGTTGTGTATTTTGAGTCACCTGCAAATTAAACATATCATAAAACATCAGCATGATTATACGCTATATAGTTCCTGTTTAAGTTACAATTGTTCATTAGTTATTAAATTAAATGAAACACGTGAAAGAATCTTCTTTGATATCTTCATCTAGGATAGTATATTGGGTTTGTTGTTATCTAAATCATAGAAAGGCTCATCAAGATCATTGATGTTAACCCAAACACCATCTTCTTTATCGCTTTTGTTGGTAACGTATTCGTCATCGTGTCTTCATCACATAGCATATACTTGCGGTTTTCTCAACATTATAGCCTTCACTTCTTTTGTACGCTTAAACTTGATTGGTGTTTCATCATCGATTCCTAGTTTGAAAAAAAAAAATTAAGTACATGATTATTGATCAAATATATGTGTTTGTATCTTAAAAACTTAAATATGTTTGTGAAACAAATACCATTATGTCAAGAATTTTGTCGTGCTAAAAGTTGTTTGTTTTTTGTGTGTTGATGTCATTATCGACCAAATTTCATGGCATTATTAACCTTGTTGCCATTATTCGATTCTTTTTTTTCTTGGTCTTTTTCCTATATTTGGAGAATTTTGCAAACATGTATAAATTAAAGTTCGTGTAATTATAAAATTTGGTGAATAACTTACAGAGCATACTCTTTCTACATCTTCATCATCTGATAAAACAATTGTGTTTCTGTCCAGCTTGGATAAATCAGTAGGTGCAGCCTGCAATTGTTTATAATTTTTTCAGTATTATTGTTTAACGTATTCCGTAAGATACATCTAAAATTTGTAAATCATACCTCATCATCATCTGATATAAGTATTACAGAGTTGTCGTCGTCTTGAACATGGAAAGAGGTAACCTCTGCCTGTGATATTTTAAAAGATACGTCAATTTTGTTTCGGATCATAAGTGAGACTACACTTGTGTAGTTAGGAATAACTAAATGATAAGAGGCATTAGGATAACCCTTGTTTGATACCCGATATATATATATATATATATATATATATATATATATATATATATACAGAGGCATTTGGCATTAATGCCACCTCAATGCCACCTAATCATTTTAATGCCACCTAGACATTTTATGTCCACCTAAGCAATATAATAATCCAACTATTAATATAACTAATAATTTCGGTTTAAATATATAATTTATATTAATTTTTATTATTATTTTTCCAAAATTCGTTTTTATAAAAAATGTCATTAGTAAGATTTGAACTTGGGTTGTTTTGAAGAGTAGCATTAATAACTTATGTGTTTACCAATTAGGCTACAAGTTATTTTGATTATTATGTTGCATTCTATAATATATAATTACCTCTATAATTTTCGGATTTAATAAAATATTTAGGAATCTGTATTGTTTTAGGATTGTGTTTGTGTTTTGATATTTACTTAAAATAAGATTATGATAAGTTTGGTATGAAATCATTGTTATCTTAAGTTTTTCCTTTTTTTTTAACCTAATTTGACACTATATATAGACCATTATTTACAATGGTTTACACAATTACATATTTTGTATTCTTCAATCTTGAATGTCGAATATGGAGTCCAAGAGGTTCTCAAAGAGGCTTTCAACTGCCAAGCACAATAACAATTCTGAAAAATCCGAAGAAGGTAAGTCAATGAGTGTTGAACATTCAGGTTGTTTATTAGTTAGATATTTGAATTTTAAAAACAGAATATGATTGTTTTGTTTGTATATTATGTATGTGTTTAGTTTATACGTTTTGTATTTTGCAGGAATGAATGTTCCTGGATCAAAAAAACGTGTTGGTAAGAAAGTGGCTACAAAAACTTCATCAGGTACAAGTTTGAGTTTTTTAGAATTTGTAACATGTTATTTAATTTAAAACCTTTATCAACTACGAGTATTATATGGTTTATTCTTCTCTTCATGTTTTTGTTTTGGTTTTTTATTTGCCTTATGGTTTAATAGGAACAAGTAATTCTGATTTTAACAAGAAGAGACAAATCAATGTCGATAGAATTGATGCACAAGATGCGGTAATATAGAAGTTACTATGATATTATTGTTGCATGTTGCATGAATGGTAGATTTCATGTATAAGATGTTGTTTTTTTTTTTATTAATGAATTTACAGAACAAATTGTTTGGATGTTAACAAGAAAACAGAAGTAAAGAAAATGTTGCTCCGTGCAGGTAAGTAAAGTTATTATGGTATCTGTAAAATTATTTTGATTAATTATTGTTCTTATATTACATTCTATATATCCATGTTTACATAGTGCATACATGTTTATGTTTACATAAGGTTTAGGTAATAAACAAGTTATTATGTTTGATGTTTTTGCATTATCCATGTTTACATAGTGCATACATGTTTATAAGGTTTACATAAGGTTTACATAGTTAGGTATAATTGAAGCTTTTGTGTTTATCTGCATACATGTTTATAGGGTTTTATTAGTGTTGCACGTTTATGTGTTTGATGTTTTTGCATACATGTTTATAACCTTTTATTCTGAAATAACACAGATAAGATTAAGGATACAAATGAGACAAGCACAATTAGAGATCCTTCTACAGGTAGTTAATATTAATGTTTTATAGTGTAGATATTTTTGGTGTTGTTACAATTGAATTGAAAACCAAACACAATTTTGGTACGTTTGTTGAAATTTTGGTACGTTTGTTGAACAGTTGCTGCACCATTAGGTGATAAGAGTGTTTGTGATATGTCGTTATTTGAAAGTGACACACCGGAAAAGATCCGGAACCCATGTGTTGATTGTTTCAATGGCATCAAAGGTAAACTGATTTGAGTTTTATATTGTGCATTGTTTTAAAATTTGATAATATAAGTGTTTGATTTTGAGTTATTTGTCTTAGTTAAACACGCAATTGCCAAAAATTTTGGAAAGCAACTACCATGTTTAAAGTCTCGACCATCTTATGATATCTCAAAGTGACACACACGCTAATAAGTCTATATCTAACATTGTTGATTGTGGAAGATCGAGAAAAAGGTACAATATTTTTTAAATAGAAACATATACTATATTATGAATGAGTTGGTACTTATATATTGTATATATGTATCGGTTGGTAAAAAGGCTCGATTGATTACAATCGTGAACTTTAAAAGGATGGAATACATTAGGAATCAACAAAAGATCCTAGAAGTGCTGCTTATTTGAAGTCAAGAAATTCCAAATTTGGTTATCAAGAAGTCTACTCAGAGACACCTAAGTCTGGGTTCAATAATAGTTTGTCAGGCAGACAACAAACAAAAGAAGGTTATAGTGTACATTCTACGTCGTTTGGAAATTCGTCTTATGGTTTGTGTTTAACTGATTTTGAAATATAAATTATTTTGTAATTGCATTTTATATATAACAATGTTTTGCAACAGGTAAATCTCATTCTAAAAAAAGCAATGGAATGCATAGTTTCTCCAATGGAAGTGCTTCAGCAGGTATATCGTTATATTTTAGTTTATAGGAACAAGTAATGATTATTTTAACAAGAAGAAATAAATCAATCAGACTTTAAATGATGCATAAGCTACAGGTAGTAAAGAAGTTTTTATGATATTATTGTTTCATAACAGGTCAATCTTATTCTAAAAAGGGTAATGGAATGCATACTTCCTCCATTGGAAGTGGTTCATCAGGTATATTCTTATATTTTAGTATAATTTACATTGTTGTTTAAATTTTGTTTGCTATATTTTTAATCTTTACAAATATATAGATGAAAGACTGAAGGATCGAATCATAACTCCGATAAGAAACGTTAATCCTATGGCTACAAATATGGCAATCAAAGGAAGATGTATTTCTATTTGGCATTCTCACAAATTAAATGAAGAACATGATCCATATAGTTTGGATTGTGTTTTCCAAGATCTAGAGGTAAGTCTTTTATTTTGGTTTTTGTATATTTAATGAAATTAATATAAATGACGACTAATTTTAACAATGTATATCCGGGACAACCGAATCCAGATTTACATCAAAAAAGAATTAATGTTTAAATTTGAGCCTCTGCTTCAAGAAGGGCAATGCTATATATTATCTAACTTTGGTGTGGCGGAAAATGGTGGAAGGTTACCATTGTTACCAAACAGATGGAAAATATCTTTTTTCAAAGGGACTAATGTTACACGTGTTGAGCAAATAAATGATAATGTCATTGGTTTTATATATGAGCCATTTTCCGGATATTAGACCACCGTGAATGAGTATCATGATCATGATTGTGTTGGTATGTATTTCATTGACACCTACTTATAATAGTTATTCGTATTTACTATTGTAAATACAAAAACATTAACCTTTGTTATTGAGCAGATGTGATTGGAGCGATGGTTGCTATTGGGAAAATCGTAGGTGTGAACAACCATGGTGGTCCAAAATCCATGAGAACAATTGTTATTGAAGATCTTGAGTAAATGAAAACTTTAATATAATATCTATATTCTATACAATATTACAATGTAAATGTATTTATTTATATGATATTATGCAGATCCTCTGAGACTTGAGTGCACTTTTGGGATAATTGGGCGTTAATGTGGAATGATTATGAAAACAGATTGGAAGAAATTGGTCATATAGACATCCTTTTGATGCTTGGGAAGGTCAAATATTGGGACAGTAAGTTGTTTTTGAATTTATTTACAAATATTTTGCAAGACAATAAAGTAGTATTGTTTTTGTTAATATAATATTTTTTGTGTTTTTTTTTTTTTTGTTTTTATGTTGTTTGTACAAAATCAGATAAACCAGCTGTGCATAATGCGTTATTTGGAAGTAGGATTTTTATTAACAGGAAGATTCCGCCGTTATTGTTATTCCGGAAAAGGTTTTGACAATAACTATACTATTTATGTTGTCATATAAATATGAATTTATCTTTAAGTGTGTATGTAATATATTTTTGAAACATACAAGGTACGAATCACAAGAAGGATATAATGCAAATGAATTCAAGATCCAGTTGCACAATCAAGAGAAAGTTGTTGTTACACCTGCAGAATTTATGCATGGTTGTTTAAAGAGGTTTGTTGGTATGATCCGAAGTATTGAACCGGTAAGACAATAGTATTTTATGTCATTTATTTAATTATGAAAAAGCATAAAACATCTGTCATAATATAGTATTTGATTATGATAAATAAAACTATGGAAAATGCAGGATACATGTTGTGTTGTTTTTGCTCGTGCATAGCATCCAATATGAAAATGGTTGGACGTGTCTGATGTAAAGAATGTAACACAAGAGTAACATGATTTCTTCAAAAGGTGGAATGAATAATCGAAACAAGAAGCAATTGTGGTTCAGAAGAAACACGGTGAAACCTATGCTGTTGCATCGAGGTATTAATAACATTGTGTTTTAATTATTATTTGAATATATAAAATTATGATTAATTATTGAAATACTAAAACATTATGATTTGTTTGTTTTAGGTTCAAGATCATTGTGCGTATTGTTGATGATAGTGGAACTGCACAGGTGGTTTTATTTGATAACAATGTACACAAGATGATTAATTTGTCTGCGTGGCAAATTATGGACAAGCATGGAATGGACCCTGAAGAATACTTCCCAGATGAAATTAACCGGATTATTGGCAAACAATATCTATTTAAAATTAAGTATTCTGAATTTAACCACAGCAACAATAGTCATATCTATCGAACTGAAAAGGTGACTGATGATGTTGACACGATCATGTATTTCAAAAATGGTTTCCTAGATGAAGAGGTATGTATATTAGCATTTTAAATTACTTTGTGATTTTCCAGTCTTTATTATAAAGTTAAATTGTATATAATAGTTTTAAATATAAATTGGAATTGTAACACATGACAGGATGTAGAAGATGAGGAATACAATATGAAAGAATTTTCAGACAATGCAAATGATGTGTTACACAATAATGATGGTGATTTAGATGATAATGTAGATGAGTTTGTCAATGGTGAAGACGATTCGACAATGATGAAGGCGATTCGAAAAAGAAGATTATTGTTTGAATTCGACAATGTCTCGATGATAATGAACATGATATTGAAGAATCTTTTATTGGTGAAGAAGATTTGGATACTCCTCATGTTGATATTGAAGATGGTTCATATGATTTAAGTGATTTAGAAGGGATTGGAAAGAATGCAGAAAATCATTTTAAAATTGCTGAGAATTTGAATACAAAATCAACAACTGATATGGAGGAGGTAGTATACATTATTGATTAAATACACTTTTCAATTGTTTTTTTCATACGGAAAAAGTCAAACTGACTTAGTAATTGTTGTACATTGCAGAATGTTGAAATAAACACTCCTAAATCTGCAAAGAATGCAAGCAGTGTTGTAGGTGAAGAAGTTGTTGTTAGTATGATTGATCCAGTTGGTGTTTTGAAAAAAAGAAATCGTGGAATAGAAGAGTTAACAGACAATGATTGTGTTGATGAGGAAGATGTTCAAGCAAAGAAAAAGATGCAAACATATGATATAGAAGACAATGATGCATAGAGCATGCAATGCATCTTATTTATCCTATCTATTTTATTCTTATTGATAAACAATCTATTGTTTTAGTTTTTGTTTTTTGCAAACATATTATTATTTAGGTTATTATTCGATAAATTTGAATTTGGTTTTAAGTTTACATATTTGAGTTTGTTTTAATTTATTATTTGACAAGTATTACGTTACATTTTTTCATATGTTTATGGTTCTTCAAAATTTCTAATATATATGCAACCTTGCAATTATTAGTTTGAATATGTTATGAAACACATGGAATCCATTTCCTTTAATAAACAAATAAAGTGCATAATACTAACGAATTGTTTGATAATCAAAGACATTCATTAAAATATATATCAGCTTACATATAATAGTTTACAACGAAAGCAAAGTCTTACTTAAGAATACATATGACCAAAGTAGAAGATTAAACACTTGCTTGAATGTACCAAATTACAAAAGAGTAAAAGCATTTGTTGTGCCCAAAAGATAACCAAAGTATTCCGCAAATTGTTTTCTAACATACATGAAACACATGGAACACACGTGTCGGGACCATTCAACTCCTGCGGATCGAACATGTACTTGAACCTTAGCATTTTGTCCTTCTTGAATTTGCAAACTTTAGCAAACTTCTTCCATTCCCCATGGATGTTTACATGGTTTGTTCGATCGGGGTTTTCTAGGTGAAGTACCATTTTATCGCATCTTATAAACTATGTCTTTGTGTCTTATGAAACAATTTTTATAAGTATGCATTGGATGTTTGTCAAGGAAATCGGTGGTATGCCTTTGCAATTAAGTGTAATAATTAGAATAATATGTTATTAAGGTTGACATCATAATAAATTAAAAATAAGGTATAACTACTTACAAGTCGTTGTCTGTCTATGGTATCTTCATAAGGCACATAAAAGAATGTGTTTTTCACCAAAGTGATCCATGTGTTGATCCCAAAAACATTGATGCCTCATTCTATCATCAGTTGTAATGATAAACGACAATAAACAACTTAAAACATAATTGATATATCATTACATTTAGTCTTATAAGTATTGAAAGGTTTAACATGTCATACCCTGTTCCCAAAAATCAAGGTTGGGTTGGTGTTTTCTTAGTTTTGTAGCTCCAAGAAAATGGCAATCAGTTATTGGACAACCAACCATATTAAGCGCACAGTAAGCGTAAGTAGTTGTTCCTCTCCCTCATGAAGACTACATAGTCGCCTACTCTAAGATTGAATCTTTCAACAATATTTTTCCAACCAACCTCAGACATAATATATTGATAACAACCTTTGTTTCGCTTATCTTTTTGACGTCTGACAACAACATTGTACTTACGTTTGTTAACAATAATTTTGATGTGCTCCTTTTTCTTTAAACCAGGTAGGAAATCAACTGGAAATATCTGTAGTTTTGTATAATATGAATAATTCTGTTTAATTATACAAAATTGAAAAACAAAATTTACGTAGGAAGGATAAATACCTGAACCATGTTATGTTGAGGGACAATCCTACTCAAATACCTGCTAGGCCGTCCAACTATTGTCTCATAACCACCTGTTTCATATCCATTTGCATCGTAGCTGGTCACATAATACGAATCGTCCCTTCTTGCACAAAGTGTAATGTCTCAACATCGGTTGGTATGAATGCAAAAGCAGGCTGGGACCATCTATATCCGGTCAATTCGTATTTGTTACCACGAACTTTGAGTATTTCAACTTTAACCCCGATTCTCTCTACTTGTCAAGTAAACATGATTGTTACCGGTGTAACATTTTCACTAAACACATCGGAAGATCGTAAACAAACATAAAACATGTTTTTAAAGGGTTAAACAGACACATTAAATTTTCTCGATATCATGAATTATTTTAGATAAGAACATTTTGCGGAAATCCTTGCCGATTAATACGAACAATAAATTCCATAGCCATTATCCTACATATAATTATAGGTAAGTATGAAGTAACAAAGTTGGCTATATTATTGATTATACAATCAGAAATTACTGTATTTTAAAAAGATATTAACATCTTGATTCAATATATAACATAATCTTAACCCTAAATTATATTTGGGCGTTTTATTAAACCAACTATTAAGCAACATGCAACTTCCTAACTATAAACATATGCGTATATAAAGATCAAAATCAACTTTTTATCTTTGATTCTCTACTTAAAAACTAATTGATTTAAATTTGTGTAAGTTTTAAATAACAATCAACATCTACAACTTCATATAACATACACACTAACAATGTAATGCAATCTAAAATATTCATTTGTTGTAACATTTACCTTTCGTCATTCATGATCGAAATTGTTAAGCCGGACTATCTGAATCAAAGTGTGGTTATGTTTTTGTCTGTGGCTTTTAATGTGTTTTAAGTAGTTGAAAAATATTGAATATAATATGATAAATAATATTTTATACCTAACAAAGTATAGTTTTTTGTAATTTAAAAATACATTAAAAAATATATATATTGTAGGAAACATAAATAAAATAAAAGCATATATGTGTGTATATAGTGTATTTGTAGAAAGCATATTTGTTGTAAAAATTTGTAGGAAACATTTGTTTATTTAGCTATATGTATGTTACTTTTTAAAAATCATGGGAAATAAAATAAAAGATAGTGGAACTATTAATTAGAACATAAATTTAGTTAATAATTCATATATTTGGATTTACAAACTTAAAAATTAAAGCAAACTAAATACCACATAATATATATTTAACATAAGTTTCTTCAACATACCTAATGATAATCACAAAACATATGTCTTAATTACAAAACACAAAATACCAAATAAAGTAATTTTTTTTAAACATATTTAACCATACGGAGGAACATTTAAACACGTCCATGATTATTTTTAGCAAATATGGAATATTGGAAATTGTGTGTTTTTGCCGTGTTCAACATCCAAATCTTCACCATTGGATATATACTTGAAGCGAATAATCTTCGTGTAAGGAAATCCACATAATGCGCCAAGTTGCTTCCACTTCCCAAAGATATTGACATGATTGTTTCTTTCAGGATTTTCATTGTGAGGTTGCATCTGCACTTTCATCTCCTGTCGATATTCTCGGTGTATAATAAGGACTCTATCATACATATGCATTGGATGAGTACTAAGGAATTTAGCGGGAATTGCCTATAAATTTACATACTGTAATTAGTAATAAGCAACTATTTTGATTATTAATAACGGAAAAAAAATAATCAATCTTTACCACTCTGTTGTAGCATTGAATGTCTGCAAATGGTTTGTAAAAGGTCCTATGATACTCTCCAAAATGTTCCATGTGAGATGGCCAATAACAGATATGCCTCATTCGATCATCTTCTACACATAAAAAGTATGTATACTATATGTTTAGAATGTTATTAATTTTAGAGATGTAATTAGTAAATTAAAACATAAAATACATACTCTGTTCATGCCACTGCAGCTGATGTTGTTGCCTCCTTAATGTAGGAGATCCTTTGTATGCTATCTGGGTAATCATGGAACCATTTGCATGAAAAGCATCGACCCAGAGTTGATTTCCAACGTTCTTGGTTAACACACAAACAGTTCGACTTCCATCCCTATATCTTCGACAATTGTGTTCCATGTTTGACCCAACAATCGATAACAAAACACGCCATTGTTTAGCAATACCTCTTCACGTCTAACATGACATGGGTAATGTTCACCATTTGCTATGATAGTAACAACATCGAGTTCTGTGAGGCGATAATAATCTCATTGGAATTGTCTGCAGGAATGTATAACAAAAAAACAAAAATATCAACTTCCGTAAGTTTTATTTAAAAAGAATAAAATGTATTGTTATAGTTGTCAATACCTGTGGCAAACGAGGATCTGGAAAACATAAGTTTTAAACCTTGGAAAACTAGATCTATGTCCATCATAACCAGCCATTTCTTTACCATTACGTAAATATCCAGTCACATAAAAACAATCCTCTCCTACTTCAATGAAATGCAATAAGTGTACATCTAAAGATAAGCTTTGGTTGCAGAAATCTGTCCATTTTGGACCTGTCAAATACCATTGTCCATCACGAGGCCTAACCAACTCAACCTTGAAACGATATCCATCAGGTGAAATGATGTATATGTAAATATTCCCATGGTACGCTTCTAAGTTGTAAACTTCAGGTAACATCTAAAACAAAAATAAATAAAAACAAATTAAAAATGTTTATTAACAAATTACCAAATTATATATCTCAGAATAGTGGAATTAATTTTATAGTACTTGAAACTCAGAAAAGTGCTCTGCATCTTGCTGAATCACAAACTCGATACACATACTTCCCTGCACAAACAAGCTTCTTTTTTATAAACATTTTTTATAAAATAAAAAATGAATAACAGATCATTGACATATATAAAAAGTAACTATAATTACATTAACATATGGCTTAACAACAACACATGTAACCTTTGATCAAAGTGTATCTAAAGGCGTTACTTACTATATAAGATGAAAGTTACTCCAATTGAAACAAAACATCTGTTTTTAAATTATATAAAGCAGTATTTACATAAACATACATTCTAAAATCGCCAAAAACATAAGATGTAGTAAGCGTATTGTTATATACAAACATATTATATACAGTAAACATATCGATTAAGAACAATACATGTATCCTTTGATCAAACTGTATCTAAAGACAATAATTACTATAAAAGATGAAAGTTATTCCAAATGTAACATAACATATGCTTTTAATTGATATGAAACGAGAGCATTTACATGTATGTGCATCCTAAAAATTGCGAAAAACATAAAATGTAGTAAACATATTATTATATAAAACCTTAGACTTTTGTAAACATCTGACTTACCAAAGCATAGTAAGTTGGAATGATATGTACAATTACAATACCTACTATATAACATAAGTATTTCAATCATTGATCTATCATCATATTTTTAATTGATATAAAAGCAGCATTTAAATAATCGTATAACCTAAAAATTGGCAAAACATAACAACGTTATTAACTATAAAATACCAAATTAAAATCATATAGTTTTTCGTATAATGTTAATATACACCAACAAACCCAATCTTATGAATACCAAATAATATCTTATGAATATTAGACTAATATCCTTACAAGATAAAAAGTATATAACTTCAACCAATTTAATTCTCATATCAGAGTTTGTAACTATAACACTTAAAACCTTAGATAAAAGTCTATACCAAAGCATAGTAAGTTGGAATGATATATGACAATTAATATACACCTACTCTAACATAAGTATTCGCATCATTGATCTAACAATCATATTTTTAGTGTGAATACACCGTAACTAGAAAGAGCGAGATGCAACCTACGATGACCGTGTAATCATATTCTTGCAACCAACATATATGTTTGATCAATGTTAAAGCAAAAACACATTATTTTTAATATAGAAAGAGTAAAACTTACACTTCTAATGAAGATCTTGAACTTCACTTGATGGAGAAAGAATCAATGAGTATGTATAATTGAAGATGATTCGGTTGTATGATTAAGGATGAAAAAGGGTACCTCGAAGTATGGAACAAGGAAACCAAATAAAATTTTGTAGGAGTAGATACTTATTCAATATAAGTTGGATACAATCTTTTAGAAGATTTTGTATCCAAAATATAATTTAATGGTAGGTTTTAATATTTTATTGACAAATACAAAATTATTTAAAAAGTTCACATATTATACAAAACATATGTGTTTCTTAAATTGCAATTGAGTTTACATTATATTGGAAAACTACGTTGTCATATGATTAAAACTAAAAATTTATAATGAATCAAACACAATATATGCAAATAAAATGAAATTTGATTAAAATATCGCTCATAAGTATGAAATTTAAATTTAAAAACCGTGTGGATAAAAACATTAAAGTTGATCCAAATATCGGTCATAAGTATGAAAATTACTTTTAAAAACCGTCTATACGTAATATAAGAATAATTTTGTTTAATAATTTTATTTGAATAATACTACTTTTTCAAATCACAACTTCCATTAAGTTGTATTCAACTTATAACCAAAATAAGCTTAAAGCAAAAAATAAAAATTACGTTAGTAAATGTTGCATTAGTAAACGGGAAAAAACCCAACGGCAATGATGGTTGCAATTGTGTGTGTAAACACAAAAAGTGTCATGAGATGTTGGGTTGAAGCCTTAATTGATCAACGTTTCGGTAAGTCCCTTTTCCCAATTGTTGCAAAATTGTTTTGGTGTAAAAAATTTTAACAATTACACTTATTACATGATTATGATGATGTTACATGTATGGTCATTGTTGATAATTGTATAGACAAATGATAACAACAACAAAAAGTAAGTTTTATTAAAGGGATAAAAATACAATACAGTTGCCACATATAACAAGGAGAATAACAATAACAACATTCAATTGATCAACAAATACAATAATTACGACATCCAAAAAATACACATAAAGAAAAATTATAAAGAGTGAATACTGTTGATATACCCAACAGTATCACGTAGTGCAACATGGGCTTCACGTAACAAACACTTAAATGCAGATTGATTACAACGTAAGTGATTTTAAACATTTTTCAAAAATCTAACTGAATCACGAACAACCAAGCTATCGCGTTGCTGCAAAACCTCTTGAATCGGGTTTTCTAAATATGCAACAGCGTTCCAATTCTAAACAACCGCCACGCAACATGCTTTCCCATTCACATCAGCTAGAACCTCCTTTCAAAGAACAAAACAATCGATCTTGCAAAGCGTGGCTATGACATGCCAATCCAAGTTCGACAAAGCCTTCGAAAGTCCGCCATGTTTTTAAAATTACATTAGGAACAAATAAAAAGACACATACATTCACAAATCCTAAAGCATTAATTTATAGATAAAACAAATGAAACAAAGTTGTCCATTATCAACAGCACTCCCACTTACAGAAAACAATGTAATCTGACTAAGCAAAGCGTGCAACCACGAATGTCAAATTTGAATCAAAACACTACAGATATAACTGTTGCAAATAAGTATACAATAAAAAAAATTATATATATATTTAAATATAATTAATAAAAACGAAAATAATATACAAAAAAAATATATATATATATTTATATATGTATATAATGTTTATCTTCATGCCTAATATATACACAGAATATTAAGATAATCTTTAATTTTACAGCAACTATATTAGGAAACAAATTGTTTACTAAGTATAGTTTATCTTAACAGCCTATAAATAAAGCCTAAGATTACACTTGAAAACCTAAATATTGAATAGCTGAGCTCTGGAAAAACATACAATGGCAAGTGGAAAGTGGAAATTCAACACATAACAACGAACATCTCACAACATCTCTTCGTTTATAATTTAAAGTTGTATCCACAATGCAACAACAAGTTCTAGAACATCTCACACTCAGCATGAAGATTGTCATCTCGGATGATGAGGAGTCATATAACTTCCTATCCGTAACATTTATAATTTAAAGTTGTATCTTTTGCCAAAATTAAACCGACATTTTCTCATGGAATAATGAAAACAAACATAGTTTCAAAGTTCCGTTTATTTTCCTCCTACACTTAAACCGAACATTGTCCCAATGTTCCCCGAAAATATCAAAGTTATGATAAAAGAAGGTAATCAAAAGCGAAAGAAACTAATACTCCCCCGATTAGCTGGTAGGATCCGTGTAAAGTGGTGGTTAAATCCTTTCCAAGAAGAATTATTGCGTGAAAAGCTCCTTCCAATCTGTGTAACTTCTTCTTGACAAACTAAACTCGCACACTTGAAGAAAACAAGCGAAACCTTCGCGTAAAATCGGCGGTAATAATATATATAAGACTCGATTTAACTAGGATATAATGCTTGTGGAATGGATGTTTACTGAATTTCTAAGAAAATTAAGACACGGAAAATTCCAAAAATTTATAAGTAGCTCAGAAAATGAGAAAAAGTGATCCGATGTTTTACTCCTTCCACAGCGCGTCAGTTGCAATCTGACGCCGTCGGTTATCCCGACAAAAGCTGCGATTTTACAAAAAAGTTCGGAAAATGTACATCTTTAGAATCTGGAAAATTTACGCAAAAACATCCATTATGACTCAATACAAGCATTTGACTCGAACAAACAAACATATATATCTTTTATTTAATTGTTACTCTCATGTTTACATTTCTTTTGAAAGCGTGTGTAATCCTCCCTACACTTATCCCTTATGTAAAATACCTTTATATGCAATTAAGACAAGGTTAAAACAAAATAAAGCATTTTACAAATTTAAACATGAGGATAAACAAATAATAAAAGATATATGACACTAACAAGCAAACAATTAAGCATGGGTTGCCTCCCACGAAGCGCTTTTCTTTATTTAAGAGTCTTGTAGCTAGACTCGTAGTCGTGCCCCCTACGTTGCCTTGTTTTGCATCCTCAATGAGAATTCTATCATGTTGACAAAATTTTCATCGACTCATCGTAGGCCCTAGGGTCAAGCAATCCTTATAATAATGCCTCCTTAACCCACATGAATTTATAACCTTTTCAACATCTTCCTTGCTCTTGTCCTCAAAAGCTTTGATGTTGTCTCGATCATAAATGGACAAGTGGCCATACTCATTTGTTTTCCAAGGCATCCTATAGGTGATCTCATCGGTTCCTTCCTTAAACCTAAGCTGTTCCATCATGCTTGTTATGGCTCATTCTAGATGTTTCAACAAACGGTTTCCCTAGCACTACTTGGGATAAACTATAGTCAATTCGCATCCTACATCTTCTAGGACCATAAAATCAACTAGGTAGGTGAAATTTCCTATAAAGACATGCACGTCCTTGACTCTTCCTACAAAGTTGCAAACTCCTCACGGATACTTAGGGTCTCTCCTAATATTAAGTCGCTCATTCATAATGTCATTGTAGATGCAGATGACATTACATTAATGGGAGATTCCGTATCTATGTAAGCGTGGTGACACTCCTATATCCGATCATACAAGGATTTTTAGGTTCGGGGTTTCTCTCCTAATCTTTGGGCATATCCTCATGATAGGTGATCGTGGATTATCGATTATGTATTGATGGTACATAACCTCTTCCTTAGTGGGGTAAAGATTGAAGTAAGCACTATTTTCCACATCCACATTGTTGTTTATCATGCCATTGTCCGACCATCTGCGATCATAGAGCCAACTACGGAGGCGCCGACTACTTTCTCAACGACTCCCCTAATTGTACTATCAAATATTTTACGCAAATCCTAAAGGTCGGTGTTTCTACTCACATAGCGGCTCGACGGTTGTGTTGGTTATTGGTTTGGGTTTTGAGTGACATTGACTTAATTGGTGTTGGGTTATCAAGTGGTGGTTGGTTATCACCTTCCATGATGAAAAGTGATGGGTGTTACGAACAAAGGTCACGAAGAAGGGGATAGACTCAAGAGAAAGCTAAAATGAGAAAAAGTTTACTTGATAGGAATCAAGCAAAGAACCTAAGCGAGGTGGACTACTAACTAGCTATTCTATTACCCGCGCAGGCGCCAAAAACTTGATACGCTTACGCAGCGGCGTTCGGGTCAAAGGAACTTCCTTTCGTCGAGCAAGTTTTTCAACACCTAAGCGATGAACCTAATCGTTGTAGTGTAGTATTAGGGTAAGCCACGGGTATTGATATCGTTCTCTGGGGAATAGGAATGCTAGTGAGAAGTTACTACGCTAAGGTTAAGGTTGAGGAAGATTATTTTTATCTTTTTATGTTTTTAGGAAATTGAAAATCACGAATCTCGGGTATTGGATTTGGGGTTGGTATTTCTACCGATTACTCTACTATTATCTAATTATCTAAACTAAGGTGGTGGTAGTCTATGTCTAATTAATGTGTGCTCGTATGATAGTTTAAAGATGTGTTTACTTAGGTTTTACTACTCCTTAATTATCTCCTATTGATGGTTGAGTTGTTACGTCTTATTCTTAGTTGCGTTGTGTGTCTAAAGTTGTAGGGTATCGTTTCTCCTAACTCTTTGA
Organism: Chrysanthemum lavandulifolium; assembly: GCA_022545495.1. Lineage (NCBI taxonomy): Eukaryota > Viridiplantae > Streptophyta > Magnoliopsida > Asterales > Asteraceae > Chrysanthemum > Chrysanthemum lavandulifolium. Next base: position 191,019,426 of record CM040242.1, read on the forward strand.
ACTTACCAAAGGGTCTCGTCTACAAAACCCACTAGGGATAATAAACTCTTACTCTAAGGCACTCTTTGGATGGTTTAGCTTACAACTACTCGGGGTAATTATATTCTAAGGTTCACAAAGATGAATCAAGCATTAAGTACACAACGAATGACCTATCGCATTACTAGATCATTAATTAACTAAGATAAGAAACAACCAATCAATATTTAATAATTAAGTTTCATATTCCCTAAGCAAACACACAAATAAATTAGCGGGACATGGAGAACATGCAAGCATACACACAAATAATCAAAGACATAATTAAATTGATGAAGTAAATACTTATCTTGATGTAAGATAGGGTTTGGAACCCTAAAATCTTGAACAAGACACCCTTGGTTCGGTTTTAGGTTTTACTCCCAAAAGACTCTCCTAAACCGAAAATTCGGATTCTATATATAATATTACATATCGACGGCGTCACCTTATGTTTTGTGGCCGCCGTGTCGCCGTCGTGGGGTTTCGTCTTGGCCACGTTAACCTTGCGACGGCGTCACCTTATATCTGTGTGGCCGTCCTCTTGACTTCGGACGTCGTCGGGTTGCATCTAGGCCGTCCGGTAGCAACGCCTACTCTTTTAAAGCCGGCGTCGTCACTTGAAAATAGGGTTTTGGCTTACGTATCGTCACAAAAATCCTCCGACGTCGCAATTAACACCGACGCCCCGCCTGCATTTCGGCGACTTTGAGTGTCTCGATTCGACTTTGGCCATTTTCTTCGGTATATTCGCGCCTTTTCGTCCAAATAAGTGCCATTCCATTTTGCCTTGAGAGACCTAAAAAGTGAAAAGGAACGATATTAAGCAATAACGGATACAAAAGTGATCAAATAAGGGCTTAAACGACCCTCAAAATGGTACCTTTAAAACCTTATCATGTGCTTAATTCAATAACAAGCATTTGGTCTTATCCCAGTAGATATTTCGTAACCGGGCATTAGGGTCGAATAGTTTACTTTGGAAAGTGATCACACGATTCAAGTGATATCCGGTAACCACCTAGTGGTATTTGCGGTTACTCTCGATTATCTTAACCACGATGCGGGACATAACCACCCCAACAACTAGTCCGTGAACATGGCAGCCAGCCACGGCGTTTTAAGGAAATTTCATTTTGACTCTTTAACTTTTACGGTGTCACCTAGAGACATCGTAATATGTTAATTAACTCTTTTTAAGTCATTATCTAACATTCTATAACTCCTACGACTCAAATTTTGAAAAGTGCATGCAAGGTCTTTTTATGAAAATCTTCACGAGTCACCTTCTTTTTGGTTGATTATAAAAGAAACCATAAGAGTTTTTAAAGACGTTATTGGGGTTTTAAAATCCTTGCAGCGAGCTCTTTAAAACGGTGTAAATTTCATACTTTACAACCTTTTAATTAGCAAGATATTAATTATTGAAAAGGGTTACTTAGGCTAGTTTTGACAAATTGAAAATCTTGTTTTCAAACCATAAAACTTTTTAACCTTTGCATGCAACCTTGTGACATGTTGTATAACTCATTTTCAATGTTTCTAAGAGAGTTCAAAATTGAATTTATCAAAAATTCCAAGTTTTTCCCAAAGACCTGTTGTAAAGGACTTTTGGTTTTTAGGACTTATGGCCCTAATGGTGTGCCATTTTTTATGGATGGCACCAAGGCTTTTCAACCAGATTATGGGGGCATTTTAGAGTGTCCTAGGTGGTGTTTACAAAGGTACTTTGGTTGGCCCTAATACCTTTAACATGATGTAGAAAAATGGGGCGCAAGTAGGGGGCTGGGTCTGTTTTTGCGTCAAGACCAGAAGCAGAAAACAGAAACATGCTTACTATTTAATATAAACTTATAGGGTGTTAGTTATTATACTAAGTGTTTATTTAGCTTGCTCAAAGGACTCCTAAAGTGTTTTAACATTTAAGAAAAATGCACCACAAGAGGGTGTTTGTCTTTGAGCACGCCAGTTACAGAAAGAAAAAGAAAAGTGGTTTTCGACCTTGTTTTCCACATGAAACTAATCCATAATCATGTATATGTGTTATTGAATGTATAAAATGATTAAGAAAAAGGTTGGAGTACTTACTAGGCTCTAGGACTCAAATTAGCTGAAAGTCCAACCAATGAAATGCTTATATAACCCAAAATCTTTCCCTTCTCCTGGACTTTATTACCCCTTTCCTTTGTTTCTATTGGTGGCTCTAGTTCAGAATATATATGAGTGTGTATGATTTTGCATGGTTCGAATGGTGATGATAGAATATGGGCAAAGTGTGTCGCTATATATAGGTGAAAGGATTAAGGGTTTCAGAAAATTGTAGTTACTATATTATGGGAGAACGAGACATGGTGAGGTGGAGCTTTGGAGTTTGTAAGGGTGCATGTGATGAAGGTTAGGGTGGCGTATGGTGGTGAATTTCGGCCATGGGTCTTGCCCCTAATCTTTGACCATGGTAAACACTTAAGGGACAAGGTGAGGTAATCTATGAGGTGGCTAATCTTAAGCCTTAAGAGGCTTTAATGGCTCAAAGGTTGATTAGGGCTCATTTGGTTTAACTATAGTTTGATTTGGACTAGGCTTATGAACTAGGGCACGTTTTGGCTTAGGGTGTTTGTACCTTAGCTAGAAGTTATTGTACATATGGTTACAAAGTGTAAGAAACTTAGTTAGGCCTTTTAGTTAGTTTCTTGCCAAGTCTAGTTATGTAAGTGTAGTAGTCATATATTTTAAATTGTTAAAAGTATAGTGTATTACTCACTTGTACTCTAAGCATTTGAATGTTGTACTTATAAGAAATACATTTTTAAAGCTTGTGTTTAAAAGGTTTGTATAATGTGTGTAAAATTAAATACACCTATGCATCAATGACTTGTACATTGGCTTGATAAACTTGTACTTTGGTAATTGGTAAAAGTTTCATATGTATTTTTTAAAATTTTAGTTTGTGATTTCATTTACATAAAATCATAGGGTTTGCAAATTAGGGTTTTAACCGGAAAATACTCTAGAGTTAGGGTTTTATGCCTTGTAAGCTTGTACATTAAGTTTAAGGGTTTGTACTTTAGGGTTTATGACATAGTATCGAAATTGTTATAAATCAAAGCTTTAAGAAAACCCTAATATATATAGTAAACATTCTATCGGGAATGACGCTAATTATATAAAGGTAATATATGCCAGACATTACGTGTTTCGTGGCATAATTATTATAGCAATATATAGTTAAGCGTGCTCATGTGAGGACACAATTGGCATGGGTGACCATGCCGGGAAGTTTCAAGTAAGACATTGTTGTGAGACTTCCATTGTCACATAAATGTCTGTATATCAAAAGGCATTGACTATGCAAGAGAGCAGTTTGGGAGTTTGGCATATTATCTATTTGTACTAATCAAATAAAAAAAATTATGCGTGAAAATGAATTATCATTGATTAATATAAAGGGGATTTTCTGGGTAGTTCTGATAGTATTATTTAATGTATTTTTAAATGTATTTGGATGTTAGTTAATGGTCATATGGTCTTAATCACAATTGTTTAACAAACATAACATAACTATAGAAAAAACAATTGTCTTATTTTAAAGACATACTAATTGTCTTCATCACCATTATTTAACAAGCATAACAGAACTACAGAAATAGCAATTGTCTTAATCTAAAACTCACAAACAACAATAAAACTTAAAGAAATTGTTTTTCTCACTCATACATAAAACCATTCAAATTATGGCTTGTTTGGAAGCCTTTCTGGTACTCTTTCTGCTCTGAGTACCAACCTCTTGGGTTGATTGTGAATCCATTGGTTGACTTGCTCTGCATCGATTGCGAGTTGCTTGATGTACGCAACACCTTAGATCTTGCCTTCTTCTTGCTTTTCCCTTTGCATTCTTCTTTCTTGGACCAGATATGCTCTTTTGTTGTGACCTAGGGACAAATTTTAACCCATGTAGTAGATTTGAATAGTGAAGAGCTTTGAGTGCGATTCGGGAACATAAATCAACGAAACAAAAAAAAATCAAAAACATCCACAACATTATCATTAATCAAGGTAACATCCTTTACTTTCCGGATATACATTGCATGGTCATTGAAACAAAAATACACAAAACAAAATCGTCACGTAAACATCAGCAAGATGGGGAATCGGTGAACTCCGACCTCTAATTTGCCAGTCGCCCATGTTGGACATACTGTTAATTGAGGTGATTTCGACAATATAGAAGTTGAAAGCAAGGGTTTGTTGGAAAATTTAGTGCACTTGTGGGATTAGTTCACACACGGTAATGGGTCGGGAGGTGCAGTGTACACCACGACTCTAATAGTGGTTTGTCTTGATAGGCGGTGTTTCCACTACTAGTGCTTAGTTAGCGATAGGCGGTGTCTCCTTTGCTAGTGCTTAGTTAGCGATGAGCGATGTTTCCCTTTGTTAGTGCTAAGTTAGTCTTCGATGGGCGGTGTTTCCAGCGATGGACGGTGTTCCTTTGCTAGTACTATGTTAGCACCGCTAGTGTTATGAAATCTTCACCGGTATTGAAATAAACTTGTAACATGCATTGACCTATTCAAGTGGCGATTACAAACCGCATAATGACCACGTTTAATTGGTCATGTAACCACTAACAACTATAATGGGGATAATTATGAGGCGATTAATGGGCGATTAATTCTCATAATTCCATTTGACTAGCTAAGAGTATTTTCCTATAAATAGGAAATCGGTCATGCATGAAAGAATATAAAGAAAAGCGATTAACATTTCTAAGCAAAGGGTTATTGAATTGTGCTAATTCTATAACTACATTTGGTCTTATCCCAGTAGATATTCGTGTAACCCGGGCATTAGGGTCGAATAGTTTACTTTTGAAAGTGATCACACGATTCCAAGTGATATCCGGTAACCACCTAGTGGTATTTGCGATTACTCTTGATTATCTTACCCTTTTGGGAACCACCACCCAACAATCAAAGTAAACTATTTGTGATAATCAATGGTCGTCGCTTGCAATGGAACACATGGCTTCAAACTTTACCAAGCTTGATAAGTTTGAAGGGTGGACTTCAGGAGATGGCGAGAAGAAGATGCACTTCTTTGTTGTCAAGCATGAGTGTTCCCCTTCGAAAGATTTCAAGCATACCTTGAAACATAAAAGGAGGAGTTAACTCGGTTGAGTTAGGCGGATCATCTGCGCATTGAGGAATCTCAAGGCGCAGGATAATGGCAAGCCAAAGAGTAGCAATGCTCTTGGTGCATCTTTGTCAATATGGTGGAGCATAACTACTCCACGGTACAATGACAACAAAGGCAAACATAAATATCATGACAACACAAGGCGGATCCTAACAAGAAGGCAACACCTACTTGTTGGAAATGTGGCAAAGCGGTCACATTAAAAGGGATTGCAAGGGTGTTAAAATTGGTGGTAAAGCCAATGGATCATGCATTAATGGTTCGAGGGGTGGTAGTTCACCAACTCACCGAAAGGTCGAATATGTTTAATAAGTCTTTTCGGATTTATTATGTTACATATGTATCTGAATCTTATTATGTGCGGGATGATGATGTTGCGTGGTGGGTTGACTCGGTGCAACGATCCATGTGTGCAAAGATAAAAGCTGGTTCAAGACTTATGAGTCACCGAATGATGGTTCTATTCTTCACATGGGAAATGAGTCAATGACCTTGGTGCATGGTCGTGGTAGTGTAGATCTTAATTTTAGTTCGGAAAGATTGTAACTTTGTTTAATGTTATTCATGTTCACGATATCGGGAAGAACTTGGTTTCAAGTAGTATTTTGAATAATCATGGATATAAACAAGTTATTGAGTCGATAAATTTGTTCTTTCTAAGCATGGTGTTTTATTGGTTTTGGATATTTGTGTAATCAAATGTTCGGGCTTAATATTGTCACCGATAGTGTTAATTCAACATTTGTGACCACCATGTGACTGACCGACTCTACCCTATGGCATGCAAGACTTGCTCATGTACACTATAAAAGAATGCAAGATATGTCTAAGGATGGGTTGATCCCAGCTTTTGACATGGACACTGAAAAGTGTAAAGCTTGCATGTTGACCAAGATAACCAAGAAACCTTTTCAGGGTGTTAGTCGTGAGACTAAGCTCTTGGAGCTTATACACAGTGACATGTGTGATTTGCAAGCCACTCCTTCTTTGGGGAATAAGAAGTACTTTGTGACATTTATTGATGATGCTTCAAGGTTTTGTTATGTCTATCTATTACATACCAAGGATGAAGCATTAGATAAATTCAAAGTGTTTAAAACTGAAGTTGAATTACAACTTGGGTCTTTGATCAAAAGATTAAGGACTGATAGGAGAGGTGAGTACATGGATAATCTATATTTTCGGTCTGTTGGTATAATCCATGAAACGATCGCCTTATACTCCTCAAAGAAAATGGCATTTACGAAAGGAAAAGCGGTCTTGAAGGAGATGGTTAACTCCATGTTGTCCTATTCGGACCGAGTCAAGGGTTACGGGGTGAAGCTATGTTATGACTTGTTATTTATTAAATTTCCCAACAAAAGGAACAAGGTTACCCCTTATAAACTCGGACTAAAGGAAACCCAACTGAACTATCTCGAGTGCGGGGTTGTAGGTCATTGTAAGACTCACGATCCAAAGTCGAAAACTTTGGGTGAAAGAGGCATTGATTGCGTCTTTGTTATATCTTGAGCATTCAAGGCTTTTAGGTTCTATGTTATTTAACCTAATGAATATGTTTTAGTTAACTCAATAAGTGAATCAAGGATGCAAACTTTGATGAGAATAGATTCTCATCGGTCCTCGACCAAGTCGGAGGATTCCTAATGGAACTCATGACTTTGGTGTATCGAGGTCACGATGATGAACCATCGGTGGTCCCCGATGAGGTTGTGGTGCAACAATCGAACTCGTGCTCGGGAAGAGCAAAAGGGTCAGGACTCCAAAGTCATTTGGACCTGAGTTTCAACTATACTTAGTTGAAGGAACAAGGAATGAGGTCTATGACCAATACTCTTATTACTTCATTGTTGAGGATGATCCCAAGACATTTGAAGAAGCAATGAAGTCCTAGGATATTGCTTTCTGGAAATAAGCAATCAATGATGAGACGGATTCCATCATGGGCAACAACACTTGGGTGTTGGTTGATCTACCACCAGGTTGCAAACCTTTGGGTTGCAAATGGATTTTCAAAAGGAAAATGAAGGTAGATGGAACTATTGAAAAGTTCAAGGCTAGACTAGTCATTCAGGGCTTTAAACAAAAGTCGGGGATAGACTATTTTGATACTTATGCCCCGTGGCTCGTATCGATACCATTAGGCTCGCGATTGCTTTGGCATCAATTCACAATCGATTATTCATCGGATGGATGTGAAAACAACTTTCTTAAATGGTGAATTGGAAGAGGAGGTTTATATGAACCAACCTCGGGGTTTCATCATGCACGGCAATGAAAACAAGGTGTGTAAAGCGATTAAGTCTCTTTATGGACTAAAGCATGCACCTAAGCAATGGCATCAAAAATTTGATGAAGTGGTTTTGTCTAGTGGTTATGTTCTTAACCAAGCTGACAAATGTGTATATAGCAAATTTGATGAATCTGATAAAGGAGTCATCATTTGTCTATATGTTGATGACATGTTGATCTTTGGCATTGACCAAAATCAGGTTGACTTGACAAAGGAATTTTTGTCATCAAGGTTCTGCATGAAGGACATGGGGGAGGCTGATGTTATCCTTGGTATAAGGATTAAACATTGTGGAAAACTAGAAGGGGGGGTTGAATAGTTTTGCCGATTTTAAGTTAGTTTCAAAAACTTTAGATTCGTTAATATGTGAGATCTTATGGATGTAAAGAAAGTATAGATCTAATGATAAGGCAAGTAAATAAAGTAAAGCAAAGGGATAGAAAAGACACAACCGATGTATAGTGGTTCGGCTACAAGGACACCTTCCTTGCCCTACTCCACTCCCCGAGTCACCTACTCGAGAGTTCAAGCACTATGTCAACAAACTCCTTCACTTGGCGGAGAAGCCTTCACAACGTTGCTTACACCTTTTTAGGTACAAAGCTAGATACCGAGTCCGTAACACGGTGGACCAAACCAACACGACTATTACACAACAAATATGTGAAATATCAAATACAAGATCTTACATCTGAAATCTTGCGGAGTGACAAATCAATCAAGGACCCCTTGCTTGGATGAATTGTAGAATGCTCGTGATCTCGCCTTAGAGAAGGACCTAGATGAGGATCACAATAGAAAGGAAGAAGAACAACTCTCTAGATCAAGTGATCTATATGTTAGAAGAGAATGAGAGTGTTTGAGAGATTTAGTAAGAAGAGGGGTGAGTTAGAATGAAGAAATGGCTCTCTATTTATAGGCAAAATCTTCCACTGTTCCCCGGATCCCACGGATCCCTTACACAAGGTATCCGTCTAGCGTTAAGCTAGGGATATGTGGTACGCTCCTCTTTGCCCATGGGTTTTTTGGTTATGGGTTGGTCCATGGGTTTTCTTTAGATTCAATGTATCTAAGTATACATTGTATCTAGCCAACTTAGGTATGGGTTATGATCCATGGGTTATGGTCCATGGGTTGTGGTTTTTACCCATCCTAATAAACTATTACAACAAATGCTTAATTACTACATTTTTGTATTTAAATGGCTATATGTAAATGCTCTACAAAAATAACATGTATCCTTATAATTATACTTAAGATAACATTATATTTGTTATCAACAAAACACAAAGAGATCACAAAATATTAATAAAGCGTTTTACGGTTTATTTGTATTAACAATCTCCCCTTTTGTTGATGACAAAACATAATGTTATGATGAGTAAAACTTAAGAACAGATGTAAGTTTTGAAAGCCCCTAAGTTTTACTTCTTCTCCCCCTTTTTGTCGAAACAAAAAGTTAATCCTTGGAAGAAAAGAAAAAAATTGTGGAAAAATTAGTCCACGTATCGTTAACTCCCCCTTGACATTAGCTCCCCCTAGTTTGGGGCGTCAAGTGAAGAAAAAATAAAATCCTACAAAGAGAAAGGTTAGTAACATGCTTAAATAATCTTGTGATTGCCGAGAATCAAGATTGAGAGCCAAGGTATGTAAACACGGCCTTGTAATAAAACAACAAATTGTAGTGGTATTTATGCCACCTACAAGCATGTAAAAATAAGAACAAGACTTGTTCTTGAAAATGACTTCAAAAGAAAAAGTACTAAAAATAGAAAATAGTAGTAATGATTCCTTCCATGCTTGCATAAGGTTATGGATGGAGGTTTGGATGAGTAATGGTATTGATGCGATCAAGGATGAGGTTGAGTATGAATCACATTTCTTTCCTAACTTCTATTGCAATTTCCCTAGTGGATTGGCAATGTTCACAATGTAGGTGATGTGGGTAATGAGTATGGAAATCTTCCGGTTTGTTTTGATATGTGAGTTGCGGAAGTTGTGGTGCAAAAATAGGAAAATACGGATCAAAATCCGGAATGATTGGAAGTGGTGGTGGAAAAGAACCTAGATGTTCTTGTATTTTAATGGGAGCTAGAGGTGGTGATGTTCCAAGATCATTGATAATTGTGTTTGGAGAAGTTGGAGGTGTCAAAAAGGCTAATTCTTTTTGCTTTGGTTGTTGAGATCTTGTTGGAGTCGTAAGGAGTTCCAAAAGAGTGATTTTAGGTGGTGAATGATTTGGTGATGAAGTTGGTGTACTTGTTGGTGATGAAGGAGGTGCTATAATGGAAGCATCTTGTGGTGAGTTAGTTGATGGTAATGAGCCATATGATGATGGTTTTCCTAAGCAACAAGATCGGATGTTAATCCGTGCGGATATCCTAGAGTTTGATTTTGGTATTTTGGAAGGTGGAAGTACAAAGGTTTGGGTTTGATGGAGATGATTGTTTGTACTAGGTGATTCATCTAAAGGATTTGTGGATGACATGGTGTATTTTGTTTGTGAGGATGGGATGGATTATGCAAGCATTTTGGGAGCTCTATATATAGAAAACCAAAGCATTGTAATGAATGCTTGACCCAAAATGTGGATTAAAATCAAATGATTAGATATGAATTTAAGGCATGTGATCATGAGAACACAAGCATTAAAGAGCATACTCCCAAAAATTAAACAAATGTGGATTTTTCATTCAAAGTGAGAAAAATAGAAGGTAAAATACTTGTCTCACGGATCCCACGGATCCTTCCTTGAGGATCCGATCGACATGAATTTGGGATCCGTGGGGTCTGGTGATTCAGGTAGCACAAAATTTTCCTTTTTGGAAATATTTTTGCCTAGTGTGTGCCTATATGCAAACTATTTGGAGTTACGGTTATCTCGATCCCTAAAAAGAAAAAGAAAAATAAACTAGAAGTAGAAAAGCATCCTATTGAGATAACCCGAAAACACATATTTAGTACTTGAGAGTACGTAATTTAGTGTTATCAATGCTCCTAATTCATTGTGGCTTAAATGAATGTACCGAAAACATATATTAGTTATGTGTCCCTTTAGCATTCAAAAGGCATGAGATGCAATGAAAGCGGGTTTTACTTTGTATTAATAATGAAAAGCGATTTGTCCTAGGCGTGAAATTGCTTTTGTGAAATTGATACGGGAAGGTATCATCCTTTTAGAAAAAATTTTGAAAAGAGGTTTTCTTTGAAAATGTGTATGTAGTTATGTGTTTGCAACTTGTAAGAAGAAAAAAAAATACAAAAGCTATAAGTGGAAAACTTATCTTGGGTTTTGAAAATTCCCGTATTGTTTGTGAATTGTGCATGAAATAGAGATCCTAGACTCAGAAAGAAGAAGGCTAGTGTTTACATACCTTGTAGAGTCAAATAAGTTACGACGTTTGTTCCATTAGACCAAGACCAAGATGAAGTAGGTTGAATTGTTCCCGCTTCAACGGTTTGGTGAGGATGTCGGCTATGTTGTCTTCGGATGCTACCTTCTCAATAGAGATGTTCCCCATTTGAACATTGTTTCTTAAGAAGTGATGACGAATCTCTATATGCTTTGTGCGAGAATGCAATACTGGATTCTTGCTTAAGTCGATGGCACCTTTGTTGTCACATAGGATGGCTATGTCGCTTAGATGAATGCCGTAGTCGACTAACGCTTGTTTCATCCATAGTGCTTGTTGGCATGCTTTGTCGGCGGAGGCGTACTCGCTTCGGTTGTTGATATTGCTAGTGCCGTTTGTTTCTTAGAAAACCAAGATGTTAAACAACATCCCATGAAATTACATACCCACTTGTAATTTTCTATCAACGTAATCACTGCATGGTCGAATCTTCATATACAATTGTTTCTACTCCCGTGCCTTAGGATACCATAATCCTAATTGTGTTGTACCCTTAATGTATCTAAATATCCTTTTTACGGCTTCTAGGTGTGATGTTTTAGGGTCTTCTTGAAACCTAGCACATAAGCAAACACTAAACATGATATCCGGCCTACTTGCCGTGAGGTAGAGAAGACTACCTATCATGCCACGATATTTAGTATTATCGACGGATTCGCCGTCTTCATCTTTTGTGAGTTTGGTGTCGGATGACATTGGTGTCCTAATTGGTTTCGACTCTTCTAGACCGAATTTCTTTAACATCTCCTTTATGTATTTAGATTGATTAAAGAAGATACCATCTTCTACTTGTTTGATTTGTAGACCAAGAAAGAAACTAAGTTCTTGTAACACCCCCAATTTCGTGATACGCAGCGGAATTCAAACTGGGTGTTACTTCATGGCACAACAGTCATAACAATAGAAAACGTCTGGAGTCGTTTTAAAAGAATTATCATTCGATTTATATAAATATCAGAGTTTACAAAAATGAGGTCCCAGATGGTTCCAAGTTTACAAAATACATTAAATTGGTTTTCGAATGATAATAAAATTTATAGCCTTCTTGATCTAGTCCTTGTTCTTAGTGCGACTTCCGACATTATGGACTGAAATACATGCTTAAAGCTGTCAACACAAAGGTTGAGTGAATTCATAGAGTTTAGAAATGTTGAACACATAATGTTTGTAGTGTGAGTTATAAATTCACACCAATGGTTTGAAAACCAAAACAGTTATTATTAGACTAAGCATCATGCAATCAAGGCGTTAACGTGTTCCAAAATTAATTGGAGAAAATGTCGGTGCGTGCCCTATCAGGTAAAATTGCCGTTTTTACCAATGTTACTCAAATATAGTGCGTTTGTTTACCGGACCTGGTCAACACAAACGGGATTCGTCAATCCCAATAGATCTATTCACAATATTCGCGCCCACTCTCACATAGTGATTAATGATTCATGATTAAGGGACTTAAGTTTGGCAAATGCGGTAACTTAGTGCTAATAACAATCAGATAAGTATATAGTTTGAAAGCAATGTGTTCGGTTTAAAATAAAGCATGTATCTCCCCCAAGGGTTTGTAAAACAATTAAGTAATAGAAAGTGGGGCTATGAACTCACCTCAGAGCAAATGATATAAAATGTATAATGAGAATGATGGATATGCCATGAGAACTTCTACGAGCAACCTAAAATAGAATGTTGCGACTTAGGTTTGGAATAATGTTTAGGAAAATATAAACCATCCTATATACGTCTCTATGTTGATCATGATGTAGTACATGGTATTTGTGTATGTTATTTATAGAAATGGTCTAGTTGTGAAAAGGTATTTAGTTTATAGATATCGTACTACCGTTCGGGCCATCATAATTCGAGAGGTCATGCGATGGCGTTAGAGAGCTAGGACACTTTAAATCGTAAATCCAAGAACTCGTCGATACGTTTTACTCAAATGAAACCCCTCACATGAAGCTCCCTACTTTTGTAGCACTTAGTAGATACAACGTATGTTTTGAGTGAAGATTGTTATATAAATAAGTTTATCATGTTCTTACAAGTTCTCGTCGTTTCATAAATATGATTACCTTAGTTAACGGTCTTGGGTAAACAAGCCTTAAGGCTTTAGCCATGGCCTTGCTGTGACTTTGGTCTTGACTACCATGGTCTTGATACTTAGCTTTGGCCTTAGCCGTAGCCGTGGTCTTGGCTTATGGCCATTAGGCCTCTCGGTTTGCTTTTAGTTGTGACAAAAGTATAGTTATGAGACTAAATATAGGGCAGTTTCTGTTTTTGAAAATTAATGGCCTGTTTAAGCGTTTTCAAGATTCGAGCTTCTTTGGAATCGAAGGAAAACGTCGTTCCGGACAACTTTCGTATTTTAACTTTTTGATGATTCGGACCAGAAGTACCACTTTTAAAAAGGCAGAACCAAAAACAGCTTCTACATGGCAGTTTTGGCGTTTAGGTTTCGCTAACTTCTTTTGCCTATAACTTTTGACTCGTTTGTCCGTTTCGGGTGATTCAAGTTGCTATGTTTACCTTTTTATCTCGTCTACCATAGTATGTAATTTAGAAAGTCCATATGTTACTGATTTTAATGGTCTCAAATGTGTAGAATATGACTAGTTTACTAGTTTGTTACTTTTATGACAATATGTGAATTAAAACAAGTGATTGAGTATATGTACATCATGAATCAACATAGTAACTATATATATAGCATGAAATAGTTAAGATTATTAATAATAAAGATGAGATGATGGTGGTGATAAGTTGCTTACAACTTTTGGCTTTCAATAAGAAAGGAGTAACTAGTAAGGATCGGACTTTAATTGATCACTTAAGACTTCGGATTGAGCTAGCTTTCTACACCTTGGCACCCTTGCAATCTTGAAGAGTTGGTGATGAAGTACTAAGTGACTTGAGTGGATCTAAACTCAAGAAGATCACTTAAACTTGCTAGAGATTTGATGTAGTAGCTTGATCTTTGGAACTTCCTTGCATAAACTTGGAGTTTATAGATCAAATGATGGAAGATGTGAAGGATTTATGCTATGAACGACCCAAAACAGAATTTTAGGGTTCTTAGGATGTATTTCACTTCCTATTTATAGGAGGGTAAGTTTGGTTAACCATATATTGGGTTAAATATTAACCATGGTTAAGTTAGGACACATGTAAAGATCTAAATGAACCATGGTTAGGATGATGCCACCAAAATGATGACTCCCCTAAGTCGGCCATATATTGATAAGATGACTTAGGTGGATAGTTTTGATCTTATCTTGAGTTTAGAGCATGATTTGGTTTCGTTAAATGCCAAGTAAGTCGTTAAGCCATAAAAGCGTAAAACCGGGTATCGTAAAATACAAAACTTGTAGGAATGATGAGACTCATCATTATACTTCATCTAAAAATATAAAATGGGTGATAAGTCTCATTGGGTGCAAAATCTTTGCTAAAGTCGAAATCTGGTCAAAACGCGTAATTCGCGGTTTATCGAAAAGAATGAAATTTCGTGGAAAGCGACCGTGAATTTATTTAGATTAGACTAAAATTAGTCTAAAAGTGATATGAGATGTTAAAATATGGTTTTAGTCATACGCGGGATAACTTTACGGTTATTCGTGAAGTTTAAAGATTCGCGATTTAAGCGAAATGTAGAATGTACAAGGTTAATTCCTTTATGGTCAAGGAGGAGGAAAATATGTTTGACCTTTCAAAAAAATGTAAAAGTGTCAAAACATATTAGAAACACAGTCTTGAGAATCGTTAAGCACGGATGTACGTAGAATTGTTTAAAGCGTAAGTTTAGTTTTGTTCTGCTTATTACCGGGCTTATTTGGTAATATTAAAATAATAAATCTTAAAATTCTCAATTTAATCATGAGTGATCTAAAATTTATCTTTACGAGGAAAATTGTCAGAGTTGATTTTCGTTATGCGCTTGATGTTTAAACGGTGGACCGTCTAAAATGAAACTTTAAAAAGATGTTTACTTAATAACTTTTGCGAAAATGATCTAACGATGGTCGAACTCTCAGGTCATTACTAAAATAATTTATCTTACGAGAATGTGAAATAAAAATTTTACGGGATGAATAGTGAAAGTGAATAGCAAAAGTGAATAGTAATTTCTCGAGATGAATAGTAAAAATTTGAGAATGGATAGAAATCTTGAAAATACTGAATTATTCTGGTCTCTTACATTTTAATGGAATTCGTCCGAATTCAATGTGTTATATGATGTTGAAATGTCTAGAAAATGAGGGTGTATCGCAGAATTCTAATCTTTGCGTTCTTAAGTTTCTGGTTATAGAATGTATTATGTACCATGTGGCTTAAGTTGATAATCTAAAGGGTTTTGTTAAAATCTTATAGAGTCTAATATACCTAAAGTTTGGCTTTTCCCGATTCTCAAAACGAATCATATCTTATTGTATCGAGGCTATCAATAAAACCTTAATTTCTAACATGGAGTTTTTGGTGATAGTGTACGGCATGGAGACTAATTTTTATTTGTATGGTTTCCTTAGTTGTTTCGTGGGGTGATCTCTAACACCTTAGTTCAGCAAATGGTTAACTAAAGACTTTCATCGATATAGTGCCTCAAATGGAATAGCTTTTGTTGTTGTTAGGGTAAATGTTGTTAATCAAAGGTGTAAAATATTGTTGATGTGAAATGGTTTGTAATGATGTTGTAGGAAAGTCTTGCAAGAGGCAAGTGGTTATCCAAACCATTTCCAAAGTTGATCATGTCTTAGGTGGTTTCGGGATGAAGGCTATATCGTATAGTGTTTATGTCTACTAGTGTTTCAAAGAAGCGTGATAACGTGAAGTTTACAAACCGAATTTCAATGGGGTTCGAGATAATGATGTGATATGTTGACGACTAGAAGAGTGTAGCGACGCTACCACTATTCTTAGGTGGAGATGTCAAGTTTGCTTTAAAATCAAAAGTAAATTTTTAAAGGATTATGGCGGAATGATATCCTTGAAATTTAATCAGGCTAGTACTTCTAAGAAATGACGAGAAGATTTGATGACTATCCCAATATAGTAGTTCGGATTATCTCATGTATGAAAATTTCAAGAATGAAATTAGGTAGTATAATTAAATATTAAGATCTCGCTTAGTGGTAAAACACTATCGCGTCTCTAGATCTTTTTAATGAATTCTGGTGGTTTATCTTTTAGAAATCCCATTTCTTGTATTTCCATTAGGGAAATTGATAGATTGTGACGGGCTTCATGTAAAAGAATATCATATAAGGTTCATAAGATAATTTTGTAGAGACTATTGTATAACTTACAATATCCGAGGCGATTGAGACCATTGTGCAACTCACAATGTGCGAGAAATAGTTGAGACCATTGTGTAACTCACAATGTATAGGAAATAATAGAGACCATTGTACAACTCACAAGGTTTGAGAAATGATGGAGAGATCATTGTGTAACTCACAATGTCTTGAGGAACGATAGAGAGATCACTGTGTAACCCACAATATCTTGAGAAATGATGGAAAGATCATTTGTGTAACCCACAATGTCTTGAGAAATGATGAAGAGACCATTGTGTAACCCACAATGTTTTGAGAAATGATAAAGAGACCATTGTGTAACCCACAATGTCTTGAGAAATAAATGAGACCTTTGTGGGATTTACGATTCTCGAGAATGTAATAGAGACCTTTGTGGGATTTCGATTATGCGAGAATGTAATAGAGACCACGTAGGATTTATAGTGTCCGAGAATGTAATAGAGACCTTTGTATCTCACGGTGTCTTGAAAAATGAATGAGACCATTGTATCTCACAATGTGGGAAATAGGAAAGACCATTGTAGTCGGTTACAATGTCTTGGATAAAGTTCGTAATCCTAAAATGCATGAGTAGATGCATGATTGGTAGATTGGGAAAATATGATTGTGCTGATAATGCCTTAGAATAGGCATACGCATATATGTTTAGTCTATCGTTTAGCTAAAATGATTGAAAATATGTCGAGTGTATATGTCAATATACTAGTATGTTTTGTAGCTTAAAATGTTTAAAAGTCACATAATCGTGCGGAGGATGGAAGGCACGGAGAGCGGAAGGCTATAAAATATTTTGTTTGAAAAAGTAGTTATAGTTTAAGTCTCGATTAGACCCGTTTTCTATAGCGTGGCTCGATACCAATCTGTAACACCCCAATTTTGTGATACGCAGTGAATTCAAACTGGGTGTTACTTGGCACAACTATGATCATAACAATAGAAAACGTCTAGAGTCGTTTTAAAAGATTTATCATTCGATTTATATAAATATCGAGTTGACAAAAATGAGGTCCCGGATGGTTCCAAGTTTACAAAATACATTAAATTGGTTTTCAAATGATAATAAAATTTATAGCCTTCTTGATCTAGTCCTTGCTCTTCCGGTGCGACTTGACATTATGGACCGAAATACATGCTTAAAGCATCAACACAAAGGTTGAGTGAATTCATAGAGTTTAGGAAATCATTGAACACATAATGTTTGTAGTGTGAGTTATAAATTCACACCAATGGTTTGAAAACCAAAGCAGTTATTATTAGACTAAGCATCATGCAATCAAGGCGTTAACGTGTTCCAAAATTAATTGGAGAAAATGTCGGTGCGTGCCTTATCGGTAAAATTGCCGTTTTACCAATGTTACTCAAATATAGTGCGTTTGTTTCTGGGACTGGTCAACACAAGCGGGATTAAATCAATCAATAGATCTATTCACAATATTGGCCACTCTCACATAGTGATTAATGATTCATGATTAAGGGACTTAAGTTTGGCAAATCACGAAACTTAGTGCTAATAACAATCGAGATAAGTATATAGTTTGAAAGCAATGTGTTCGGTTTAAAATAAAGCATGTATCTCCCCAAGGGTTTGTAAAACAATTAAGTAATAGAAAGTGGGGCTATGAACTCACCTCGAGCAAATGATATCAAATGTATAATGAGAATGATGGATATGCCATGAGAACTTCTCGAGCAACCTAAAATAGAATGTTGCGACTTAGGTTTGGAATAATGTTTAGGAAAACATAAACCATCCTATATCGTCTCTATGTTGATCATGATGTAGTACATGGTATTTGTGTATGTTATTTATAGAAATGGTCTAGTTGTGAAAACGTATTTAGTTTATAGATATCGTACTACCGTTCGGGCCATCATAATTCGGAGGTCATGCGATGGCGTTAGGAGCTAGGACACTTTAAATCGTAAACCAAAGAACTCGTCGATACCTTTTACTCAAATGAAACCCTCACATGAAGCTCCCTACTTTTGTAGCACTTAGTAGATACAACATATGTTTTGAGTGAAGATTGTTATATAAATAAGTTTATCATGTTCTTACAAGTTCTCGTCGTTTCATAAATATGATTACCTTAGTTAACGGTCTTGGGTAAACAAGCCTTAAGGCTTTAGCCATGGCCTTGCCGTGACTTTGGTCATGACTACCATGGTCTTGAGACTTAGCTTTAGCCTTAGCAATAGCCGTGGTCTTGGCTTATGGCCATTAGGCCTCTTGGTTTGCTTTTAGTTGTGACAAAAGTATAGTTATGAGACTAAATATAGGGCAGTTTCTGTTTTTGAAAATTAATGGCCTGTTTAAGCGTTTTCAAGGTCCGAGCTTCTTTGAAAATGAAGGAAAACGTCGTTCCCAACTTTCGTGTTTTAACTTTTTGATGATTCGGACCAGAAGTACCACTTTTAAAAAGGCAGAACCAAAAACAACTTCTACATGGCAGTTTTGGCGTTTAGGTTTCGCTAACTTCTTTTGCCTATAACTTTTGACTCGTTTGTCTGTTTCGGGTGATTCAAGTTGCTATGTTTACCATTTTATCTCGTCTACCATAGTATGTAAGTTAGAAAGTCCATAGGTTACTGATTTTAATGGTTTCAAATGTGTAGAATATGACTAGTTTACTAGTTTGTTACTTTTATGACAATATGTGAATTAAAACAAGTGATTGAGTATATGTACATCATGAATCAACATAGTAACTATATATATAGCATGAAATAGTTAAGATTATGAATAATAAAGATGAGATGATGGTGGTGATAAGTTGCTTACAACTTTTGGCATTCAATAAGAAAGGAGTAACTAGTAAGGATCGGACTTTGATTGATCACTTAAGACTTCGGATTGAGCTAGCTTTCTACACCTTGGCACCCTTGAAATCTTGAAGAGTTGGTGATGAATTACTAAGTGACTTGAGTGGATCTAAACTCAAGAAGATCACTTAAACTTGCTAGAGATTTGATGTAGTAGCTTGATCTTTGGAACTTCCTTGCATAAACTTGGAGTTTATAGATCAAATGATGGAAGATGTGAAGGATTTATCACGATGAACGACCCAAAACAGAATTTTAGGGTTCTTAGGATGTATTTCACTTCCTATTTATAGGATGGTAAGTTTGGTTAACCATATATTGGGTTAAATATTAACCATGGTTAAGTTAGGACACATGTAAAGATCTAAATGAACCATGGTTAGGATGATGCCACCAAAATGATGACTCCCCCCCCCCTAAGTCGGCCATATAGTGATAAGATGACTTAGGTGGATAGTTTTGATCTTATCTTGAGTTTAGAGCATGATTTGGTTCCGTTAAATGCCAACCGTAAGTCGTTAAGCCATAAAACGTAAAACCGGGTATCGTAAAAATACAAAACTTGTAGGAATGATGAGACTCATAATTATACTTCATCTAAAAATATAAAATGGGTGATAAGTCTC
The DNA here is from genome assembly GCA_022545495.1 of Chrysanthemum lavandulifolium. Lineage (NCBI taxonomy): Eukaryota > Viridiplantae > Streptophyta > Magnoliopsida > Asterales > Asteraceae > Chrysanthemum > Chrysanthemum lavandulifolium. The sequence goes on from CM040242.1 coordinate 191,039,101, forward strand.
ATTGGGTGTAAAATCTTTGTAAAATCTGGAAATACGGGTCAAAAGCGTAATTCACGGTTTATCGAAAAGAATGAAATTCGAGGAAAGCAACCGTGAATTTATTTAGATTAGACTAAAATTAGTCTAAAAGTGATATGAGATGTTAAAATATGGTTTTCATCATACAGCGGGATAACTACGAGTTATTCGTGAAGTTTAAAAGTTCTGTGATTTAAGCGAAATGTAGAATGTACAAGGTTAATTCCTTTATGGTCAAGGAGGAGGAAATATATTTGACCTTTCCAAAAAATGTAAAAGTGTCAAAACATATTAGAAACACGGTCACGGTGAATCGTTAAGCACGGATGTAAGTAGAATTGTTTAAAGCGTAAGTTTAGTTTTATTCTTATTTGGACTTATTTGGTAATATTAAAAATAATAAATCTTAAAAATTCTCAATTTAATCATGAGTGATCTAAAAATTTATCTTTTACGAGGAAAATTGTCAGAGTTGATTTTCGTTATGCGCTTGATGTTTAAACGGTGGACCGTCTAAAATGAAACTTTAAAAAGATGTTTACTTAATAACTTTTGCGAAAATGATCTAACGATGGTCGAACTCTCAGGTTATTACTAAAATAATTTATCTTACGAGAATGTGAAATAAAAATTTTACGGGATGAATAGTGAAAGTGAATAGTAAAAGTGAATGGTAATTTCTCGAGATGAATAGTAAAAATTTGAGAATGGATAGAAATCTTGAAAATACGAATTGTTACAGTTCTCCCATCATACTCATCTCGAACTCGTCATGCATGATTTTAGAGAAATCATTACACATGTCTTGACAAGTAGATCCGAATATAATATCATCTACATATATTTTCACTATGATTATATGTGACTCTCTTTTTGTTATTAAAAAGTGTGTTGTCAACTAACCCCATGGTATAGTTGTGTTTAATTAAAAATGACTTAAGTCTATCATACCAAGCTTTTGGAGCTTGTTTAAGACCTTAAAGGGCTTTCTTTAATTTATACACATGTTTGGGTTTTTCAAAATCGATGAAGCCTGGAGGTTTGAGCTACATATACTTCTTCATTAATGAAACCGTTTAGAAAAGCGCTTTTGACATCCATTTGATAAAGCTTTAGATCATTAGCACAAGCATACGCAAGAAGTATTCTTATAGAGTCTAATCTAGCCACGGGGGCATAGGTCTCATCAAAGTCTATTCCTTCTTGTTGGTTATACCCTTGGGCAACGAGTCTAGCCTTGTTCCTAGACACTACTCCGTTTGCATCTAATTTGTTCTTATAAACCCATTTGGTTCCTATTATGGTTTGATTACTAGGTGGAGGACAAGCGTCCAAACATCATTAAACGAATTGATTTAGTTCTTCTTGCGTAGCCATTACCCAACTCTCATCTTTTATGGCTTCTTGTGTATTCTTAGGTTCTATGGTTGAAACGAAACAAAACAAGCTACTTTGGTTTTGAACTTGAGACCTTAATGTTCGTTCGTTTAGCTTTCCTATGACTTTATCTACGGGTGATCTTTTGACTCTTTAATGTTTATGACTTCATCATTTAAAGGTTCTTCTTCTTCATTTATCTTTTCTTTATTACTATATCTTCACTTTCTATAATCTCGTCATCGACAAGAGGTGGAGAGGGTTTGGGTGGACTTTCATCAAATTTTATATTTAATGACTCTTTTACCTTCATTATTTCTTTGTTTAATATGACGTAAGCTTTGCTATTTGGCGAGTAACCTAGAAAGATACCTTGATTGATTTAGGATCAAATTTTGTAAGGTAATCTTTAGTGTTAAGAATAAAACATTTGCTTCCAAAACTCTAAAGTGATTTAGCGTAGGCTTTTGCCCCGGAGTAACTCATATGGAGTTTTACCTAAGATTGGTCTAATTAAGACTCGATTGAGAATGTACGTTTAAGTATCAACGAATTACACCAAAACTTTTGGGTATGGATTGTTCATTAAGCATGGTTCGACTCATTTTTGTAGGGTTCTATTCTTTCTTTCTACTACCCCATTCGATTGTGGAGTGCGTGGAGCCGAGAAGTTGTGAGTAATACCATTAGCGTCACAAAAGGCTCCAAATTGTACTTCATTATCGAATTCCATACCATGATCCATCCTAATGGACACTATAGGACTTCCCAGTTGTCTTTGGATCTTTTTGCTTAATATTTCAAAATAATTAAAGGTTTCCGTTTTGTTCTTTAAAATTTTTGTCCATGTATACCTAGAGTAATCATCCACTATGACTAAAGCGTAGTAGTTGCCTCCATAACTTTGGATAGCGGATGGACCAAATAAATCCATATGTAGTAATTCTAGACACCTAGTTGTAGACACCATGTTTTTAGCTTTATGACTAGAATGGGCTTGTTTTCCTACATTACAAGCATCACAAAAGTGATGTTCATATTTCAACTTAGGTAGATCTCTTACTAGATCTTTGGATGATAGCGATTGAAGAAGTCGCATATTGGCGTGACCCAATCTTGATGCCATAAGGTCAAGTATCATCCATAGAGGTAAGACATAGTTTGTCTTTAGGTTCATTACCGATTTTAATGACATAGACTCCATGTTTCCTAATTCCTTTTCCTATGGTTATGCCATTTTTAATATCTTACTACGGTTTGGTAAAAGTACATTGCACTTTTATCACATATTTGTCCTATACTTAAGAGGTTAAAATTTTGGTTTTCTACGACACACATCGTTAATGGTTAGAGATTTGTTAGAAATCGTACTTTACCGATGATTCTACTTTTGCTATTTCCAAACACCACATTACCTCCATTGAAGGGTTCATATGTGGAGAATAGATCTCTATTGCGGTCATGTGCCTCGTGCACCCGCTATCCTTGACCCATTCATCCGGGTCTAGGTCGACCTTTAAGCATACCTAAGACAATAATAAACTCAAAAGTTTGGTCCCCATTTGTTCATGGGTCCATTAGTGTTAAACATTCCATTCATGTTAGACATGTATGGATAAGATGAGTACGCATTCCATGGAGCAAAGTTTTGAAAAGGAAAACCATTTTGCATATTTGGGTTCCATCCCATTTAGTTCTCCTAGATGGATTATGTTTTGAAAAAGATGGAGCTTTGTTTCTTGCAAAATTAGGATTATATTTTGGAGGTGGTTGTCTAGTGGTGACATGAGTTGGTTTCTTCCTATTAACTATAACAAACTCGGTTCTAGATGAAGAAGCTACGTTATTACCATTGTTTTGCAAGAGATCCACGGATCCTGGTCGTACACTAGCCGGTTCCCTTCTCAAAGGATCCGTGGGATCCGCCACAACAATGGGCTGGTTTTTCTAGTGCCTTAACAAATTTTGTTTCTTTATTTTCACTAGTTGATGGATCAAGTTGTTGAATACCTAAACCTTTTGGTTGTTACCGGTTTTAACACTATCTAATATCGTATCTAAAGTGTTCGTACTCATTCTAGCAATTTTAGAATCTAGATGATCAACTAGTGTTTGAAGTTGAACATAAAGTTCACATTCACCACTTGCTATTTTACCCTTTTCTAAAGGTTTTAGTTTTGCTTTTAATTCTATGATTTCTTTATCTAAACGTTGGTTTTGACTCTTTAAAAGCTTGTTTTTGTTAATTAGTTTTAAGCTAATATTGCATAGTTTGGTATATTCATTATGCAATGAGTCGTCATCAGTGATGAGCTACTATAGTATTCGTGACATACCTCATCATTTGCCATGAGGCAAATTTCTTCGTCCTCCTCGTCGCTTATTCCCCACGTGCACTCACGAACGCCTTTTGATCATCCCGTTTGGGACACTTACTAATGAAGTGGTTTGGGTCCCACATTTAAAGCAAGTACGATCATCTTTGGCTTCTCGTTCTCTTTGCTTTTCCGAAAGCCTTTCTTATCGTCATACGGTTGTTTGACGATCTTCCTTTCATCTAAAGAACTTTTTAAGTCCCTTACCGCCATAGCGTACTCCTCGTCGTCACTACTCGGGAGGAGTTCTCTTCATCGCTTGAAGCCTTTTTGGCTTTAAGGGTAAGAGATTTGTGTTTCTCTTTCACCTTTGAGGCTTGAGTCTTTAGCAAGGACAAGCTCGTAGACTTTTAGGTTGCCTATGAGTTCATCGAGGGTGAGGATTGTCAAATCTTTTGACTCTTCGATCGCCATCACTTGGATCTCCACTTGATGGAAGTGCCTTAGATATCTCCTAACATGGTTACGGCTAGAAAAGATTCATCAAGTGCTTGTAAAGATGTAATAATAGTATTAAAGTTAGCAAATGAATGATCTATAGTTTCCTCATCCGATATTGAAAATTGTTCATATTGTTGAACAAATAAATCAATTTTATTATTTTTAACTTGTTGGTTGCCTTGATGAGTTACAACTAAAGAATTCCAAATTTCTTTAGAGGTTTTAAGCATAGAAATTCTTCAATTCCTTTTCGGTAAAGCATTATATAAAACCATTTTGCTTCACTATTTTAGAAAGCTTTTCTTCAATTCATCATTTAGTTTATCATGAGGTATGTTAACTACATTCCTTGATCATCTTTTGAGGTAGCCTCAAAATCGCCTTCAACAATAATGTACCAAAGATCAATATCTTTAGATTTCACATATGTTTCAAATCTATTTTTCCAATATATAAAACCATTAGTTTCAAGTAGTGGTGGTCGTTGCATAGATTGCCCTTCCTTATAATTTTCGAACCCATAGTGATCGAAAAGTTTTTAAATACAATTCTACTTTAAAACTTTTATAAACTTAGCTCTTGATGCCAATTGTGGAAAACTAGAAGGGGTTGAATAGTTTTGCCGATTTTAAGTTAGTTTCAAAACTTTAGATTCGTTAATATGTGAGATCTTATAGATGTAGAGAAAGTATAGATCTAATGATAAGGCAAGTAAATAAAGTAAAGCAAAGGGATAGAAAAGACACAACCGATGTATAGTGGTTCGACTACAAGGACACCTTCCTTGCCCTACTCCACTCCCCGAGTCACCTACTCGATAGTTCAAGCACTATTTCAACAAACTCCTTCACTTGGAGGAGAAGCCTTCACAACGTTGCTTACACCTTTTTCCGGTACAAAGCTAGATACCGGGTCCGTAACACGGTGGACCAAACCAACACGACTATTACACAACAAATATGTGAAATATCAAATACAAGATCTTAGCTGAAATCTTGCGAGTGAAAAGTCAATCAAGGACCCCTTGCTTGGATGACTTGTAGAATGCTCGTGATCTCGCCTTAGAAGGACCTATATGAGGATCACAATAGAAAGGAAGAAGAACAACTCTCTAGATCAAGTGATCTATATGTTAGAAGAGAATGAGAGTGTTTGAGAGATTTAGTAAGAAGATGGGTGAGTTAGAATGAAGAAATGGCTCTCTATTTATAGGCAAAATCTTCCACTTGTTCCCGGATCCCACGGATCCCTTCCCTGAGGATCCGTCTAGCGTTAAGCTAGGGATCCGTGGGACGCTCCTCTTGCCCATGGGTTTTTGGTTATGGGTCATGGGTTATGGGTTGGTCCATGGGTTTATTTAGATTCAATGTATTTAAGTATACATTGTATCTAGCCAACTGGGTATGGGTTATGATCCATGGGTTATGGTCCATGGGTTGTGGTTTTACCCATCCTAATAAACTATTACAACAAATGCTTAATTACTACATTTTGTATTTAAATGGCTATATGTAAATGCTCTACAAAAATAACATGTATCCTTATAATTATACTTAAGATAACATTATATTTGTTATCAACAAACACAAAGAGATCGCAAAATATTAATAAACGTTTTTACGGTTTATTTGTATTAACAAACATGAAAGTAAAAGAATTTCTATCTCTCGGTCTCATTATATTGAGAAGGTGTTGAGGAAATTCAATTACTTTGATTTTACTCGATGAGTACACCTATGGATACCGTGAGAAACTAATGCCTAAAAATGGCAAGGTCAGTATCTCAACTTGAGTATTCTAGGTGATAAGGTTTTAAATGTACCTTTTGAGGGTCGTTTAAGCCCTTATTTGATCACTTTGTATCCGTTATTACTTAATATCGTTCCTTTTCACTTTTAGGTCTCTTGAAGGCAAATTCTTCGGAATGGCACTTATTTGGACGAAAAGGCGTGGATATCTGAAGAAAATGGCCAAAGTCAAGAATCGAGACACTCAAGTGCTTAAATACAAGGGGGGCGTCGGTGTTAATTGCGGCGCCGTCGGAGCACTTCTGTGATGACTCAAGAGCCAAATTGCTTATTTTCAAGTGACGGTGTCGGGCTTTAAAAGAGTAGGCCGTCGCAACTCGGACGGCCTAGATTTGATCCAGACGGCGTCGAGAGGCGAAGGGACGGCGTCACAAGCATAAGGTGACGTCGTCGCAAGACTAACGTGGCCAAGACGAAACCCTAATGACGGCTACCCGGCGCGTCACAAATCATAAGGTGACGCCGTCGCGATTGTAATCTTATATATATAATCCGAATTTTTCGCTTTTAGTGTGTAGTCTTTTGAGTAAAACCTAAACCGAACCAAGGTTGTCTTGTATAAGTATTTTAGGTTTCAAACCCTATCTTACCACAAGATAAGTGTTTTACTTCATTAATTCAATTATGTCTTCAATTATTTGTGTGTATGCTTGCATGTTCTCCATGTCCGCTAATTTACTTGTGTGTTTGCTTAGGAATATGAAACTTAATTATTGAATATTGATTGGTTGTCTCTTATCTTAATTGTTAATGATCTAGTAATACGATAGGTCATTCATTGTGTAGTTAATGCTTGATTAATCTTTGTGAACCTTAGACTATGACACCTAGAGTAGTTGTAGGCTAAACCATCCAAAGAGTACCTTAGAGTTAGAGTTTATAATTCCTAGAGATTTTGTAGACGATACCCTTTGGTAGTTTCAAAGAGTTAGGGACAAATGCATACCCTACGACTTTAGACACACAACGCGATTAAGAATAAGGACGTGACAATTCAACCATCAATAGGAGATAATTAAGGAGTAATAAAACCTAAGTGAACACATCTTTAAACCATCATACGAGCACACAATAATTAGACATAGACTACATACACCTTAGACTAGATAATTAGATAAGTAGAGTAATCGGTGAAATACCAACCCCAAATCCAAACCCCGAGATTCGTACCTTTCTAATTCCTAAAAACATAAAAGATAAAAATAATCTTCCTCAACCCCAACCTTAGCGTAGTAACTTCTCACTAGCATTCCTATTCCATAGAGAACGATATCAATACCCGTGGCTTACCCTAATACTACACTACAACGATTAGGTTCACCGCTGGGGTGTTATAAAACTTGCTCAAGAAAGGAAGTTCCTTTGACCGAACGAGCGGCGTGTGGCGTTATCAAGTTTTGGCGTCACGCGGGAATAGAATAGCTAGTTAGTAGTCCACCCGCTTAGGTTTCTTTGTTTGATTCCTATCAAGTAAATTTTTTCTCATTTTAGCTTTCGTAGTCTATCCCCTTCTTCGTAACCTTTGTTCGTAATCCCATCACTTTTCATCATGGAAGGTGATAACCAACCACCATTCATCAACCTACCACCAAATGACCCGCCAAGAGCCCGTACTCTTGGTGAATACTCGAGACCAAGCCACCTAGGCTATAGGAACACCATTGAGCTTCCCGATCAAGCCCAAACTACGGCCTGCGATCCGACACCATCCGGTTGGTGCAAAACGGATGTGCATTCCATGGACTTCGTTCGAAGATCCTAATCGACATCTTAAGGATTTCCTTAAAATTGTCGATTCCATCGACCTTGATGCTACTACTCGGGAGACCACGCGTCTGCGTCTCTTCCAATTCTCTCTACGGGACCAATCTAGTAATTGGCTTGAGCGACTTCCCACGGCTCCATCTCAAGTTGGGATGATCTTACCTCTCGCTTCCTTGCTCAATTTTTCCCACGGGAAGAACCACTAAACTTAGGAATGACATCTTGATGTTCCAACAACGTCAAGGTGAATCTCTACGAAGCATGGACTCGATTCAAGGACTTACTCCATAAAGTCCCTCATCACGGCATTGATCTTTGGCTCCAAGTTCAACTCTTTTATGATCATGTCAACTTCCCACAAAGCGATCCATTGACCAAGCGGCGGTGGAAAACTTAGTGATCTCACCGCGGAAGAATCATGGGGTATAATAGAGGACCTTGCTCTCTATGACAACGAAAGTTGAATGACCCCGTGAGTTGCCCAAACCGTTAAGGCAATCTCCTTACCTCCCATTGACTCACAACCTTCCGACCGTAGGATGCTCGAACTTGAAGATCAAGTTAAATTCCTAATGAGTTCCTACGAAAATCCTAAGTCTTCACGCCATGTGAACAAAGTTTCTTCCTCATGTGAGCCGTGTAGTGATCCTCATAACACGCGCACTTGCATCCGATTCCCGAACATGCTTCATTGACTACGCATCCTCGCATATTAATGGAACGGGAGGAAGATTCTCTACAACACCCGGACCTAGGAATTTCAATGATACCCGAGAAGCTTGGAAGGCAAGCCCGACTTCTATTGGGACAAACCAAAGAATTCACTTCAATGATTTCTCATGGCCCCATCTCATGGCCCTAACCAACAAAACATTGAGGGATGTTGCAACACCTAGTCGCATCCCAAGAAGCTCAAATAGCTAAGCTCTCGGACCGCTTTAACCAACAACAAGCCGAGATGGATAGGAAGATAGATAACCTCTTGAAAGCCATGACCAATAGTGATAGGAAGGTTAATGCTATCTCAACTCCCGAGCCTTCCGGTGTAGAGATTAAGGACCCAAGTAAGTTAGCTAAACACGTCCAATTCGTCAATACCATCACCTTAGAAACCTAATAGAACAAATGACGAAGAGGACCATATACTTGAGGATAATGAAACAACCGAGGAAGTAGATGAAGTAGACAATGACTATTTCAATGAATTTCCTACGGAAGAAGAGCTATCTCGCCACCCTCACTTAGTGCGTAACCTCCGTCACATGTATGTTAGGAAAAGCCCTAGAATCAAGTTTGGGAACCCTTGGAATCTTAACATACCATGTTGCATAGGACACCTTTTCGTGGCGAAGGCCTACATTGACCGCAAATCACCAATAAACATAATGACTAGCACCTACTATAATTGGGTAATGAAGAAGCCTATCCCAACTAGGCAAGACCCCGATAATCCTAGAGTTAGGTGCACTTTTCTTGGTAGAATTAAGGGATTGCCCATTTATGTAGGTAGTTTCACGTTTCCTACGGACTTCATAATTGTGGATGATATTAGCACGGCCATAGATCCTAGCTTGTCCCACGTTATTCTAGGAAAACCTTTCATAGAGAACACCGGGATGACTTATGATCCCTCGTTAGGAATAGTGCAATTCAAGGATGAGACCGATGACATAGCTTACCAAATGCCATTTAAGATTGAGAAGTTTTCATCACTCTCTAATGATGAAAAGGAACTTAAACTATCGGTCTATTATAGGAATGAGGAGGATAAAGAAAAAGGAGTAGATTATGTTATGGCTAAGATTTTCGGATTCTATAAGGATTGCTTGAACTTAGGACCGAAATATAGAACCAATTGGGGAGAGACGTACTAGAAAATTATTGGAAAAGAAAATTATTTTTATGACTATTTATTTAATTATTATTAATTAAAAACTATTTTAACTATTTAATAATACCCTAAAATATAAGAAAATATGAAATAAAGCTAGAAAAGTGAAATTATGACTTAGAAAATCTAAAATATTATAAAACTTATTTTAAAGCGAAAATATATTTTTAGACTTTTTATGTATTTATTATTAATTAATTACTATTTAAAACTAATTAAAATGATAGAAAATCTATTTAAGCTAAGAAAATTTGGAAAAATTATTTATTTGCTTTTATATTTATCTTAAGCTATGAAAATTGAAAATTATTTTTTGAAGCTTTTACGATTTATTTGAATTAAAAGCTATTTAAGAAGTCCTAAAAGCGATTTAAAATAAGAAAAATAGCAAGCATTGACGAGAAAATTATGAAAAATTCTAAAATATTATTCTTAATCTATGAAAATATAAAAGCTAAGGCTTATGTGTGAGAAAATGAAACTGTAGTGAAAAGGGAGTCTTAATAAGCTACTAGAATAAGTTACATGCTACCAAATTAACTAAATGATTAGCGAGCTAAAGTACACTATAATAAGCCTAATTCAACTAATTAATACTACTCTAGACCACTAATGATGCCTTACTAAGATTGAGCTTATGAAAGTGCAAAAACCGAATCGGCCTACTTAGGGTCTACTTTAAGCTATCAGCATAGCAATCCCGATAAGCTAAGGGAAAAACAGATATTGGGTTTTCAAGATTACCTAGAGACTACACATGGACCAAAACTCAGCCCCTAAAAAGCTTATTTGAATCCTGTGCAAGATCTACAAAGTTTTCCAAAAACTGGTTTTTCAACTTTTGACTTTTATAGGTAAAACTGAAATGTTGACTAAAGTGAGATTTGAATCAACTGAATTGAATGAGAACTATGTAAAGTGATGGAATAAAACTAAAACAAGCTAGTTTAACTACAAATGAGCTTACATGCAAGTTACCAAGTCGATGAAAAGCAGTTTTAGCTTGAGATAAGATTTAGGTTTTATTTGACTTTTATTGAAATGAGATACAATTTTAAGACTAAAATGACTATGAAATGACTTATAGAGACTACAAAGAACTAAATCCAACTCTTGATAGACACAAGAACCTTAATTTACGACTTAATCCAAACACTACCTTAATGAAACTAATAAGCAATTACAACTACCTAATCTTACTTCTACTAGTGCAATATTGAAAAGGAGATCTAACAATAATCCTAGAGCTAAAATAAAGCAAATTCAAGCACTATCATGATCAAATATAGATGAACTGATCGAGCATACATGGCGGTTTAGAAAAGGAAACCAAACTTACATGAGGTCCGGTGAAAGGAGCTTTATCTGAGAACCAACCAATTCATTTCAAACCCAAATTTAACCCATTTCCATCTCATAATCAACCCAAATCTACCATTTCACAACCAATATCACCGTTGATTGACTTTCATTGACTTTTTGGTTTTCTAAATTAAACTACTGAAGTCTAATTCGAGCTTATGAAAAGCTACAATAAGCTTATCCGAGCTTGTTTGAAGGGTAAAAGAGCTTGTGTGACTTCTAATTAGTATAAATAACTTATCTAATTATCAAGAAACATAAAACTTGAAATCTTATTAAGCTTGGAATAATTACAATACAAAAGTGATTTTAACTTGAAATAAACTTGATATTACCATCGAAAACTTAAATTTAAACTAGAAATGACATAAAGTAAATTTTACACTATAAGTGGTCTAAAAACATGCGACACCTATTCTCTCTTCTTTTCCTTTTAATAGACATCCAAAAGCTTGTCGACCTCGATTAAATCCCACCATTGGATGAGCCTTGATATCATCTTAATCGCATGCACTTGGCATTTAAGGAAAAATATCTTTGAGCGTGTTTGGTAATTAATGCAATTTGGGGATGAGGTGGAAGGGAGTGGGTAGCAGTGGGAGGCAGTGGAAAGGTGGTGGTGGTGGTGGCGGTGAAAACCATGGTTTTGGTTTCGAGAGATGGGTGAGGAGCAGCAGTGAAAACGGTTTTGGCGGGTTTGACTTTATTTGACCGTTTTTAATAATAAGGCAAGGGTTCAAAATGGGGGTCAAGGATATTGATGGGGTCTTTGGTTTTGGTGGGGTAATAATACAAAAAGGGTCCAATTGGTTTTTTATTAATACAAGGACCATTCATATAATTTGGATTTTGAGGACCAAAGCGCCAACATTCAAAGTTACTTCAAGGACCAATCCTGCCATTTATGATTAGTCCAAGGACCACATTTGATAGTTTTCCATTTTTAAATATCCAAGGACTATTTATGACATTTTCAAACTTTAGGGACCTAAGTTGTCATTTTGCAATTTTAAACTTTGAAGGGTTTGTTTTGACAACTTTTGAATCCATAGACCTTAAATGATATTTTACTTTATTTTGATTTACTAGGGACTATATTTGACAACTTTTGAAACTTGGGGACTAAACGACCTCTTAGAAAGGTGCATCATAGGGCACTTACAACATGAAATTCCCAATAAAGACCGTCATGAGGAAGGAGATGACGGTAATGAAATCACGTAGGGCACGACTACGAGTCTAGCTACAAGACTCATAAATAAAGAAAAGCGCATTGGGAGGCAACCCATGCTTAATTGTTTGCTTGTTCATGTCATATATCTTTTATTGATTGCTTATTCTCATGTTTAAATTTGTAAAATGCTTTATTTTGTTTTTAACCTCGTCTTAATTGCATATAAAGGTATTTTACATAAAGGATAAGTGTAGGGAGGATTACACGTTTTCAAAAGAAACGTAAACATTAGAATTATAATTAATTAAAAGATATATATGTGTGTTTGTTCGAGTCAAATGCTTGTATCGAGTCATAATGGATGTTTTGCGAAATTTTTCCGATTCTAAAGATGTAAATTTTCTAGAATTTTTCGGAAAATCGCAGACCGCTTTTTCTCGGGATAACAGATCGCAACTCGACGTTAGCTAGAAGGAGTAAAACAACAGATTACTTTTTCTCGTTTTCGAGCTACTTATAAATTTTTAGAATTTTCCGGTCTTAATTTTCCGAAATGCAGTAAACATCCATTCCACAAGCATTATATCCTAGTTTAATAGAGTCTTATATATATTATTACCGATTTTACGCGAAGGTTTCGTTTGTTTTCTTCAGTGTGAAGGTTTAATTTATTAAGAAGATTATACAAAAGATTGGAAGGAGCTTTTCACGCATACATTCTTCTTGAAAAGGATTTAACCACCACTTTACACGGATCCTACCGAGCTAATCGGGGAGTATTAGTTTTTTCGTTTTCATTACCTCTATTATCATAAATTTGATACTTTCGGGAACATTGGGGACAATGTTCGGTTTAAGTGAGGGAGGAAAATAAAGCGGGCTTTGAAACTATGCGTATCCTTGATTATTTGTTTTGTCCAATTGTATTTGTGTAATAAACCATGAGAAAATATCGGTTAGGGTAATTTTGGCACCAAATTTAAAATTTTCATGACATATAGGAGTGGGCCATTAGTCTTAACAAAAGCGTCTCACGGATAGGAAGTTGCATGACTAGCACAAAAACCCTTTACCACCTAAATTCCACCCAAAATGTGAGGATCACCTTTAGATTAGTAGGAATTAAAGCATTCATCTTTAATGCTTAGAGTGTGAACCGGTAGTATAATAGATTCTAGAACTTGTTTTGTGATGCATCCCGAGATCGCTAGTAAGACTACACTTGTGTAGTTAGGAATAACTAAATGATAAGAGGCATTAGGATAACCCTTGTTTGATACCGTAATATAATTACTTCTTCCACATCGGTTGAGTAATTCCCCACACCTTTGCGTTGTACTCATCTTTAGTACACGATACCCTAGTTAACCCCTCGAGCCTATCCTTTTCGCGGTTCTCGTGATGTTTGGTTTTCAAAATATCAATGAAGAACATTGTTTACACCCCACCCCAAATGTACACCCGGATCGCCTTAGCCTACCTTGTATGCACTCACTTTTAGTGCATTATTGTTATCACCCCAAACCCTTAGTTCAATTATCTAGTTGCTTGCATGAGTTGCTAAGTCGAGTCATATCCTTTGTACACGCTTTGGGACGATTGGGACTCATGGGAAAAGTTAAAGTTTATGAAATGATGGAAGGAACGTTAATTCAAATTCCTTATTTGCGTAATAATGTACTCCAAGTGTTTTGATCTTTTCAATTCGGGTCAAATTAGTGTTAGAGTAATAAAACTCAAGTGTAGGGATGCGCCTATAAATCCCTATCATTTTGATGTTACCGTAGAGGATGGTAGAGTAAAAGTGTATGAAAAAAAAATCGAAAAAAAAAAAAAAAAAAAAAAAAAAAACATAGAGTGTTAAAAAAAAAAAAAAAACGGCTACCATCCTACATCTATCATTTAAATTTATGTTTGTTTGTTTAAGTTATCTAGAGTTTAGAGTGTCGAGTCTTGGCTTAGCAACGCCATTCTTCATATGCTTGTAACATAAAGATTTTGACTTGCCACCACTAAATAGCCTATCCCACCAAACCCTTTGTTTCCCTAAAGTAAGTCGAACATTACAACCCTTTAAAGACCTATTTGATAGTCTTTACTAGGTGCTTACGCCAAAGCGATGGAGGTTTGATCTATTCTCAATCCTATGGTAATCTATGTACTAGGACCGGTTAATGAGTGTTTATCTTCCATTTTCAATTTGTTATATTTCATATACACGAGAGATGTGAGTACCCAAACACCCCATGTAAGGTGCTAGTATGTAATTTCGTGCTTGTTATGACTTTTATGGGCTTATATGTGTTGTGGATTGTTCTAAACCAATGCTTCATGACCCATAACTTATAAATTAATTGGTTAAAGCACATTTGCTTGAGGACAAGCAAATACCAAGTGTAGGGATATTTGATAAGGTTTTAAATGTACCTTTTGAGGGTCGTTTAACCCCTTATTTGATCACTTTGTATCCGTTATTACTTAATATCGTTCCTTTTCACTTTTAGGTCTCTTGAAGGCAAATTCTTTGGAATGGCACTTATTTGGACGAAAAGGCGTGGATATACTGAAGAAAATGGCCAAAGTCAAGAATCGAGACACTCAAGTCGCTTAAATACAAGGGACGGCGTCGGTGTTAATTATGACGCCGTCGAGCACTCTGTGACTACTCAAGAGCCAAATTGCTTATTTTCAAGTGACGTGTCGGGGCTTTAAAAGCGTAGGTCGTCGCAACTCGCACGGCCTAGATTTGATCCGCAGACGCGGCGTCGAGATCGAAGGGACGGCGTCACAAGCATAAGGTGACGCCGTCGCAAGAATAACGCGCCAAGACGAAACCCAATGGCGGCTACACGGCGGCTTCACAAATCATAAGGTGGACGCCGTCGATTGTCTTCTTATATATAGAATCCGAATTTTTCGCTTTTAGTGTGTAGTCTTTTGGAGTAAAACCTAAACCGAACCAAAGTGTCTTGTACAAGATTTTAGGGTTCCAAACCCTATCTTACCACAAGATAAGTGTTTTACTTCATTAATTCAATTATGTCTTCAATTATTTGTGTGTATGATTGCATGTTCTCCATGTCCGGCTAATTTACTTGTGTGTTTGCTTAGGGAATATGAAACTTAATTATTGAATATTGATTGGTTGTCTCTAATCTTAATTGTTAATGATCTAGTAATGCGATAGGTCATTCGTTATGTAGTTAATGCTTGATTAATCTTTGTGAACCTTAGACTATGACACCTAGAGTAGTTGTAGGCTAAACCATCCAAAGAGTACCTTAGAGTTAGAGTTTATAATTCCTAGAGATTTTGTAGACGAGACCCTTTGGTAGTTTCAAAGAGTTGGGACAAACACATACCCCGCGACTTTAGACACACAACGCGATTAAGAATAAGGACGTGACAATTCAACCATCAATAGGAGATAATTGAGGAGTAATAAAACATAAGTGAACACATCTTTAAACCATCATACGAGCACACAATAATTAGACATAGACTACATACACCTTAGACTAGATAATTAGATAAGTAGAGTAATCGGTAGAAATACCAACCCCTAAATCCAAACCCCGAGATTCATACCTTTCTAATTCCTAAAAAACATAAAAAGATAAAAAAATAATCTTCCTTAACCCCAACCTTAGCGTAGTAACTTCTCACTAGCATTCCTATTCTCCAGAGAACGATATCAATACCCGTGGCTTACCCTAATACTACACTACAACGATTAGGTTCATCGCAGGGTGTTACAAAACTTGCTCAAGAAAGGAAGTTTCTTTGACCCGACGACGAGTGTAGCGTTATCACTAGGGCAATTGGTCGCTCGATGTATGCCATGACTTGTACAAGACCGATATTGGTTTTGCGGTGGGAAAATTGAGCGGTATACTAGTAATCCTAGTGCTCATCACCGGCAAGTCATTCATGTGGTACTAAAGCATTTCAAGAGAACTATGGATTATAGTCTCTCATATCTGGCTATCCTTCGTGTTGGAAGGATACACCGATGCAAGTTGGATCAAGAACACGAAGACAATTCGCCTACCGGTGGTCGGGTATTCCTACTTGGTGGAGGTGCAATTTCTTGGGCATCCAAGAAGCAAATTTGCATCACCGGTTCAACAATGGAATCGAATTTGTGGCTTTAGCATTGCGGTAAAGAAGTCGAATGGTTGAAAAACTTGCTTATTGAGATTCCATTGTGGCTCAAACCTATAGCACCTATTTCTATCCGTTGTGATAGTGCAACTACATTGGCAAAGGCTTATAGCGGATGTACAATGGGAAGTCTAGACACTTAGGTGTCGGACATAGCATGATTCGTGAGCTTATCATGAATGGGGTGGTATCTATAGAGTTTGTTAGATCTCAACAAAATTTAGGCGATCACTGATGAAGGGTTTGGCTAGAGACTTGGTTATAAAGTCTGCCAAGGGATGGGTTTAAGTCCAAATTAGTCATGAATGCTAGGACACCCAACTCCTCCTAAGGAAACTTGGGAGCTAAGTTCAATGTGAAAAGTGAACATTCGATGGATGGAGCACATGTTTTATTTACATCCCAAGGTTGTGCTAAGAACTCTTGAAAGGAGGATGAAGTCTTTACTTAATGGTTAATTTTATTTGAAAAGTTCTTGGAATGAGCATGAATAAAGAGGAACCACCTATGCGAATGTTGAAGTTTTGCCGCTTGGAAGCTTTTGGACTTTAGCTTTTACAACATTTATGAATTAGGATATGGACACATGGCTTGTATAGTGTCGAGCTTTTAAGTGTTGGAAAACTGTGTGTAATTTATCTTCGTGTATTCAAATGGGTTGAAGGGTTCAATTCTTAGAACACCCCGATTCTCGAATATTTGAGCGTGTAATGTACTAAGATGGAAATTCAATCCTCATGATATTTTCGTTTATGCACATGTTTTGTTTAATGTTTGTTTTCATGCAAAGGAAGTGAACTAAATTTGGGAGGATTGTTGGAAATTTTAGCACTTGTGGGATTAGTTCACACCGGTAATGGGTCGATGCAGTGCAGTGTACACCCATATGGTCCCCGAACACCCCGACTCTAATAGTGGTTTGTCTCGATAAGCGGTGTTTCCACTACTAGTGCTTAGTTAGCATCTATAGGCGGTGTCTCCACCGCTAGTGCTTAGTTAGCGATAGGCAGTGTTTCCATCGCTAGTGCTAAGTTAATCTTGATGGGCGGTGTTTCCACCGATGGACGGTGTTTCCATCGCTAGAACTATGTTAGACCGCTAGTGTTATGAAAATCACCGGTAGTGAAATAAACTTGTAACAGACATTGACCTATTCAAGTGGCGATTACAACCGCATAATGACCACGCTTAATTGGTCATGTAACCACTAAACTATAATGGGGATAATTATGAGGCGATTAATGGGCGATTAATTCTCATAATTCCATTTGACTAGCTAAGAGTATTTTCCTATAAATAGGAAATCGATCATGCATGAAAGAATATACGTAAAATGATTAACACTTCTAAGCAAAAGGGTTATTGAATTGTGCCTAATTCTATAACTACATTTGGTCTTATCCAAGTAGATATTCGTAACCCGGGCATTAGGGTCGAATAGTTTACTTTGGAAAGTGATCACACGATTTCAAGTGATATCCCAGAACCACCTAGTGGTATTTGCGATTCATCGATTATCTTACCTATTCAGGAACCACCACCCCAACAGGTTCGATGTTATAGGTGTGTATGTGTGTTAAGTGGCAAGAATAGAAGATAAACCTTGTTGCAAAATATGTCCCTCAAAACAAAGTTAGGTGTGTTAGTGGGCCTATCAGGTGGATTTGATGGCTGGAAAAGTGAAAGGACTAAAATACCCTCACGTGCAACGCACGTGAGGACTAACTAACGAGAATTCCTAACGAGTGTTAGTCAAAAAACTAAATTTGCAACTACAATAACGCGGCAAGGATATAACTCGCAAAAAATTGAAAATTTAGGGACATTATTTGCAAATTTTCTCTTTCGAGGACATCTTTCACAATTTTGGCAAAGCTCAGAAACATTTTTGCAGTTTTACTCATGAATTTAAGATATTGAACATTGTAAATTAATTAAACTCGTATTGTTCAATATGTGCTTTTACCAATTTATACGTACACAGTAATAACATTTATTTTGAAACAATTGATTGATGACACAATATATAACGGGTAATGGAATAGGTAATGGCCAGTAGAGATCTGTAACTGTAACAGGAAAAAAGAATAGCATATGGTGAGGCAAATGTGGAAAGAAATTACGTTGGTACTTGTATAAAAGGGTGTTTATAAATTGAAGAAATAATCTTAAAGAAATATGTAAGAAATCTTGAGATAAGGGTAAATTTGTAAAATTACTTGTAAAGTAATATCAAAATAATAGTTTTAGAGCTTAAAATTATTTATTCACTAGTTTAAAACCGTGTAATACACGGGTAGTTGAAATTTTATTTTTAAAAGTATATCTTTTATGATTTTAAGACTAATATAATCAAAAATGTTTAGTCGTATGTCTTTTTTCACTCATCTTTCGTTGTTCTATTCTTGTATGTACATAATATAAATGTGCTTATTGTATTCCGTGTAGATTGAATCACACAAGTCACCTGTAGCTTTAAGAAAAGAAATTGACTTAAAAAATCTCATCAAAATTCAAATTTAACCAATATAGTTCAGCTTACACACTAATGTACTATGTTTCTCAAAAATAATCATAGGTAATTGTGTATCTTTTACTTGATGACATCCAATTTTAAATGACGTTACACATATCCAAGCTCTTACGTCACTTCATGTCCTTAACATTGCGGGTCAAATAAGTATTAATGAACACGTACAACCAATTTCAAAGAATTGTTTTACTAAGATTACATTAATTGCACTTTACCCACTACAAAAGATAGATAAATAGAATAATTAATATGCTAAAAAAAAGAACTACTCAACTACTTAAATTCCAATTTAGCTTATAACAGTGATGACTTTTATCGAAATATATCAGCAAGCCAAAACATACCATCATCCTTAGGATTGTTGGTTACTTAGCCTATTTCCTTGTATCAAGTTCGTATCAAAATAGGTGAATGGAGCATCTCAACCATTTAGTAAGGCATCTTAATTTAAAAAAAAAAAAAAAACCTTACTAATCTAAGGTACATGGGTTTTCTCTTAAGATCATATCACTCCCAGAAAACAACCCACACAAACCCTTTACCAACATAAACAGTAACAGACATATTAGATTCGATCTAGCTAATTTACATATGCCTATAGTAAACTATATCGATTAACAATGATCGGTTTTTAAGATGCATATAACATAAAGCAAACCGACGCAAGTAGTTAAAAAGCAATTTCAAACAAGATACAATCAGAATCAATAAGCAATTATTTCAATAGTAGGTATTTATACATTTAACAACCAAAGTTATTTCCTTCAGTTGCATGAACAATAAGATTTCTCAGTCACATATTTATACCTTTAACAACCAAAGTTATTTCCAAGAAAAACTTATAAACTGCCTTCCAAAAAAAACT
Organism: Chrysanthemum lavandulifolium; assembly: GCA_022545495.1. Classification (NCBI taxonomy): domain Eukaryota; kingdom Viridiplantae; phylum Streptophyta; class Magnoliopsida; order Asterales; family Asteraceae; genus Chrysanthemum; species Chrysanthemum lavandulifolium. The sequence goes on from CM040242.1 coordinate 191,058,873, forward strand.
ATTTATATTTATAAACTTGTTGGGATAATGGCTAAATTGAATAGCAATCTCAAAGGAGTTGTTTCTAACTTTCTATGGGTGTAAAATGTTCCAATCCAAGCGCCAAAGGGCCAAATGCAAGTAAGGAATATTGTTTTGTATATGGAAACTACACTACACTAAGATCAGCCAAAGGGCCAAATGCAAGTAAGGAATATTGTAATTGAATCAACTGAAACTAAAATCCAATAATCCACACCAAAACAAATAGCTATATTGTTGAATCAAAATGATAGAAGTAGGAAAATAAAAACTTTATAAGGACAATTAAGTAGCACTTAAAAGATTGTCAAGTCAAGTTATAGTGAAATCATATCCTTGTAGTAGATACAAATTATTTTGTATTAGAAGTTGACTTAAATCCATTTTTATACAATGTCAAGACTGTATTAACCTTTAAGATATACTACTATTGCAAGCACATTTTATTTGGTTAAGGCTCATCCTTATTAACACTCCTATGGCAGATGTAAAAGATATAAGTATTAAGTTTTAAGACCGTCAAGGGTAAGACACGCAAATAAATTAGTTTAAGAGAACAGTAATACTGGTCAAAATTCAACCAAACGGGCCGAATTAAACTCAAATAAAGTAAGCTCTAACATAGGTATAACTAAGACTTTTATAGCTAAACTTCAAAATTGTAAATAAAATTGTTCTAAAAACTAAGTTTGACGTTATTAAGTACAATAATTTAGCGAGTTGTAGATGAGTTGTTCTAAAACCTAAGTATGACTCTATTAAGTAAAGCAATTTAATGATGATGTGAATGCTACTTAGAAAGAATGCAACCATACCGACTTTATTTCCAAGATCGATACCTTTTGATGAAACTCTTCCCATAGCTCGCTTTCACGCCATTTAGCCAATTTTATTTTCTCCATAACGATTGGGAGTTGAAAGAAAATTCGAATAAAAACATACACATGATCCTCGAATAAGAAATAGTTCACAATCAACCCTAAAATAGATTGTCTAAGAATCGATAAATGATGAAAAAGAAAACCCAAAATCAATCTAACACAAATACTTGAATAAAAACTATCACACCCAAAGAACTTACTTATCAAGGCACCGAAAAGAAACAAAAAGCAAATATACAATCCCATCGCCAACTATCAAGGCATCATCTATCTACATGAAGATACTCACTTTGGAATACAAAACATAGGTTTCTTATGGCCATGATCCCGATAAAGAAGTTCATGAAAACCGATATATTATACAAAATTTGTGCACAATCTCAAGAAAAGTATATGAATTTTAATATTTAAAGTCATAAACCAATTTCTAAATATGCAAACTCAACATGAAGCATATTGATAACCTAGTGGCAATTTAGGAGACAAAACTATAATATGCGTAATAATGTTTCAAATGCAAAGTCATTAACCTATTGGTCCAAACCGAAACCACTTAAAATTTTATAATATGGATAAAGAAGATGAACTTCAATAGTTTCCAATTTCAAAACAATGTTAATTATTGAGAGATATATTGACAAACACTTATATATCTATGCAAGTTTCTTTTAGGCATTTAATCAAACACATTACAGGCACTACCAAAATCACAGGTAAAAGCAGCAGTAAAACTACTTAACTACATGCTCAAAGATCATCAAGAGAATTAAACAGAAACAAAAAGCATAGACTTTTATAATTGAGCAAACTCACTAATAATGTTGTGCCCTAATCATTCCAAATGAAATCTAAAGTGACGTATATGTCGAAGTTTTAGAAATAAGTTGTTAAACACGTAATGAACATAACCAAAATGTTAGCTAACAATCCAGAAACAAAATACAAATTTATTCAAACCAAAAAATCAGCAAAAGACAAAACAAAAGTAAAACCAAACTTAAAGAATTGAATCATGGGTAAATAATGTCTTACCAGAGTAGGAGCAGAAAAAGATCGATTAAAGCCTAGTGACTACATACCAACGCCGGAAAAGTCAGAATTTATCATAAAGAGGGATTTCAGTATATATTACAATCAATATCAAATTTTAAATCAAAATCGATAGAAATTATAAAATCTCAGCTGGGTGAAGAAACTTGAAAGAGACATGAAATTAAAGTGAGTTAAATGAAGCAAGTTGAAGAGGGGTAGCTGGATAATCAAAAGGAAAGATGCTTTGAATTTGAATTATAAATTAGCAATTCAAGATTTGCATCATTTCAAGAGCTCCTCGTGTTCCAATGTTGCAGTTATTATATGCTAAGTTTATTAATTTTTTAATTAAAATTTGAAGACACATAAGTGACATCATCGCTAATGGTATTAGCCAATAATCACATGACACATTAGCAAAATTACATCATCAAAAACCCTCTTTTAATAGTATTAAATAGATACTTCAATGATACATTTGGATATGTACGAGTATTTTAAGTTTAAAAAGTATATTGGTGTAATTTGAATTTTTGTAAAAATATTGATGCAATTATCAGTATTTTTAAAAATATAGATGAAATTTTGTCTTGCAACTTTTACCCCAAAACACTACAATCTAATCATTACAAATGTGATAATCAAACAATACCAAAAGAAAAACCAGAACATACATGTAACCATTTAAAGACAATTGCCCTATATAAAACTTGTAAACGAGTGAACAACTAGCATAACACTCGTTAGTCCTTAAAACCTCAACCAAACATTTCTACCACATAATCAATCTCAAACTCAACATATTTATAACTTTATGTATTATATCTTGTTACTTTTATATTTAATACGACATATATGATAACAAATATAGATGATTTAACATATGGCCGAACAATATAATCTATACTACATATAAAACATAAATTTTGAGTTGAATTGTTGAAAATTCAACACTTTTAAATTATTAAACTACTTTTACGTTGAAATTATATTTAAAAATATTAATTGAATAATTTACAAAGCTAACATAATTTACCTTAAGTAAATATAAAAATATTTGTAACCACAACATGCGGGTACCCAACTAGTCATACAAAACTTAACTTTTGTTTTTCCAAAAATAAACAAATTTTGGGCTCATGGAAGAGTCGAAAAGGCAAATTTCCTCTGATGCAGAGATTTGGGCGATCAAATCTCCTGTTTTTTACCCAACAAATAAATTACAAACCCCAAAACCATTTATTTTTACCGAAAAAAGTCGTTTGTCTAATGAGTACATATTGACGCTATTATGCGGACCTATGTACATGATTATATCTCACCTGTCGTTTTCATGCCCTTTTCGTTTTAATTCCACTTTGGCCCTTATCTACTTGTAAAATACAGAATTTGCCCCAAACTTTTAAAGGTAGTAACTTAGTTTAAGAGATGATCACTATAGTCTTTTAGCAAAAAGCTACATAAACATCTTCAAACGCGATATAAGTCATCAAAGTCCCCGACACCCCGGGAAAGGAATTCACAAGTTTATTCATTACATGGATTTACATTTTGGACCATAAACCGGAATTTGAATACCAGGTTTTAGGATTTGACCAAAAACCTAGCATAAAAAAGTCGAGAATTTTTGAAAACGTTAGTCAATTTCGAAGATTTATTTTTCGTCAATTCAGACCTTCATAGAAAAGAAAAACGAAAAAAATTTGTAAATGAAGAAACCCACAATTTGCTTTTGTCCATAAAAGTTTAATTCGAGCTCAAACTAAATGAGCTAGAGTTTAATATTGACTCACTTGATAACCAAATCAAACCCGGGTTTAGATATAGAGCTTATCATCGAGAACCTAAACGAGATTTTACGTATAAAACATATTATACTTATCGTAATCATATGATATTTTATATCATATAATTACTCAAATAATTAACTATTTGAGATACATTATTTTATACTTTTGTTTATATGTTTTTTTCTCTTTGAATTAAGTAAGCACTTTTTTATTATTTTGGTTTTTGAAAAAATTTAAAACTAAATATAATTTATAGGTAAGGCTCAAAATGAGATGAACTCAAGCTTTACAAGTAAGGCTCAAAACGAGCTGATATCAACTTTTGCTTCTCTAGAAATCAAATTCGTATCATACTCGCTTGTTACTCATAACGAAAAAGTAATTTTCCATTTGGTCAATTCATTGCTATAGAGAAGCCTTTTTTGTTAAACCATATTGTTAAAGATACATTTAAGGGGGTGTCTCAACTCACTTTTTAAAAACAAAGTTCCACTATAAAGAAAATACAAAAGTGGCTAAAAGATAGAATCTGAAAGATGGTGATATAAAAGTTATAGTAGTGATAGTAAAGGGACGAAAAAGTAAAATCCAGGTCACACCCAGCTTTACTCTATTGAACACACAGTAAAAGATAAACAAAAAAGGTTCAAAATAGCCATGATTACACTCTCTGATTCCCTTTCTTGATATAGTAAAGTCATTATCCTTCCTTCATTTCATTTTCGTCTTTCCTTCATTTCATCGGTAAGCTCTCTCTCTCTCATTTTCACCATTTTTATTTTCTCTCTCTCACACTGAAACACACACATTACCCAAACAAGAAGTAACAACGTTTTATTCGTACACATATTCTCAGTATTTGAATCATAGTATTGTTATTTAATCATTCTTACTATCATGTTTTGTTTTTATATTTTATATTGTTCCGTTTCAAAATAAGTGTCCACTGTCGCGTAGTTTTAAGAAAATATGAATATAGTCCATTGATTTGCACACTCAGCTTTTTGATTGAGACACTCTAATTTGTGATAATATAGTTGTATAGTATTTATAGGGTGCTCTTTATACTTGTAAAGAGTGTGCGAATCACCGCCTTTTAGCAGTGTGGCGTATTTTTTTGCAAAAATAGTAAGGCGAGCAAGGATAAAGTATTTGGCTAAGAAGTTAGGGTTTCTAATATTGGAATGTTTGTTTTTAAAAAGAAAGATACTCTATTATTACTTGTACTAACTAGTAATGATTTGTTTAATAGTATAAGTATTAATTAGTATTATTATTTAGTACTATGAATTAGCTTCATGTTTTACCCCTTTGTTATGAAAATGACGTTTCTATATGGTTAAAACAGTGTCGTGTTTGGATTTTTTGTATGTATTATAGGGGACCTTTATACGGTTTTATATGTCTGACTAGGCCATGTTATTGGGTTAGCCTTCATTATATACGCATGCCAAAATGGACTATGTTTTGGGTTAACATAGGAGTAACAAGAATTATCATTAGGGACGAAGAGTGGGTTCCGTCGTTGTGTTACTTTTTGTAAAAAACCTCGATTTTTTCCCTAAGTGCACCCGGGCTAAAAGAAAATGTTTTTATAGTAGTGTTTATTTTTTTCTTCTAAAAAATGCACCTTATCATTAACTTTATTGGTTACGTCCCTAAGTTTATCATTAATGGTTACGTATATGCATTTTGTCACGAAATACGTTGACATGAGCTATATAATGGTGTTAGTACGAAAATGTAAATAAATTCCTATTACTGATATTTTGAAGTGTACTTTAGTATAGCAATTAAAGAACGTAGGGTATATTCGTTGTTTAATGATACATGTGATGTACATTTTTTTTACCATTCAATGCATAGTTACCATTTTTATTTGAATATGCAATTTGTAAAAGTTGTAACCATTGGATGCTCTAATTGCATACTCTAGTAAAATATGATTAGCTTGTTAACATTATATGGTAGTATGTTGCAAAAGTTGCATACTCTTGTAAGATATGATTAGATTGTTAACCCGGGTTATTTCAAGTGAAACTATTTTGTATTATGTTATAAGATTTGTGTTATATGTAAAAAAGCGGACGTGTCCTTCACAAATGATACCTTGTGCTTAAGACCACAAGTTGTTTGTTGTTGTTTTAGATTTGTATTTTAGTAATGCACTAATTTACTTTATTGTTCTATACAAATCAACTCCCAAAAATGTCTAGTACACTGCATTTTCTCTAGCAAATTATCCTGAAATGTGAGTGCAAAAATATCTTTAAAGATGTATGGTTCCAATTGGTATTGTGAATCATTATTATTTGGTTTTTGGTAGGTACTGTTGAGTCCATGTACTTTGAATTGGCTGTCCCTTTGGAAGAAAGGGTAGTAGTCCTTTTCAGATTCCTTTTCTTTTAATGTCTTTCAATTATTGGTGTTAAAGACCACAATGCAACAAAACAGTTATAATAAAAGGTACTTTTTGGTCACAATAATATCATGCATCTATATTTTGTAGTGATAGGGGCACCAATTTGTGGAGTAGAATTTACCATTAAGTTTGCAGGAAGTTTGGGAACAGTTACCTTATTTTACTTAAATGAAATGCTATGTCTGATATTAGTATTTTGTAAGGTCACCAATATATGCAATATTCATTTCACTTATCCTTTCCTTATTGCCTAATCAAAATTTTGCACGTCTTCTGTGAATTAGTTGTTCTGTCCGTTTACGTTCTATGTAAGAGGACCAAGTGAAAGCATTTGAGCAAATCATATTTCCAAAATGGAGTGGAATACAAAGTGGGAATGGGAAAATCTTGATATGTACAATTCAAAAAGTATTATGAGTACTAAAAAGACGCAACCGGCTTATTGGGGCGTAGGAGAGGTAGAAGCAATTGATGGGTCGATATCTTTTAATGTATCTGGTGTTGTGGGTGGTAGTGGAGGTTCTGTATCTGATGTGGGGAACAATTCATCAGGAAAAAGCTCGATATCTGCTTCAACTGAATCTTCAATGAAAGAGGGTATGAAAGGATCCGGTTATTCGTTTGTAGGATCAGTTAGCTCTGGTGAACCGTTCATTGGTTTGAAACTTGGTAAAAGAACGTACTTTGAGAACGGTTATGCCAAGAACAATACCAACAAAGCCTATTCTCAATTGGCCGTTCCTGCATCAACTATACCAACAGGGAAGAAAGTTAAATCAGCATACCAAACTACTCCTATTGTCCGGTGTCAAGTTGAAGGATGCAACCTTGATCTCTCATCTTCCAAGGAGTACCATCGGAAACATAAAGTTTGTGCAAGTCATTCCAAATCTCCAAAAGTTATTGTGGCTGGTGTTGAGCGTCGTTTTTGCCAACAATGCAGCAGGTCAGCTTATGAACACCTGCAGTAACTTTTCATAATACCCCTGACTTTTTTTTGGTGAACTAGTGAACCTTATATTAATACCCTCTGACTTGATCCATTGATAAATCTTCAATTTGTTTACTGTTGGTATAGGTTTCACAGCATGTCAGAGTTTGATGAGGAGAAACGAAGCTGCCGGCGAAGACTTTCTGACCATAATGCGAGGCGCAGGAAACCAAATCAGGAGGCAATGCGGTTTAACCCAGCTTATTCATCATTTTATGGTACCGAATCCTTGATGTGCTCTCTCACTCTACAGGAGTTCAGTTGTCAGATGTTCTGAACATGCCTAACCTTGCTCGCAATAGATTAGTGCCATCCAAGGGTGCCAGAGCCGAGATATTTGATCAAGGTTTGTTTTCTTGCATACTCTGTTTAGTACTTTGGTATCCCTTTTATTTCCAAAGTATTGGTGTCCATCTATGACTTAACTAAAGAATGAGTTTCTAAATCAGAAGACTAATCATCTGGTAGCTGCAGTCACAGAAATATAACATTAGATGTCAGCTACTCAGCATACCTTAGTGAACATAAACTACACGTTAAACACATACTTCTATAAATGAGAATCTATCAGCAAATTGAATTCTATTGTACTTCAAAGATAAAAGGTCTCCTATTGGTTTTTAGATTGTTAAATTGGCGTCATTTAAGAATAGTAACAATTTGTAAAAGAGTTCCTGTTCTCTAAAAGTAAATATCAGTAAGCTTATTACAGAGCTTCTGAAAATTGCAGAAGATGGTTGGCACAACATTGACCATGTTACAGGGATCTACAATTAATAAAAATATTGTTGCTGTAAGTTTAGTAGTAACTAAGACGACTTGATTTCAAGATAACGTGATAACAATGTGCAGTAAATGTGTATTTAGGCTGAAAACGCATGTTTTGCCATGTTATGGCAGTCAATGTGCAAGCTTAGGTCTCAAGTTGGACAAGTTTCTTGTGACACTTTTATGAATTAGTTATCCTATATTAAATGAATATTAGTGGATGACTATTTCCTTATGCAGGTTACAAGGACTCATTATCTTCAAATGTAGATGCAGTCGATCTTGGCGTGCTCTCTCTTCTGTCAAACAATTCGTGGGGTTCATCCGAGCTTGACCATCCCATGCTTTCAATTGTTCCCACCATGCCTCATCATGGGACAATGCATGCAGCTCCCACGCTTCACCACTTTCTTCCCAACAGTATTGGCAGGCTAACCAACAGTCAACTGATTCCCGTGTTCATGCCTTAGCCACCAAAACTAGCAACACCAGCAACCATTTCCAGGAGTTTCAGATTTTCAAGCCACAGTATGAAAGCTCGTTTCTGTTTCATCCTAATTCTTAGACCCCTGCGAGGTTATGTTTAGACTCTTTCTTGAAATCCATAAAGGTGGAATGTAAAGACCTAATGTTGAGTTCAGAGCTCATGCGGCGTTGAGACCAAAGTAAATCTGGTTAGTTGCAATATTATGTTATAACTTTAGCACTATTTTTGGTTGTGTGCTGGTAATGTCTCTATTGATTGAATATTTCTGAACATGTGATTGGCCTAGTATTATACTTTATATAACTTGATTTATGGATTCAATTATTGTATTAGACATCTAGTGTTGTATATATGATGGCATGTGAGAATGCAATTAGTATTATCAGATATCGATCACTTAAATTTGGTCTTGGAATCATAGCAAGTGGTAAGGAACTAGTATTACAGATGATGGCATGTGAGCGCATTCAAAATTGTTCCCACAGTTTGTTCTAACAGCCAACAATTGGGGCATCGATATATGCCAAAAGGATGGCGATGTAATCTGGTTTTAAAGTACTTGTACTTGTGCGTTGAGCAAATTGGTATTTTGATTCTATACAACGAATCACGCACGACGCGGCGCACATTACACGTTAAGAGAATAAACTTATTTTGAAAAGTTTGCGCTCTTAAAAGCCTAAAAATGTGCATACCAAATCTGCATTCATGCCTAACACCAAAGCTAACAACGCCTGCAATCATTTCCAGGAGTTTCAGATTTTCAAACCACGGTATGAAAACTCACTCCTGTTTCAACCTAATTCTTAGACCCCTAAGATATTATGTTTAGACTCTTGAAATCTTTGAAGGGGGAATGTAAAGACCGAATGTTGAGTTCAGGGCTCATGCTAGATGGTTTTAGGCTGTTGAGACCAAAGTAAATCTGGTTCATTATTCACACACTGTTTGGGTTGTGTGTGATTTGTTTAAGATTATAGTTTATATCATTTGATTTATCGATTCAAATATTGTATTAGACATCTAGTGCTCTTCTACTCATTAACTAACAATGATTTCAGCTGGTACCCATTATCAAAAATCGACCTAAATTTGATATTAGAATCGTAGTAAGTAGCAAGTAGCAAGGAACTGGTATTACAGATGATGGCATGTGAGCCCAGAGTGTATTTCCACGGTGTTTCTTAGTAAGAGCCAACAAGCAGTCGGCAGACACCAAAACAGATGGCAATAAAAGTTAGTTTTACAATGTTGAAATACTTGCGTTTCAGCTTTTAACATATTAAATTGCTGCATTGGACAGATTGGTATTTTGACACTGGGATAGCTATAACCGTTCATCAGATGTGCTGAACTATTGAAAAATCATCAAATGTGCAGGCTTAGAAGTGAACTAGAAAGTATCGCTAATTACATATAACCACTTGAAGCACCGTAGATTCTACTTCAACATGTGTTCTTGTATTCAACAATAGGTCGATAGAATGCATGTATTCACGACTTAACTGTTCTTTGCTTGACTGTGGCCCAATTTTATGATTAGTTGTCAATTAGGTATCTTATTATACAACCAACCAAATTTATTTCGGTTGGCCACCAAGATTCCTTAGGGGCTTGGGGAGGGAGGTTTGGCTAGGGAGGTCTCAAGTTCGAGTCCCACCCGAGACTTTTACCCCTTCAGGAGAAATAGGAGATAAGGCGGAGTTCAGGATCCGCATACCGCCCAATTGGATGTCACTTCTACCTGAACCACTAACAACCAACAAGCCGTTCTAAAAAAAAAAGGTATCTTATTATACGCCGGCTCTGGAATATTATCTAGCCACATCATGTAGGTTTTCTGTAATTATATTCTTCATAATGCTTTTTGATTCACTATCAATCCTCCCAAGTGAAAAAGACAACAATGCCCACAAGTTGTTCCAATATTTAAGGAGCAGAATACAAGACATACCATATTAGAACCGTCAAAATAGGCTAACGTTAGATGGCATTTGGAAGGACCTTGGCCCTTAATAGGCCAAAAGACCTCTAATGAAACCATCCCGCTATTTTTGACATCAAGACTACTCTGTATCATCCAACACCGCATCAAAAAGTTACAACGCCAAAACAAAGTCTTATAAAATGATCTCCAACGAAACCACATATAGCCAACAAAAAAACCTTTTAAAACAAAACTCTGGCCATTTTCTAGTTCACACGTGTCAAAGCACACGAATAAAAAAAGATGGTTTTTTTTTTTTTATTACACGAGACTTAACAAATTACCTTAAATAAGACATGGATAACATTTTAGGAACTGGGTGAAAAAAGAACTGAATGCATATAAGCGTCAATGAAGGTACTTACCAAGATGTGATATGAAAAATACCATACCAGAAGACACAATTTCAACTAAAATAACATGTATCCATAAAGACAACATATCCCAACTTCCATTTAAACACGAGTTGACGACACAAACCCCAGATACGGTAACACAATAACCGCAGCAACATGAAGACAACCCACGACCACGACCATGACATGACTGACTTTCAGACCCAAACTGATCAATTGCTGGACGACTCTGGACCTTCTCAAACATGTCCTAGTACTCACTGGAACAGTAGATAAATGCAAATTAATAAAAAGATGACCACGCCCTTTAAGAATATAGAGCTTTACTTTAAAAACATGAAGATTAAAGGACAAACAGAACTGTGTACTCAACGTATGTAAATGGCTACCAATAGGTTTAACTTTACATTCACAGCGAGTACAAGCAAACAATATAACGTTCAAGAAATAAAAATTTAATGAAACTAAACATGTTACAAAACAGACCTGATCATTATCCTCTACCTCTTGTGAAGGAGACTTCTGTGATTCTGATGGTTTCTCAGCACCGCAGTTCTGTCTGTTGCATTTGGTTCTAAATGGATAGTTTATGTTGTTACATTGATCACACTTCCAGCTACCATCAGGCATATCTGGTTCTGAAACAAAATGATCACCCATAAGCTACATACAGATTACGAATAATATTATTTCCAGAAGCTAAATAGCAGATAGAAATGAACTTACTAGAGCTCTTGCCTGAATTGACATCCTAAAATATCAACAAAAAAAAAAAAAAAAAAAAGGTGCTCAACTCAGTCATTGGTTGGGTACATGATACAAATGCTTAACTACCATGAAATAACTGAGATGCCAATACCTGAGATCCTGGCTTAGGAGTATTGCACTTCCTCATGTTACAAACTGTTCTAAATGAGAAATTGACATTTCCACATTTCGGACATGGCCAATCGTTGTCACCTTTTCCATCTACGTGGTTTAGAAAATAGAGAAATAAGTCACTGAATAAATCCTCCACACTACTAGTCTAATGATTATAAAGTACATGGGGTAATATCAACATTTTTTATTTAAAAACGGGTCAACTTTTAGTTGTATTTTATTAAAAACAAGTCAAAAGTTGCCTAAGGCATATTCAAATGCTTTATACTTGCAACTTCCCAAATTGGTATATCAACAATCTGTTATAAGCAGAAGTTATTCCTTCGACCCAAACCCATTCTGACATATAACCCAACCTGCCTACTTTCGACAATCTGTTATAAGCAGAAGTTATTCCTTCGACCCAAACCAATTCTGACATATAACCCAACCTGCCTACTTTCGCTATGTCTAGTTAAAACCTAAAAGCCTTTAAATTATCAAAATATCACATACCTTTCTTTGGAGCCTTCACCTGGGAAATATCCAGGTCGTGATCCCTATGGAGTTTAAAGGTTTTAAGCACTCGATTTGTGATAAAATATTATAAGAGTAATATTAAAGCAATAATACGCATTGACACTGTTCGTATTCTGAGTTTACCAGCCAGAATACATTCATACAACAATATTCTATTTTAAATTAGCATGAAACCAGAGAAATGCAGACTTCATATATACCATAGCAGTGTGGCCCATGGGAAAAGCCAACCCATAGCGGTCCATCAGTTGAGGTATAGCATATAATCCACCTGCACAAAAGATCAAAAAACATCAAACTTAATAATGGAAATACCTAAACAAAGCATATGATTTATAGCATCAACAAACAGAAACAAGAGGGTAGGAGGTGGCAAAGTCGGGATGGATTGAACAAATGAACACTCTGTGTCCAAAATTATAAATTATATTCAATTTTCGGAAAAAAGAAATTAGTCTATCAATAATTATATTACTTTCATAATTCCATTATCAATCTTCTATAAATAAAATGATTTAAGAAATTTTTGCATTAAATATACACTTTGGTTGACTTTGACCCATTTCCTTTTTAGCTACATGTTTTCCCGTTTGGCCCGTTAAAGATACAACATAGCGCAATCGACCGATTCATTAGTAATAGGCGAGATATACACTCTACAAGAGGAGATAGAGTCAGTAGTCACTAGCTCATAATTAAATAATGAAAACAAGCTTCTTGCCAATTATCTAATCATGTATAAGGTACTAATCACGAGGTAGTCAAGTATTGGCAAAGAGTATCAGAAGCAGTATCAATTATTCTTCCATGCAGAAGTAGACTAAACATGAAACTAGTATTAACTAATTGACACATACCACCTATCATGGGGAGGCCAGAAAACTGCAGGGGCGGTAGGGGCTGCGACTTCCATAGTTATATTGATAAGAGGAGCCGACGTCGTAATGAGGCATGGATGATCCATTAAACAGAGATGAGCCATAAGGTGCTACACCAACATACATTGGCGAGGGAGCACCAACATAAGGAGCAGGAGAAGAGTAGCCTTGTTGCGTCTGCATAGGCTTTGGAGCAAATTTCTGCAATATAAACAATTGGTAAAACATTTAAGCTGGATATATGACACATGAACCATCTTAAATGTTTTTTTATAAGATTACTCGATTATAAATTTACTAGTAGAAATATCCCTATCAGGTCCTCTTGGTGGATGAGAAGAACAAAACAGCTAATATAGATACAGAGATCATGGCCTATAGAGTCAAGGGGAAAGAAAAAAGTGTTTTCACTTGGAAGTGATTGTAGCACCAAAAAAAAACACACATAGCTTAACCGCTTACAAAATAGTGCCAATCACCAACTCGAGAACGAAGACATGTGGATCAAACTCTTACAAGTTACAACAGCTATTCCAGACTAACACCTTTAGACAAGCAAGTTCTAGGAATAGCAGGCCTCAAATAGTAATGAAAAGAAGTTCTGATATGAGTCATTTGACTAGTATAGTAGTATGAAATAAAGAGGCGGTGGGAAGTGTGTTGGCCGCTTGGCAGTTTGACACGCATTTATCTTTGTAAAAAAAAGGGGATGAGTGAGGGTCACAAGGGATATGTTTTACCTCTTTAAAGTGGACGATCACAAAGGAGAATCGGTCTTTCCTCAAACATAGACGTTATCGAGTCATTTTACTTATCTTATCATCGGATTGTTTGATTTAGTAAATAATATTCATATATACTCTAAAGGCTACCCAGTTACTAATAAAAAATTTACTATATTAATTAGAAATAGACTGGAACTTACAGAATTATGATCAGCTGGTCTAGGTTGAGTGCAGTTGCGCATATTGCAAGTTGTCCTGAACGAAAAATTGACATTCCCGCAGCTTGGGCAGGTCCAGTCATCTTCTCTACGACCACCTGCAAATGTCCAATTAGACATGTTTTATTATTAAAAACTGTTACAATAAACCACTGCAGCAGATCTCCTTAAACTTACAATTATAAGTCCCAAAACGCGCAATAATATACTTAAATATTCTATATATCATTCACACATATCAGGTAAGAAAACGTTGGCGTCCATGGAAACTGAAACTAGCCCCCAAACAATAACTGGTTCTTAACAAGTGCTTATTAAGAAAATTAAGTGTGGGGCTAGTTTAAGTGTGATTTTTTAAACCATCTTTTAAAGGAAATTAAAAACCAGCTAGCGTCTACATAAGCCTATTCCAATTAACTATTAAGCACTTAATTGTCTAGTTTGAGTATAAATCACATGCTCCCTCTTTCATGTACGTAAAAAATTTCAGATTTTAGAGTAGCATTCTGAACAATCAAAATATATGACTAGGTTCACGTTACATTCTCAAAACGCATACCACTACTCATTACATATAACAAGCAAGTTATTTGTTATTATCTATGTTAAATCAAATAGTTCCCTCGAAACAACACTCGTTACATTTTATATCAATTCAGAAACTAGATAACTAACCTCTAAAACACGCAATTTAAACATTCTACAAATCAAGTTATAACTAAACAACATTTCATACCGATACAAACCCTAAATACACTTATTTCTGATAACATGCTAGAAATTCGTTGTTATTTACGCTAAAACAACTAATTTATATCAATCCACACACTACGTAGCTAACTTTTAAAAAAATGAGCTAACAACGTGTGCGCAATTTAAACATTCTATGCATCAAAATCTAACTAACAACAACATCAAGCTCAATACAAACACTAAATATACTTATTTCACATAACAAGCTAGTCATTTGTTGCTATGTATGTTAAATCGACTAGTTGAATAACGACACTTGTCACTGTTTATATCAATCCGTAACTAACTTTTAAAAAACCGCGCACAATTTGAACAAATCCTAACTATACTTAATTCATATAAGAAGCTAGTGATTTGTTGTTAAATCATTTCGTCACCATATATATATAAAGTTCTAAAAATAAATAAAACAAAAAAAATTAAACATGAAAATAAAGAGTTAATGATAGGGATACCATCAGTTCTAGCTCGTTTAGCAGCAGATGAGTTCCTGTTGTTATCAACCTAAATTCACAATATATAAACATTAATTATTTAAATTATTGTTATTATGTAATTAATTGAATTCAAATAATGATTAACGACGGAATATTTGACCTGAGACATGACGCCGGTAATCGGAAAATTTAGTTAGAGTGTTTATTTGTTGTGATTATTGATTGAGTTAATAATAATAAATGGTTTATTTAAAAGGTTTGTATTGGTTGATAAGCCCGGCCCATGTGGCTCTTGGGCTGGCCTATTACCCACTTTGTTCTTTTTTATTTATCACAACTCTTGGTTTTTAAACCGAACCAGAAAAAAAACCGAAATCAGGTTTTTTTTTCTTCTAAATCCCGGTTTCGGGAAAATCGGTTTTAATATAACCGAACCAGCGGTTTAGAAACCGGTTTGCATGTTTAGATGTCAATCAGTTTGAGAACCGAAAACCGGTTTAAGGTCATGGAACCTCTTTTTTATGTTCGAAACCAGCTTCAAACCGAACCAGTTTTGACCATTTTACTCAAACCGGAAACCGGTTTGAAAACCGGTTCGGTTTTGAATATTAACCAATTTGTGCAGCTCCAGGTGAGAGTGTAAGATGTAGAACCATGTAGCGCCATGGTTATAAATTCTAAATATTTAGTTTGATTTGTTTGTTGCTTTCTGATATAGCTGGGGATACAATATGATGCAAAGTGTGATCATTGATATAAAAGAGAAATGCTACGCTGTCACAATTTTTATATATAAAAAAAATAGGAACATAATGAGAAAAAAAGTGATAAATTATACTACATATAAATTGAAAATAGTCAAATGTGAAATATTGAAAGTTAAAAATGATCAAAGATGAGATAAATATGTGAAATGTTGAATGGGGTTCGAAATTGAAGGAAAGGTGTAGTAAATTTGGTAATACATTCATGACAATGAAAGGTTTGTATATGACTTATATAAGGCATGTACTTTGTCTCCCGAATGAAAACTCTTATATAAGCAATAAATTATATATAAAGTCAATTTGTAAATCATAAAATCATGGGTTAAGAAAAATAAAAAATTTACTTTTTTATATGATGAAAAAACATTTATAAATTTAGTTTATTGAAATAAAAAATATTAATAGATAAAAAAAATTACTATTTTCCTTACATAAAAGTTGATCACTTTATTTTCGCTTTACGAATATTTAACGGGTTATGACTTACGCACAGGTTACATAAAATAGATGTATGCATATTGGAGGTCTCAAAAATAACTAGAAGAGTACTCATGCATAAAAACGAGATTTTCTAGCGGCAAACAACTATAGTTACACAAAACACTTAACCAAAATATCACTATAAGTCTATAACTATCTGTCACTATAAATCTCGTTGTTTTGCACCGGTACTCGTCTATACATTATGATTGGTGGACTACACTTGACACATTTTTATTTATTTTTTATTTTTTTAAATGCAAATGTAGCATTTTTCAATATAGGATGATACATAACTGGAGCTAGCCAGTGATGAAACTCGCATTGAGAGTTTATTGTTAAGGTCTCACTTTAAGTAGCTGTATATTTTGCATACCTTTTGCATAGCGGCTCCGAAAATTCATAAAAAACCCTGATTTTCAGTTATAAATAAACACATTTTGTTCGATTGAAAAACATTGATAATCGACAAACGTGACTAGCACCAATGTCATGTATCGAAAACATTTTTTTAGGAAGGAGGGGATATACTATAGGGACCCTCTACGGGTCAACCAAACCGCGAAACACATAGTATAACATCGCGATGCACACAATACAACCCTTTAATGCGCTGAATGATTGAAACGATACCACTATAAATGTTAGGTGTAATATTGTAATGGGCTCAGCGGCTTGGGTTTAGATTGTTCATGTATGCTATATTTATAGTGTAACGTTTAAAAGCGATCAATGAAAATCATTCAAACGTTAAACATCTTACATGGTATCGGTAAACGATCCTATAATCTCCAACCCTAAACCTAAACTAGACCTTCCATGCGCCTTTCCTCCGCCACGGCCACACGACGGAGGTTCGGAGGCTCCTTTTAAACCTTTTCTGTTCATTTGGTTGTTCCGGTGCCTGTGCCACCGTCCTCATCTTACCTCATCCTCATCTACATCATCTTCATTATCTTCTTCTTCCTCAATCCTTTCTACTTATTCTTATTCATCATCCTCATCTACGATCTTGCTCGGATTCCATTGTCTCATTATCATTGCAAAATCCCGGTGATTTCGGAAAACGTTTCCAAGGGTATTTCTTTGGCTCTTGGTAACCTCTCGGATAACCATAGGCTTTGCTTGGATGCTCGGACAAAGTTTGATCGCGCCATTGTTGTTAAAGCTTTGGGTTAATGCTTCTTAGAAAAAGCAGTTGTTGGTTGATGAGAATTATTATTGGGGTGTGAAATTTGTTGACTAACCTTGATTGGTTAGGCTGTATTATTAGTTGTGCTCATTTTGTGAGTGGGAGGCGAAATGTTTGCCATGTGAAAAGTGGAATAATTGATTCACAATGATCAAAAGTTGCGGTTGGATAGCAATAATATATAGTTCTTTCAATGGTATGTCGAATCAAGGGTATCAATCCTTGAGGCGACTTTTGTTGATGTCGAATCAAGGTATTAATTCCCGGGCGACTTTTGTTGATGTCGAATCCGGGTATCAATTCCAAGCGACTTTTGTTGGTGTCGAATCAAGGTATCGATTCGGGACGAATTTTGTTTTATGTCGAATCAGGTATCAATTCAAGGCGAATTTTGTTTTATGTCGAATCAGGTATCAATTCGAGACATTGTTTAAAAAATTATAATAATAATAATATAAAATCTCTGCCTCCTCACCTGCCTTCTCATCTCTCTCACCTTCGCTTTCTCATCTCCTCACCTCCATTCTCCTATCTATCTCAAAAAAAAAAAAAAAAAAAAAATTGGATCTTTATGTTTTCTATGGAAAACACGCCCATTTGTTTGGAAGGTTAACAGGGGTTGAAGTTTTAGAACCAACTTTCGTTATCGACTTCTTCTTTGAAGATCTTCACATTCATTGTCGAATGTCTTCATCAACATTTATTTACTTGTTTTAGTTTATTGTTTATTAGCTTTAATCTCCGGGTTCGAACTTTCGCGATTTCGTATTCGAGCTCATGAGAAAATGTTGTAATATTGTAATGGGCTTGGCCACGGCTTGGCCCAGTTTCTAGATTGTTCATGTATCTTATATTTATAGTGTAACGTTTGGCAAAGGCAATCAATGAAAATCATTCAAACGTTAAACATCTTACAATAAAGGGGTCCGTATAAACTGCTGAAGGAGGTGTTCAAAGTTTCAAACAGCAAAATGGTCTAATAATCAAAAGAGCAACATCTACTTCGAGGAACGTGGCTATTTTCTTGTAAAACATCTTTTTTTTTCGAAATTAAAGTTATGTCATTTTGGTATCAAGGTGTATATTCAACATTTGTGTGGTTTTGTTGCTAAACGAAAATTGTTTATGAACTAATTAGTCTATCAATTGGCCATCATTGATATCTGATTAGTAAAACATCGAACACTAGTGCATGTCCAACTGATATGTCATATTGTTCGTTTTATTACAACTAATATGTAGTTCTCATTATCAAATGTCATAATTATGTAGTTATATCATCCAAATATTAGAAAAACGTTATTTGCCTGCGAATTTTAACCACAAAAGCATTGACTTGTATATTTTCTCTTAATGTGTCGAAGTATTTGATTCAACTAACATTGTTTGGTATCCTCCAAAATTGCAAGGAAACATATAATCTTGGTTCCAATATTTCTTTAACAACCCTTTTTAGCTTAGAAGTTTTTGTTAGCATGAGATGCCATGAAATAGAAAACACAATCACTATCTAATAAACCACCATGAAACCAACAACATAATGTAACTAACTAGAGTTTACAGTCTCGAGCATTAAGATAACTTAAACAAGTTTAAGGCGTAACCACAAACCATGCGACCCAAATAACAATGTTTTAGCTTGCAAAACCAAGGTCTAAAGAGAATCACATCATCTCTACGTACAACCATGAACCTAATATTTAGACACGAAAAACACTTGTTGAAGACACTGCTAACGATAATACTAAAGGAATCAGAACAGATCCTACAAGCCCGCATGTATCGTGCTTGTGCGCATGTGATCCCATTGGAAGAGTAGTTGTTGGTGATGATGGCATTCCTCCGGATGTTTTAGGGACGATTGTTGAATTGTTAGTGAATATCGCAGCATCAGCCGAATCTGATGGTAACTTCAGTAGTTCTAGTCAACAAGAAAATATGAAATAAATACCTTTGTTAATAGATATCTAAGTTTTTAAAATGTAGTTATCAACTCATGTTATTGTACTTGTCACATTTAAAGGGACCTTAAAAATTGGCCAAGGTCGGAACTCGAACATAAAGACTTGAAAATAGAATCATAGAGTAAATTGAAATAAAGGCGAAGAGTAGCAAACACATTTATGATGGGCCAACTATTTTATCTGACCTCTCAAAAGATTTTAGTATTGTACGTAAAAGCACTCTAATTTGCAATGTACGTGTAACAAATATTCGACATATGTCATTTTCTCTTTATGATCCACAACTACTCCTACTACGTACAACCCATCATTGAACATATTAGCTTTTAAAAATAATAGCGAGTCTGCAGCGTTCATGATGCGAATCTGCGAAATAAAATTTTTCGATTAATCGTGTGTTTTAGTTTATTATTTTCTTTTTTGACAATAAGTTCAGATATGAAGAATTTCGTTTAGCCTGTTCCCGTTCGAGGCCGGCCGTTTGGCCGTGCCGTTCGGGATCGAGCTCGTTTAGCTCACGCCAGATTCGAGCAGCCATCTTGCCCATTGACCATTCGAGCGAATATTTGTATAATGTCTTTATTATTTGTATTTATGACATTTAATGCGGGGTTCACACGTTGCTTGCGGTGGTACTGGAACAAAATTTCCGGTGAATCGTGTATTTTAGTTTATTATATTCTTTTGATAATATATTCATGGTTAAATAATTTCGTTTAGCTCGTGCCGTCGGGCTCGAGCCCGTTAACTGCACCGTTCCGCTCAGGCCCATTTACTGGTTGCAGATTCGGGCTCCTGCTGTTGGCCCGTTCTCCTTGAGCTCGACCCCGTTCCACCGTGCCCTTTGAGCTCTACCCGTTTAATTTGATCTTATGCCGTTCGGCTTCAGGCGTTTAGATACCGTTCGAGCGAATATTGTATAATGTCTTTATTATTTGTATTAGTGACATTTAATGCTTGAATTGTGTTTAAGTTGGTTGTACAATATCTTGATAATTTGTATTTTTGTGTAAGGGTGTTTAATAACTGCATTAATTATATTTATTGACGCGTTAATTAATCGATTCACATTAAATATCTTGACCGCATTAATAGTCTTTGTATTTTGTACATTAAGCTTTAAGACTTGTAAGTCTTAAAATTAAGATTGATGAGAAAAATCATTAATCGTGCATTGTGTATTGTCTGATAGCGGCTTTGTATTTTGTAAGTCTTAATTTTAAGGCCAACGAAGAAAGAGATTCATTCTCTATTATAAGTAGTATAGATGATTATATCAAAGACTAGAAGGAAGAAAAATAAGTGTTCAGATGCAAAAACAAGATCAACGTTTTTGATATTCAACTTAAAGAACATGAAGGCAGATTATTTGTTTATCCACACATATAACTTAAAAAAAGACCTCGGTATTTAACGTAGCGATATTAATTTGAGCTAATGTGTAGTTTGTACGTAAGTTTGCACTTATTAAAAAACAAGGAGCACGTATATTAGAACAACATTGAACATATTAGCTTTCAATCATCAACTTTCTTTTCGTCAAAGCACGTATATTAGAACCCTTTTGGAAATAAACTTATAGAATATCGGAAAAATTAAAGAGAAATCAGTTTCCAATAAAAAAAATAATAACTTTAAGCAAGTATATTACTAAAACATGAAAAATTATATAGTCTTACACTCTTATCATAGAAATTGTCATTATTTAGAAAAAATAAAACTTATCTTGTTAAGGTTTTGGTACATGTAAATTAGTTTAGGTCTACAAACCAGTCTGAGTCGTGCTCAAACTCTTCGATCTGAGACTATACTTCTGGACTACCTAAAACTTGAAGATTCGAGTTTGATTTGAGAGTTTGGAAAATAAAACTTGAAGACCTACTTAATAACCATGCTAAATTAAACAAGTTAGAACGACAGCCCATAAAGTTATACTCAACTTCAAGTTCTAACAAGTGAACAAAAGTTCGACTAATGTTCAGCCCTATGACAAACTGATTTACTGCTTGCATGTCTAAGTTCAAGCTCGACTCTTTATATGTTTCAAACTTGTGTTTTATATACAAGAACTATGCAAGCTTAACTCGAGAGAAACTTACTTGGACAATCCGTGATACTTGCATTAACAATCTTACATGCCGAAGGCAACTTTAGAAGCTGACTCTCTTGAATCTTCATTTTTTGCAACATAGGATTCGTACCATTATGAATCTGTTGTATAATAAAACAAATACACGCAGGGTTAGTGTCTTTCATGTCCTTAACCGAATCACAACACTTTTGTTGTGGTGTGTCTTCTTTTCCTGTCGCAAAATCCACACATGTCATCACTGCTGTCAACTTAGAAGCACATTGATTCGCTAACGGCTGGTCCGTGGCCCCTACACCTCCGCAAACAGCCGTCGCAACCACCAAGATCACTAGAACATAACATTTGCTCAACATTTTGGACATTGTTTTCTTTTGTGTGCAAGTAGTATAGAGAGTGATGGTATATAAAAGGGATGTTAAATGATAGGTTGTTGCATGAAGTTAATGGTAGTGGCAGTAAGTTGTTGGGTCGTATTTATTTGTGTATCGATCGTTAATAAGTTTGATGAGTTGTCACATGACCCTTTTTGACTTGAGGAGAATAAGGAAATCAAACAAGAAAGAAAATGTGTATACGAGTTTTTATAATAAGTAGACTTGTACATTAAGAACCTGGATGGGCTTTTTGTAACCAAATAATTTTATCTTCGGAGTTCAGAAATTTAGAAGTATGGGGCTATGGGCTTAACTGGGCTTCTAATCCTCGTCTTCTACCAATGTAGGGTGTTTCAACTTTGGGCCTAATAAAGACATCTTAGTAGGGGTGTTCGTGGGTTGGGTAATATCAAGAATAAGCAAGCCCAAACCGAACCAACCGAACCGAAAATAACCGAACGAACTGTAATCGAACCGAAATTGCCAAACCGAACCGAATCAAATAAAAGTTCGGTTTATGGATCGATTATGGTTTTAATCCCAACCAAACCAAACCGAAACCGAAATTAAATAAATATATATATATTTTATATATTTATATTAAAAAATATATTAAAACTCTTTTATAATATATATATATAATATTTTAAGCTTGAAAATTATTATTTTTTCAAAAATACATATAAATAAATGAAAAATTATAAAAAAAAAGTAATAAAATAAAAAAAGTTCGGTTATTGATTCGGTTTCGGTTATTGGGGTTCGGTTTTGGTTTTGGTTTTCGGTTCGGTTGAGGTTTGGTTTTCGGTTTTTATACCCAAAAAAAAAAAACCGAAGAAACCAAACCGAACAAGCCGAACAAAGCGAACATGAGGCAGATGAACACCTTTAATGCTAGCATAGCTAGATCAACAACAAAAATAAGATTTTATAATGGGCTAAGTTTACATGATCATGAACATGGTACTATTACTATTTTGTATTTGTATTTTACTACAAGAATATTTTGCAAACCCGAGCTCGTCTAAATACAAGCAAGAAAAAGTTATTTTGATCTAATGTGGTGCGTAGGTCGACCACTATCAAAAATAAAATGACCTACTCCGTAATTGTTATGCACTTTGATATTTTGACCTAAGGTTCAACTTCGATGGTTATACATTTTAAGCGTGACTAAAAAGGAGGAAAATGGTCAGTGAGATACCATAAATAGGCCGCGTACATTTAAATTAAATACTCGACCCAGAGAAAATTTCATTCGTTTTACCCACGATTCATAAATAATTAAAAAGTCGGTTCATAGTAGAAAGTTGATCACCTTCAAATAATCTATTTGTAACACTTAGTTTTGGTAGTATGAACCTTATCTATTCAAAGTTTTATACTTCTATAAAATTGTCCAATGATTAAAGTTGAATCAAATCAATTATTATTTGATAGCAGAACTTATCTGTCTAATATAATAAGCAAGAGTTTGTCTGCACTCATTAAACACCTTAAGCATTAAATTTAGTGACGTGTCTCAATTGCTATTCGCTCTTGAGTTTGGAAGGTACAACACAGTTCACTAATGTCATCGCCTTCAATATTTTTGGTAAGAATTAAATCAATTGTAACATCTTCCTTAATCCCCAATTCAAAAACATATGAACCAAAATCCCCAATTCAATACACCGATTCAAAACATGATTCAAGACAGTTTCGTTCTATCTCTATTACCACACAATAACAATTACCGATTCAAAAACACCAGCCATAACAGTTTCAAATCCATGTGCAAGTCATTTATATGATGTCAACATGGAAAAATTAGTAAGTATTTTATATTTAGGGTATTAGGGTTTTGAATTATTAGTTGCAAATTAAAATTATTTTGTTTCGATTAATTTATTAGCTTTTAATTATTAGTTAATGGGACTGTGGTGATGGTAGTTGTTATGAAAGTATTAGCTTATAAACATACACCTTATTATTAATGAGTAATAGTGTGTTATGTTACTGAACAAGGGTTGTGGCATCTGCACTTTGCTGCGAGCGTAAGGTAGTGTAATTTGTTATTATGTGGTTGTTTTGGTTGAACTACGAAACTGAAAGATTTAGTTACAATTGTCATCAATTTAGTTACATACTGCTGTGAGTTTTAGTTACGTACAACTTAGCGTGGTGCTGTTTAAAAGACTACAACCTGGTGAATTCATTTTTTAATGCAGGTTGCTGACTATAATGTAGCATTTGTGCAACAGGGTATCGTTTATATAAGATAAAGTTTACATGATTACAAAAAAGGTTTTGCTCAAATTTAGTCCACTTTCAAAAGTAACATGTATTCGCCTTTCATGTGTACCAACCGTTAAGTTTTTGTTTATTTCCTCGTATCGAGTCGGGGAACATTAATGGGAAGCCGTCACTATCATCTATCGGTTTCTCATATCAGGTATCAATAAAGTATCAACTTTTGTTACCATAACTTTTCAATATTGGCACTGCATAAATGCACAATTGACTTTGAATGTGATGTTATATGATACCAAAGTGAGGGTTGTGGGGTAAATGGTCAGTACACTTCTACAACAATGTGTATACTTTTTTCCTTTACGATCTAAACAAGGAATGGATCCCGCGCGCGTTGCAGCGGGACCATGATGTTGGTTTCAAATATATGTTTGGCCTAAAATCACAATGTGTATTCTTTTTGTTTAGATTGATGATTTATAAAGTGATAACACCAAAGCTTTAACTAATATCGGTGGTTGAACTACGATTCCTGTTAGACTGCCTATCAAGAATGATGTTGCAGTTATCATGTATACAAGTGGCAGCACAGGTTTCCTAAGGTTTGGTTCTTCCTTTATACTTGTCATATCTCAGTTTAACAGTGCATAATTTGTGCTCTTCATTTTTTTTAATAGGGGATGATAATGACTCATGAAAATGTAGTATCAACTGCAGCTGCGGTTATGACTGTAATCCCGAGCATTGGGCCCAATGATGTGTACTTGCTTACCACTGGCTCATATTTTTGAATTGGCTGCCGAGGTAACTTCATGTATAAGTTCTAGAGGTAGCGACATGGGCAGTTCATAGTTTGGGTAACGTTTTAAAAATGGGTTTGAGTTGAAATGGTTATTTTGTAGTACATGTCTCATAGACGGGGCAATTTGACCTGCAAACACTTCTTTTTCCATTTGCTAGAAAAATTATAATTATGTATGTGCTTGATAACATTATCAAAGTAATAGTCTAATTCTTTGCATAAACCAGTTTCGGAAGGAAACTTTGAGAAACTTTCAATTTGTTTGACCTCTTTGCCCGTTTCCATGTAGCTAACTATTTTAGTTGAACCCTTTGGCATGTTGGGATAAATCACAAGTGAGATCAACCCATTACCAAGTAAATGGGCTAAATGGCACTTTTTTAATGAATCCTCTTTTCATACATCGATACCTAAATGGCACCTCTTATGAATCCTTTTGCATTGGTCAGGTACTACGTTTATTCAAATGAGTCAAGTGTGTGATTAGTCCCATTTTTCTGAATGCTTAGTGGGACTAGATTGCGTTAACTTCATGTCAAGTAAGTTGCATAAAAGCTTAAATTTTTGCCATCTTTTTCAACGGCAAGCACTAGATTTGTGTCAATCCGTTCATGATTAGTTTTATCTATCTTTTTGAAAAAATGAACTCAAATCTGAAAACATTTCTACCATGAAATATTGTTTCACTCGGTGCTCAGGTATGTAACAATATGTCTACATAAAATATATCAGAAGGTTTATAATCACTTTTTCTTTGTCAATTTGATGACTAATGAACAGGACTTGCAACTACACATATTAAGTTCCTTGCTCTTCCACTTCATGGCTTTGAGATTTTCAATGGAAGATAATAATCATAATAGTTGTATCATGTATATTGGGTATATATGACAAGGCTGTCAATAAAATGAGAAGTTTCATGTTAGTCAAAGAAATATAGACTCATGGTACAACTATGATTAGGATATTATGGTACTGCATTATTGTTGTTTTAGGAACAATAACAGGATTCCAAGAAGAATATAATTGGTATTATATTTCTTGCAGAACCTGCAAAAAAAGGCTGTTTTTTTTTTTGTCCAGTAAAGGGTGTTGAAAGTAATAATCAGTCTGACATTTTATTATATATTACAATTCAAAATGGGGTTTTTCATAGATGGCAGCATCAGTGGGTTGCACGGGTCGGGTAACCGGTGAGATAGTAACATTTAATGCATGTCTAAATGGGTGAGTTGGTCTTTTTGTGTAATAAGATTATAATAAGGTTATACTAATCTTTTAAGATGATACTCTAATTTGATTAAGCATAAAAGGAGGTCTAAGCATATGAGAAATATTTCGGGGACTTTTGACAAGCTTCACATGCTCACCCAATTGACCCGTTTCCATGTTAATGATCAATACCAGTTCTGAAGTTTATGAGCATTTGCATGCTTAGTCCATTAGATTTTTCGTTGAGGCCTCAATGAACATGGCCTACCTAAAAAAATGGCCACTCTATCTTAGCACAAACAAAACCATTCTAAAAAAGTATGATGGAAGGTATGTGGCATTCTTCGTATGTAATTTTATGATCACATGTTGTCATGAATATGTTAATTACATTGGTTTAATATTGTAATTACTAGCAACCGACTTACTCGGGTCTGTGATCAAACTTGGTTTTTAAAGTTTTTTTTAAACTTTTGATAAAGGTTCAAGGACATATTCCAAGAAGTTTACGAAAGCAACTGGAAATCAAAGTTTGAAACTGCTGGGATATGGTGAGTAGCTGAATTTGCAGGGTTTGAAGTTTCTTTCTTTTTGTAACTTGTGCGCCTAACCTTATTGTAATTCATTTGTAGGTATGAACACCGTTTCATTGATGATATGGTGAGTGGGGATTTCACAGAGTGTCATAGCACAATGTTTTGCACTACCCTCAGTTACATTTGCATGCGTCTTTTGGTGGAAGGACATGATGGTGGTCTGAATAACGCATGCACCAAAGCACGCGAATGGATTATAGATCATGGCAGTGTCACATCCATTCCATCTTGGGGTAAAACATGGCTTTCAGAAAGACATCTTATTTGATACATTCATTGTTAATAAAAATCAAGAAATATTTTGACCCGAACCTAATCCGCCTAACCTGCTCATTTTGTTATGTCTAAGAAACCTATTACTTAAGTAAGGTTTTTTGTTTTAGATACTTTGGCGTATGTGAGTGGGCCGGAACCAACACAATGCCCCTCGAGTTCGGGGTCGTCCTTGCTTTCCTACCTATGTATCCAGGTTCGTTTTCTTGTCAGTTGTACCAAAATAATACTATTAAGTATCACAACTTTCATCATGGTAACAATCTAATTGCAAAGCTTACCAATATTTTATTGCAATCTTTAATACTGTAATGGTTCAAAGATTCCGTATGAGATAGTCATTAATGAACTTACGACCTATTTTATGTTTTGTTTCTCAATTTTGTTAAATGCAAAATTTCTCACTTTGAACCCTCATTTTTGCAATTAAAAGTGTTGCACATTGAAACCATTTATTATGAATGGGTCAATTTGAGATACAAATCCTTAATGGGTTAAAATGGAGGGAAGAAAAAGCTCATATGGATCAAAGTTCAAACTTATTACACTTTTTAATAGCTTAAAATTTAGGAAAAAAAAGTATTCTTACCAATGTCATGACTCAACTCCTTTTGACCCATACTCAAAGTAGCATTTTATTATCCATTATTTAGCCTGCTTAGTCATACCTTTGCCAATGAAACTATAACTAAAAGTAAGACCCGTGGAATATGAAATTTTATAGATTCACTGGATTGTTGTTGCACAGGTCACCTCATGGAAGAAAAGGTTAAACATCAGATGGTGAAGGACATGGAGAAGGCGTACATGTGTTTTCGACTTCTTAAATTTACATATAATTTTATCTCTAACTTCCTTTTTTTTTTATTACTTTTGTTTTTCTCAAACTGTGGTGTTTACGGATTGAGCATGGGCTACTCGAATGTTTGACGTTGGCCGCCTACTTTTCATATTCAAGACTATCTACCTATTGAACAAAACGATACATGCACATTTTGTATTTTAATAGTTATAAACCAAATTATTTATCGCTTCATTCAAAATTAAAATTATTATTCTCTTCATGAAATGACGAAACATGCTTATGTTCGTTGTTGTTTCTTAGTTTGATTGTGCACGTGACTACTTAATGAATAATTTCGTATGAAGAACATCAAACTCAGAGACGCCGTTTATTATATTAATAGTTACAAACACAATTTTTTATATGATCGTCGACTTATTACTTATTATTCCTTAATAGAACATGTTTACGTTCGTTTTCGACTTCTTAAATTTACATATAATTTTATCTCTAACTTCCATTTTTTTTTTTTATTACTTTTGTTTTTCTCAAACTGTGGTGTTTACGGATTGAGCATGGGCTACTCGAATGTTTGACGCTGGCCGCCTACTTTTCATATTCAAGACTATCTACCTATTGAACAAGACGATACATGCACATTTTGTATTTTAATAGTTATAAACCAAATTATTTATTGAAAAAATTACACGTTTGGTCCTTGTGGTTTACCCCAAATAAAAAGTTTAGTCCCTAAATTGTTTTAATTACACCACACATACCTATTTTAGAAACCTGTTGCCCATTTAGTCCCTATTATGGGAAATAGGGACTATCCGTGTAATAAAAGAAAGCGTAAATAATTACACGGATGATCCCTATCTTTTAAAATAGGGACTAAATGGGCAACAGTTTAAAAATAGTATGTGTGGTGTAATTAAAGCGACTTAAGGACTAAACTCATTATTTGAGGTAAACCACGGGACTGTAATGTGTAATTTTTCTTATTTATCGCTTCATTCAAAATTAAAATTATTATTCTCTTCATGAAATGACGAAACATGCTTATGTTCGTTGTTGTTTCTTAGTTTAATTGTGCACGTGACTACTTAATGAATAATTTCGTATGAAGAACATCAAACTCAGAGACGCCGGTCCATGGACGTTTATTATATTAATAGTTACAAACACAATTTTTTATATGATCGTCGACTTATTACTTATTATTCCTTAATAGAACATGTTTCGTTAGTTGTTGGCTATTACTTTATCCACTCAACTTCTTAATGAATAATTTTTAAAAATCCGTGAATCACGGGTCATATGCTAAGTAATCAATATATATACGAGTTAGGATCTAATCGAAACAAAACTAAAATGAGAATGATGAGTAATAACACAATCTCACATTTTAAATGTATAATACTTACAAAAAGATATATCTTTCATGAATTTCTTCCTTTAATTTAAAATATATGATTATCAATATATATCAGATCCTTCCCTAAAATATATTAGAGATAACTAAACATGCCCATTATCAAGCTTAATTAATTCTTATTTTTAGCTCCCTCTTCGCCCTCACCTCCCCCTACTGTGTCTTTTCTATAGATTCTTTTTATTCGATGATTCAGTTTTATGTTAGAAATATTCTAAATTGTTGATGGTCAAATATAATTGTTATTCAAAAACACCACTTATGTATAAAGATTGGGTAGTCATTAAGACCTTAAACTAAAAGATATCGATGTATACACAACAAACAACTAACGTTTATTATGAGAAGATACAAAAGAAAAATGTTGTAAAAATATACGGTGCGTTTTTATGCAAAAATTATCTCTTTGATGGTCAAATATAATTGTTATTCAAAAACACCACTTATGTATTAAGATTGGGTAGTCATTAAACCTTAAACTAAAAGATATTGATGTATACACAACAAACAATTAACGTTTATTATGAGAGGATACAAAAGAAAAACGTTGTAAAAATATACAGTGCGTTTTTATGCAAAATTATCTTTTGTTGGTGACAAATCGACTTTCGATCTAAAACACCTAAATTATAATATAAGTTTTCATAGAATGCGATTGATAATAATCTTTGTCAAAGCGGAGCTAGGATTTGAGTTAAGGGTGCTGATTTCAAGTTAAGGGAGGCCCATATAATTTTTAGAATAATAACAGTATATATTGAACAAATATACTTAAATCAATATTATTAGTTGACATAGACAAAATCTTTTTTACTATGTGTTTTGTAAAAGAGAGAAATTTTACTATGTGTTTTGTAATGGTAAAGTGGATGAACAGTGTGTCTAGTTGTTTTGCCATATATTAAACAAGTATACAATATGAAATTGGTATGAGTTCAATTCTAGTCTATGATAAAATGAAGTGAGATATGGTTGGGATAATGTTGGCATTAGTGCATGGTTGGTTAGGCAAAAAGATCAAAAAACCAATGTGAGTGTGGGGGTTCGGTTGCAAGAGACAAAGAGGAGGGGGAGTTTTTCAAAAAATTTAAATATTGTAAGGGTATTCATATAAGTTGTATAAAAGATAGTGAAAAACGTATGCGTGTATGATTAAATGCAAAGTGTATGTGTTTTATGTAATTATAAAATAAATTATATGATTTATAAAATATAAGTTTATAAATATCATAATATACTAATTTAATGTAAACTATACTTAGTTCAGTGTCGGTGCGCGTTCAGGGTCATTTTTCGTTATATGCGGAATAACTTCCCGGTTTTAGTTTAAATTAATCACGTAAGTGTCAAGAGTGAAATAATCCAAGTTTTTGGTTCACTATTAACCTGGAAAATCGTCGGTTGTCACAATTTGTGTTTTAACATTGTTGTTTGTATTACTAAAACATATTTTATACTTGTATAGTGAGAGCTCATTCTGATGTGTTACTAAATTACATGTGTGTTTAATAGGAAACTAGTGGGAGGTAGGCACCAACCCATAATTATTACTTTAAAATACATTACGAGAATAGTATATGAATAGAATAGTCAATGTTGTGAATGTAATTGACGAGTCTTTGGACCATTAACACCAAAGGCAAGCTGTTAGATATTAACTTTTCACATACACATCAAACCATAACACAGTAGCGTATAGATGGAATTACAGAGAGAAAGTTAGAGGTTTAGGGGCTTAGTGAGAGAAAGTGAAAGATATTATTAAAAGCTCCAACTCTACCTTGGGAGGTAGAGAGTATTTATAGTCTTCATAAATCGCCACTTTGAAGTGCGTGGATCGAGGCATCAGGTGGGTAAAGACCCGTCAGTCCTCCACGGTGTTACTTAACTAAATTACTACTTAACTTAGCAGAACTACATTGCGAGCTTTAGCGATTACATATACTTGAGGTGACCGACTCTTTAATACAGGAATTTCTAATTCTAACAATCTCCCCACAGGAGGTCACCTCAATTATACACCAAAATTACATTGAATACAAATAGATATTACATTAACGAGTTGATCTTGCATTCTTGATGTAGTCCTTTGCTCATAAGCTCGTAGTCATTGATTCTTCACATTGCATGTTTGGTTAATCCAAGTGGAGGTCTTTCTTGATCCACGTGATGATAAGTTTGAGCCATCTTTGGAGATCATCACTATCAACAATCTCGACACATCCTTTGTGGTGTTGGTATTATGTGATGTTGTGACTTTGGGACCGACATGCTCACATTTTGGATCATGATATCTTCTCATCGAGTAGCGGAAGCATTAGTTGATTCATGATATTGGCGTTGCGTAGCGAAGCATGGAGTGAAAATATCGAGTCATTGATGCACTAATCATGATTTCTTTTAGATGAATGTGTTAAGTGAGCATGCGGTGTGGATTGACCGCTTCATTACGATCATTACGCAAGCGTCAGGCGTACTGCATACAATGATTAGCAACAAATCGCGCGAAAGTGTCTTTGATCACTTCGTTGAATTGAGGTACTGCCCGCGGTTCCCGTTGATCGAGACAAATCTTGCCTGTGATCGGTAGAATTCTAAGAATCTCCTTGATGTGGTTTCGCAATTTCTAAACGTTCTCAAACCGAACATCTCAAAGAAGACAACACGAATTGAGTGAACCGGCGAATATTAAGTCCGATTGATGAAAAGAGATTTGAAAAACAATCGTGTATTGCTCGATAGAAATTGTTTTGCAATGCAACGAAGGTTTTATTGAAAATCAATTATCAATCATAAAATACCTTTTGGTTTGAAAAATGAGTACACGGTCGATGTGCTAAAGAAAAGAGTTTTTTTTTAAGCACAAAGACCGGTTTTCAAAGGTATCCGTCAATCCATAACTCGAACGGGTTTGATTCAAAGATTGAATCGCCCATTGTTTCATTCGGTTGTCACATGGTTGATCTATATAATAGATCTCACATGCCACCTACCAGAGCTTGTTTGATGTTGGCTCGAAGGCTTTCCATCTTCATTGTGAATATGTAAACACATCACTCGGATGTTCCGGCAATACCACAAGGATAATCGTGGGACTCAAGATATAATCTCTTTCCACATTGTGTGAAAGAGAGTCTTCATTGAAAGTGTCCTAAAGAGATTTATTGATGATCTCGTGGCTCTAGACTCAATTTGTGCATATTTGGATCCTATAAAGGAGACTAGGAGAGGTCTCCTTCTTCAATATCAACCATCTCTAAGAGAAAGTCGATAGATAATGTCGGTCCCCGTGAGAATGAAACAAGTCCTTTTAAGAGGAACTTGAGTGGTTTGGAAAGTTGAAGTGCAAAGTGCGTCCTTTGGGTCCATGACGTCTTGTCTTCAATACCGATGTTACCATCAAGTAGCATATGAAGTGAACCCGGTTCACGCCCTAAGGTTGAATAAATGGAGGGCTATTTGTTTACACCCTTTCTCATTCAATTCTTTTAATTCTTGACCCCCGGTGCTTAACGAGACTTCATAGCTAGAACCTTGTTGGGTATGTTCGATACTAGCTCGGTCTTAGTCCGCACTCTTCCCTTATCTCATTTTTCTCCTTTTATCATCATACCTAAGGACTTCTACACTAACTAGTGGGTTGTCACGGTAGATCCCTCCGATTCGGCGGATCATGGGAACCAATACCTAACCTTATCATCCTTATATCACCGTACATAAAGTAAAGTTGGTCGGTCAATTTGGTATTGTTCATCCGCCATTGGATCCAATTGAAAACCATTTGAAAATCAATTCAAATACTTGTGATATATTATCAAAGCTTTTGTACTGAATTGTTTTTGATATTTTTTAGAGCGAGAACTCCCCTCGACATGTGCATCAAGTATTGAAAATGTTTTGCACGGAGGCAAGAGAAAGAATTTACTTTTGATTACCATTTTCTAAAGATATCAACATCACTTCCTCAATAGATCAAGTTGGTATAGCATTTCGGGAAGGATGAGGTTTCCATGAATTTTGCTCCCCTCATTTATGTGCCTCGAGGTTTGAAAAGAGTTTGCACATACTAGGGGAACCCGCATATTAGGATGAATGATCACGTTTTAAATCAAAGGTTTAAGATAGATGCTCCCCTCAACATGTGCATTGAAAAATTGAAATCGTTTGTCACATGTGAGAAGGACGACATGTACATTCTTTTATAACCATTTACACGATTATCGGTTTAAATCCA
This sequence comes from Chrysanthemum lavandulifolium, assembly GCA_022545495.1. Classification (NCBI taxonomy): domain Eukaryota; kingdom Viridiplantae; phylum Streptophyta; class Magnoliopsida; order Asterales; family Asteraceae; genus Chrysanthemum; species Chrysanthemum lavandulifolium. The sequence continues at coordinate 191,092,457 of CM040242.1, forward strand.
ATTTAAATCACACATTCTCCCCGATCACAATTATCAAATCATTTGAGATTTGTGATCTCGTATAGATTTAAATTGATTTTGAAAGCTTTTGGAGAATTGTGACTTGATTGTGAAAGTGTTTTAGCGATATGGATCGATTTTTAAGACTTTAAACTCCATTTATAAAACATGCTTGTATATCTTTTGAAAACAATTTAATGCCAAATAACTTTTTAATTTAATTGAAATCATTCTCCCCTCAATCAATAGCGTGGGTTGTTGATTGAGAGATAAGATTTTGACAAATAAGTCCCGATGATTATCAAAATAGAGATTGAGTTATTTTTCAAAGCATTTAGTTTTAAATGAGATAGGAGTTTATAGAATCGAGCATAGGATTTGAAAACATGGTAAAACATGGCTCTGTTCTTTCTTTAAAACCGGGTTATTGCACGAAGATGACAATAAACCATTGTTTCTCTTTCTCCCAAAAATATTTTTGATTTTTGAATTTTGCATTTTTTTTTTTTTTTTTTTTTTTTAATAAAATTCGAACAACATCTAAAGTCCGTGTCATTCTTTGAATGAAAACATCAAGACCGTAGATATTATCGAATCGAGAGAAACATGACAAAATGACAATATTTTTGAAGATTTTCAAGTTTTCAAATTTTATGGATTTTGAGCGTTTTATATTTTTCTATTTGATTTTTGAAGGTTTTATAATTTTGTATTTTTTTTTTTTTTTTTTTTTTTTTTTTTAATAAAAATTCGAACAACATCTAAAGTCCGTGTCATTCTTTGAATGAAAACATCAAGACCGTAGATAAATTCGAGGAGATAATTTTATTTTTATTTTTATTTTGTTTTTGAATAAATATTTACAGGAGATAAATTAGTTTAAGAGAATGATGAAATGAGTACCGAGATAAAGATATCGTTGAAGACGTTGTAGAAAAGCGAATCAACATCTCTTAAACTTTCGCCACCAAAGCATCAGAGGCTTCTAAGAAAATCGTGCGAACATGAGCCTTACCAATTTGAATCTTTGGAAGCTTCCCTAAACCGACAAACATCGAATAAAGACCATTTCCTAAAGTAGAGTTGAATACAAAGCGGTCTCATTGATTGAAGCTCGGCACCACGAAGAATACGAGAACACGAAGTAACAAGTTGAAACATTGATCGTCTCGGTGGTTATCAAAAGCGGATTAGCGATTCGACCGATCACATGAACTGTTGTGCATCCCGATGTACACCTTACTCTTCGAGATTGACCCGATTGTCTAGTTAGGAGAACAATATATCAACATCTTCATTTTACCAAGTGCATTCGGTTATATAACATATAACCAATCGGCACATAATGTACATGTACCCAACAAGTAGAGACGATGACATCCACGTAACATGTTGAGTCACTAATCATCTCTGTGGATGTCAACTCAAATAAGCGAATTAGCTCGATCAAGTGAACATGTTGTGCATATAACAGGAAGCACTTTATCATAAGCGAGATATAAGATGTCGATAGGCGGTATCATCTCACGTTCCAAATATTCTTCTCACATTTCTTCCAATCGAACATCAAGTAACAAAACCAAAGGTCTCGAGACCACTTCCCCAAATAGTTGGAATAATATATCCTTCCCCAAATAGTTTTGATACCTCGGAATCAAGAAAACATAACATATCCATAAACTTGAAATCTTGTGAGAAGAACTCAAATAGCCCAAGTGAATCCTGAGAATCAATTGCTACATAAACTCTCTCGACTATCTTTATCAACCCATATGTAGACAATTTGAAGTGACCTTTGTTGAAGAAAAACCCGATATACCAAACTTGAAAGCGAAGTCGAATTCCCGCATTTGTGTCTTAAGCTTGCACTTAAAGATGGAAGAGCGATTCGAGAATCTATGCTTCAAGCAAATCTCTAAGTACTCACTACTCAAACAAAGTATGAGACATTAACACCTCTTGCGATTATCCACACCGTCATATGCGTGTGACAGAGTAAAACAAAGTAACTCTAATAGTGATAGTTAACCGGTCTTCAATCATCACTTTCATTGCTTTGGTAACTAGATAACCCAGTCTTCAACTCAAATACTTAAGCCCGAGCAAGTTATCAAATAAGAACACGCCTTTGTGAGCGTCAACTTCAACCTCAAATAAGTGATAAATGAGTAACTTGAGTAATCAACTTGTGTCAAATGTCCAACACGTGAATAAACATACAATCGGATGTACATTGACCTTGGTGAACCGTAGCAAATGATTCCTCAACATCAATGCATTCTTCCTTAAGGTATACATATAGAAACCGATCTGGAAGATTTACCAATTATGTTTTTAAGCGGATGAGAAGTCATTTTCCTTAATGTTCATGTGGTTGATTTCTGAGTGCACATTTGGAGAAGAACAATAAAACAATGATCCGTGAAGATTTGGCAAAGGGTACCAAAGAGCGGATCACTATTCATGAGTGCAAGCTATGCAATGATAGACATAAACAACGCCTTGTGAAATGGCGGAGACAAGGTTTCTTGAGAATTCAAGAAGTACTTCTTAGATGGTGAACAGGTTGAGTCAATAGAATTTGGATGATCAACATTAATCGGAGGTTAAAAGTACTCATCAAACATATCTTTGAAAAACAATGAATCCCAAACAATGAATCCCAATTATCCTTAGTAATTGAAGCATTAGGCGTTGGAGGTGTCATCAAAATCAAGCAATGAATCATTGCTAAAGAATCGAAACAAGTCTAATTGGGGATTAAATTTTGGCTTTTCAATCTTCCCAATTAGTGCTCTCCAAAGCCAGCGAAGATTTTCAAGTGTTCTTCTCATTGATTAAGAAGAAGTCTTTAGATCATCAAATGCAATGAATCAAGCAATGAATCATTGCTAAAGAATCTGAGCAAGTCTAATTGGGGATTAAATTTTGGCTTTTCAATCTTCCCCAATTAGTGCTCTCCCCAAAGCGAGCGAAGATTTTCAAGTGTTCTTCGGCCAGTTAAGAAGAAGTCTTTAGATCATCAAATGCAATTGTCTTTAGTCTTCTAATCATGTAGATTTCAAATGTAGATTAGTATGTAGACTCGACCTTCTTCAAGATTATCCGAATGAGGAAATAGCAGTTAACATCTTCTTCACACCAAAGGCATTCCGTTAACTTGTAAATAGCAAATCCCTTAATTAAAATCCTCCCAATCAAACAAGAACGAAAGATGTTCATCAAAGAAATCACCAAACAACTAGAAGCACTTTGTCATTTAATCATATCAACCCGTGTGAAGATGTCAACCAACGGCTCTTAGAAGAAACTACATGTGAAGATGATCCGATAAGAAGAATCTCGGTTCTTACATGGGTTAGGAGCCGTTTGACCATATATTCTCAAATATCGATCAACAATGCAAAAATTCACACTTCTTCTCCCCTCAAGAATTGCATCTGAGATGCCATTCTTGATTAACCAAGTGATTATCATCCAAATGTATTATATTCGCACTTCTCCCCACAAAATTAGCACATGATGTCGCCATCTTCATTATATTGAGCAAGAGGAATAAGAGTAATTATCGGTAGTTCGGTTCACTTGATGATCAAGCGCATGGAAAAAGCATGAAGCATGTTGATGAAGAATGTCGATGAGAATGGTCATAAACATGAAGATTTCTCTTCTTAAGAAGATAAAGCGCATGAAGCGTACACCTTTCTTTTCTTTTAGGAGCAGGGCTGAAGTGTTATCTGCAGACGCCATAATGATGAAGAACGAGGCTGGGCCGTTTGAGCAGGCGTCATTGTTAAGAGCCCGGTCATATGTTTAGAGCCGCCCGAATCCAAATACCAAGGGCGATTTGTACGACACGCTTTGGACAATGACAGAAGATGAGAATTGGAAACATTGGATCCCCACTTGATGGGTTCCTTTTGGTTAGCACAACAGATCTTTGAATCGTGAAACCCTAGATGCAATGGCATTATCCTAGGAGTCGAACTAGTAGAGGCATCGGACTTAGTCAAATGACATTTTGTGCTTAATGGGATTATTCTACCGGTTGGCTTCTAAACCTTAACAGCACTATTCTCGGCATAGTGGATCTAGTTAAAGAGCAAGGTTTGCCATTCGTGAACATTCGACTGTTGGCTTCCACCGAAATCCTACATTGGTAAAAACTTTCCTGTAGGTTTCGTGATTGCTTAACTGCTGTTTCGCTCTCCAAACTTTCTTAAGCGGGTTATGAATCTTAGACCTCGAAATAACACATCACATTTATCATGATTACCGAAAATAAACATTTTTACATGTTTTGTGACAACATGAGGCCTCGAATTAATTTGATAAGCTTAGAGCTAATACTAGAACTAACACGATTCTTTTGTTCAAATCAAACTTCTTGTCCCTATGGTGTTGTTTCACTTCCTTATCATGAACACTTTTAGTTTGCGTAATCCTATCCTTCTTTGCATTGCTTCTAGGTTTTGATTCGCTAACTTTAGTGTCAATCTTAACATCTGTAGAAGTAACGATGGGAACATTACATGGCTTCACTACTTTCGCATTTACGGTCTAGAAGTCTTGGGATCCAAGTTCTAAGAGGCACATCAAGGTTGCTTGCTTGAATTTTGACATGGAACAAGGCATATCATGGTCACATGCTTGGCTTTAGGCATAGAACAGGCACAACTATTCTATCTCGCCTATTGCTAGATTTCGGACTTGTGACAATTACATACTCTAAGAGTTCCCGAGATCGTTTGGCATCCATGCAGCATATGCTATAGTACTATCAAAAGGTTTTTCTAATCTTTCATCTTCAACAATCTCACTGGAGACCCTTCAAACTTTCCTTAAGGTATGAGAGATATGCTTTATGTGCAAGTTCATTATTCCTAATGGGTGGGGAATATATAACATATCGATAGCATATTTATCACAAGCGAAACCTTAGGAGCAGTATTTGCAATTTGGGATTGGCAACTTTCCTTTCACCTCGCGCTTGATTCTCAATATCGTTAAGTAAAGAAGTTATCTTTTCAATTTGTTTATCATGATTAACTTTAAATGAATCACATAACTCTTTGTTTTGATCATTAACCTTTGAAATTTCGACTTTAAAACAATCATTTTCCTTTTGCAAGTTATCAATTATGTTTTGAAGTTGGAAATTCGAGAATCTAAAGGTGGAGGCATATGGGAACCAGTCACATCCTTCTTTTCACCTTTCGGTTGTGAAATTTGTGCTTTCAATCTTTTGATCGTGTTATAATGAGCTCGAATTTGTTCATCACGTTTGCTAATTTCAAAAGCGCATCAAACTCGGGAGCATCGAGGATGTCTTGATATTTGAGGTTTTAACATTTTCTTTGAGATGTTGATGTTTTAATTGCAAAGCAAGATGTTCAACTTCTAATTTAGAATAATGTTTGACCAAGTTATCATGATCATCTGTTCTATTTTCTCATGCAATTTTGAATTTGTTGTTTCAAGCTCAATGACACGATCATGGGAGACTTTCGTGAGCAACGGATAATTCATGAAATTGAGAAGCATTAATGGAACAATTTGTAGCGATGAAAAACACATCTTGAGCAATACATTCGAAATCGATTCTCATTCGGTGTATGCAAGTTCTTCCTTTCAATCTCACTATATTTTAATTCTCTCTCATAGTCACTAACCTCAACAATCATTTCATCAAATACCTTTTCCATTTCTTTAATATCGAATCGTCCCTTTTAAGACTCTCAAATTGATCTTTTAGTTGTTTAAAGAAAGGCATGACCTCGGTTAAATAGCATTCTTTAGTTTGCTCAAAACCCTTTCCCTTGATTATCTGGGTGGGTGTGATCCTTTTCTTACAAGTTTTCTCAAAATCAACAAATAGTTGAAAGATAACATATTCATCGATTAAGGTCTTGCTTTTAGTGGCAAGAGATCTAGGAACTAAGTGCATTGGTGTATTAGAGGATACACAGTTGATTTAGGCGATTTCCTGGCGGGGATTCTTTTCAACAAGATTTTCGACTTTTGCATTTCCATATCCTTTTCCGAACACTTGTTCAGGGGTTAATAGAGTCCGAGGCTTAAACTTGTTCAAGGAGATCCAATTTTCTTTAGTGTAATTATGGGGTTTGATCGTTATGTTATTCTTTTACACTCGGGATCTTCTAACTTCTTATTCATTTTCTCCTAGTGACTTCATCGAGTTTCTTATCTTCCTCGATGCACTCAACGCAACTAGGTTTCGCCTAGGCTTAAGGATTTCATTACCATCATAAAGCACCTTATGAGCATTTCTAGCCTTTTAATTACCTCTGGATTTGGTTCCTCAACAAGGGGAATGCTATGCTTATCGCTTAAGACTCGATGCTTAGTGATCATGTGAGCGGTTTGAATGGTATTCCTTGCACGTACAACTTATTTTCAAGCTTGTTTTTCAAAGTTTTTAGATTGGAAAAATCATTCAAAAGTTTTGATTCCTTAGCCTTGAATTCTTGCTTAAGCGTTTAACATTTTCTTGAAGTTCGTGTTTTGCTTAGCGCTTTGGAAAGCTTTTCTTGTAAGGAGTTTAACTCTTGTTTTAATACTTCTTCTCTAAAATTACTTTTCTAATAATTATACGCATTTGGATATCCATCTCTGCTCACGAGTGGTAAGTTCAAACTTAGCACGTTGTTCGTGATATGGCAACTTGATCCTTATAGGTATTGAGTTCGATGGTCAAGGAATCATCAGCACAAATGTAGTGTACTCATGCAATCCATAATCATCATTTTGAGAAGAAGATGCATACCTAGGTACTGCGAAACTTTCATGCAAGTTTCTCTGCATTAACGCGTGCAGGTTGTGTTGGTGCATCTCAATCTTGGTACATCCGAAGCTTCCATGTAGCGTTCCTTTGCATTAGCTTGCACGGGTTGTAATCGGTGCACTCTCTCTTGTGGACATGAGCATGAAGATTCTATTTTAGCATTGTCGACTCATCATTATTTGTTTTCTAACATTTCGCATTCAAAGACCACCCGATTCTTCACGGATACATTACCCAACTTATCACAACAATCTTTCAACCGCACCGACACTCCTTCACGTCTTCATTCTTTTGTGCGGTTTCCTCGATGTACTTTTTCACATTATCCATGAGTTGGATAAATGTCTCGATAATTCTGAATTTCCATTCCGGTATGTTTTTGAAGGAAATTCGGTCAAGTGTTGATCGTGTCTAATGAATATTCCCCATCGATGAATGGTCGAAATTGTTTGTAGATTACTTGAAGAGCTGAATGGAACCATCCTTTGAACTTCTTCATTGGTAAGTTGCGACTTTAAATGCTCTAAGTTCAACAACAAGCTTCTTGTCAATGTAGGTAAGTCTGGCGGAAAAGAGCACTACTTGTTCGATCTGACTATTGATAACAACCGAATGAGGTGCGAGATGAAGTAGGCGATAGGGCTCAATCTCGCATTTCATTTGCATGGCATTCGTAGCTTGGTGGTGCAATTCTCTCATTAGATTACGAACACGGAGATCTCACATCCTCATTGCTTAATTCAATCATCTTTAATCGTTCGATTGTGGCATACATTATCATTGTTGTCCACAACATCATACTGCTTTAAGCATACGAAATCACCGGGTCGATGAGAGTAAGACATGATGTGGAAGGATGCGGATTTTACACGCCTATGATTTAAACCGAGAAATAGAATCTTCGCGGGATTTTACTAAAATCAAGACGAAACCGTTAAGCAATGACCGATGTAGAGGTGTTAAGATGACCGATGGAATGATACGATGAAAGACGATTGTGTGATAGGACTTTAGATTGTTCGTAGGAAAGGTGAAATGTTGATTGGTTGAGATTTGGATTGGTTGATGCTGCGTTTTACGGAGAATTTTTAGGTCTAAAACTTAAAAGCTCAATAACTTCCTTTCGGAGTGGATTTGGGCCTCGAAAATTCGCTTCACGACATCATGGTGAAACTTCACAATATTCAGCATTCCGGTCGCTTTTGTGGTATTTCAACAAAACGGATTCTGGATCAAAAGTTATGGCCGTTTGAAGTTTTGACGTAAAAGTCAACTTTGGTCAAACCTCTTCTTAGTAAAATCAACCAAGTCGCTATAACCCTTGAACCAAGTCGCTAAGTCACCAAGTCGCTAAGTGCTAAGTCGCTAACACTTAATTCGCTACACCACTAAGTCGCTGGGTCCCAAGTCGCTAGACAAAAAGCAAGTCGCTATGTAGTAACTCGCTAGGGCTCAAGTCGCTAGCAAAATTTTGGCGACAATTCGCTACTCAAGTCGCTAGATATACAAGTCGCTAAAGAGCAACGCTCTGAGATCAAGTCGCTACCACAAGTCGCTACCCGTAGTGGAGAATCCACTACTTGTACTTTAACTCGCTAGATCTAACTCGCTACCTTCAACACCGTAAGTCGCTACAAAATGTGAAGCAAGTCGCTACCAAGAAAATATTCCGTGAGCTAAGTCGCTAGCTTGAAAACCATATAAACATCACTTTTAATCCAAAACAACCCAACCAAGATGATTCAAGCTACCAAATGAAAACCTAAACACTTTTGATGATTCTAAACATAAAAGTACCAACAAAATTCAAACTTTAACACAAGAAATCAACCAAATGATGCAAAAACCACTAAACTTTTTCAAACTCAAAACCACCTAAAACCACTATAAATCCAAAGATGTGCAAGATATGATCTAACCATGGCTCTTGATACCAATTGTTAGATATTAACTTTTCACATACACATCAAACCATAACACAAAGTAGCATATAGATGGAATTCTAGAGAGAAAGTTAGAGGTTTAGGGAACTTAGTGAGAGAAAGTGAAGATATTATTAAAGCTCCAACTCTCTACCTTGGGAGGTAGAGTATTTATAGTCTTACATAAATCGCCACACTTTGGGGTGGATCGGGCATACGGTGGGTAAAGACCGTCCAGTCCTCCACGGTGTTACTTAACTAAATTACTACTTAACTTAATGGAACTACATTGCGAGCTTTAACGATTACATATACTTGAGGTGACCGACTCTTTAATACAGGAATTTCTAATTCCTAAGAACACGCATGTTAGACTTTATTAAGAAATAGGCTTATAAGTACAGTGTGTTAGGGATTGAAGGAGATAAATATCGTGTTAGTGGTTGGAGAGATAAATATGTTGTGAATGTTGTAGCTAGAGATTGTACTTGTAGAAGATGGGAGATTACAAGTATGCCATGTAAACATGTTGTTGCTACCAATCGCTATACGGCATTGAAGGGAAAGCAACTAGGATATGTTGAATCATGGGTTCATCCATGTTACTTGCTTAATACTTGGCAGGAAACTTACAAACACACCATTTAGCCCATAAATGGTCATCGACATTATGAAAAGTCAAATGTACCCACAAACATTCTTTCACCTAAACATCATAAACCAAAGGGTAGGCCAAGAAAGAAAAGAACTATGGCAGCTACTGAAAATGATGATAATGATAAAGATATTAAGTTTTCATAGTTTAGTAGGAGTGTAGTTTGTGGTATTTGTGGCAATGTTGGACACAACAAAAAAACATGTCTTGGGCAAAGAGGTGTAAGTGGAAGTCAAGGCAATAGATGTCAGTCTCAAATTATAGGTTCATGTTCCCAGCCATGTTGCATCAACGAAGAAGACACAATTTAAAAGTAAGAAGGTTGAAGCAAATAAACAAGCTCAAGGTCAAACTGATGCTCAATCTCAAAGTCATGTGCAAGCAAATGGTGGTCAGTCTGAAAGTCATGTTCAATCAACTGGTGACCAATATGAAAGCCATGTTCAAGCATATCTAGTTCCATCTAATTCTCAGTGTCATAGTGTAGTTCAAGCAAATGTGGTACAGTCTCAATCTGGAGGTCAAATGGATGCCAGTTCTGGTTTAGGTGACCTCAAAACCAATTTGGACTAAGAAGAAGATTTTAGCAGCAAGAATGGCATCAACATAGGTCATATGCGTGAAGTATTTCAAAGATAATGTTTTTCATCTAATATGTATTTCATAGACAATATTTTCACTCTTTAAACAATGTGTGTTTGTGTACTTTGTAGACTAAAAAATTTTATGCATTTGGGAATATATACATTTGCATTATTTATGAAATCATATCATGTTAGTCTACTTACAAATCCACTTGCATTTTGTATCTATATTACTTGGATCGTGTTTTACTTAAAATGTAGTCAAGCTTAGTAAAATTGACTTGTGGACGTGTGATTCTCGCTAAAACGATGAGGCCTTTTTACGAACTTATAGGTTGATGTAATTCTTTGTATTTTGTATGCCATTAATGGTGTGTTCTTTCTTGCATGGTACTGAGGATGCTAACTACTCCTTGTCACTAATGTGCACACATCAGTTGGAAAATGCAGTCCTTCTTGGTGAATGGTGAAAGTTTCCTCAGTTTGTTGTAGTAGCTCTGTATTGTTTGCTGATGTACGTACGTTCAAGATTTGAGCTAATATTTCACCTTTCATAAAAAAAGCACATTTTATGTACAAAGACTCTTATAAAGGAATAGATAATAGTACAACTGAACAAGGACAAAATCAAAAGGAATAAATAATAGAAAAACTGTACAAGGACCAAACTAAGTCAACTAAAGAGTTATTACTAGTCAACTCAAACTAAGTTTTCCTACATAAGCCTTACCAATTATCTATACTGATGTGCATTTTCCATCTTGTTTTAAATTTATAAACTAAGAGATACTAGGACTAACACATACTAATGGGCAATGTACTCGGTCATGTGAAGTATAGCCTAGGTAAATCCGAATGTCGTCCCAAGAGTCTGTTGGTATGGTGAAATAAGGTATTATCTTTAAAATAGATTTAATTTAGTAAAAGTTGTTTGATAAATAATAATAAAATTAACAAAATTAAAACGTAAGGATTGAAGTAAGAATGATGATTCTAATCAAGATTATAGGTGTACGCACATTTTGTTCCTTTTATTCCATATAGCGGTAAATTTCACTAGACTCCTCGGGTTAATTGCCTCAGCCTATGTTCCATAGGTTCCTATTCCGCAAGCATGTGATTGCTAAAGTTCGTGAGTTAACCTATGTAGACTCATTAAGTGCCATGTCTAATAGACTTGTTCTAGCGAAACTCGGCCTCTTGAAACTTAGGTTTCCCAACTTCTTAAGCTTATCCATTTGATAGGTGATCCTAGGGGTGAGCAATGACCGAACGGACCGGACCGACCGACGGACCGATCGAGATCGGACCGGACCGACCACATTCGGTTCGGTCCTCGGTCTCATGCATTTGGGCTAGTCGGTCTTGGCCCGGACCACAAACCGACTATTTTGGCCTTAGTAGACTCCAAACGGTCCGGTCCGACCGACGGACCGACCGAGACCGGACGGACCGGACCGACCACATTCTGGTCTTGGTCCGGTTTTACCTTATTTCGGTCTTGATCTTGTCGGTCCGGTCGGTCCCGGACCGATGCTCACCCTTAGGTGATCCTATGGTCAATTCTCACACAAGGAAATGATATAACTATGGCTAATTCCCATCAATCCTCGCAACCTACTCGTCTAGGGTCATATGGTCAAGGGCATGGGTCGACTGATATTAAAGTCGGTCGAGCCCAATGTGGCAAAAACAAGAATATCGATCGTTAGATGATTTTTGAAAATATGGGTCATAAAAACGACCGATTTGCACAAACACTAAAATCCAAAAAACTTACCGCTTTATATTTAATTATTTAAAAAAAAACACTTTACCACTTTACAATCTTATAAATACCAACCTCAAACACACTTCTAAACACACAATTTCAAACACAATTCAAACAACTTCTTAGCCATATTCATCATGTCAAAAAAATACTCCCACATCAAAAACCGACGATCCCGACTACCCCAAAATGCACCGAATTTGAATTTCTCGCCGGATTCAAATTTCGAATTAACCAGCATAACACCACCACAAAATTGGGTCTCGCTTCGTGCTCCCACTTTTGAATATCCAATACGACTACCACAACCGAATCAAAGTCAAAACCCATTTTACATTAATCATCCATTTGTCCCATCGCATCGTCCTAATATGGACTATCACGAAGAACCAAGTGGGTCGTTGTATTATCCTAACATGGATTTCTTGCGTCTTACCAACCAGTATCAAGATTATTCCCGATTCGTAGTGCTAATCTTGATGAATTTGGAGGATTATATGGCGGACTATCCGACTTAACAATACTCGACTCAAAACTATCCGAGTCAAGATGCTTCGATAAGGCAAGGTTTGAGTAACGGTTCGTACTCACCGGTTCAAGCTCCGTTGAATACGATGGCGATGTCGAAGAGCGCCACCCGTGAAACCAAAGAAGCCTTCGAGACGTGCTACATAGGCGAAAGACAAAAGCAAAAAGGTGAACCAACAAAAAGAACGAACTATGGACAAAGGCGGAAGAGATCTCGCTTTGTAGAGCTTGGGTTTATGTGTCGAAAAATTAGAGAGGAAAAACTATCAACAAGAATAGGTTTTAGGAGGAGGTGATAGAGTACTACGAAAAGGAAATTGGTTGACAAAGAGCGTCGACTCGATCACGACCAAATGGAAGAATATGATTCGTATCGTGGTTAGGAATTTTGTGGTATCATGGATAATATCAAGGCTAATCATGGAAGTGGTGAGAGTGATGCGACGATAAAGAAAAAGCTCTTAGAGAATACAGTGTGATTTGATCATGATTTTACATTGGAGGATTGTTGGAAATTTTTGAGGAATCATGATGCTTGGAAGAATATTGAGATGCTCGCTTTCGAATCTAATACTCGAAAGAAATCAAAGGATTCTACAACTACCCGGAGTCAACAAAAGGTCATTTGAATTTTCAAAGCGTGGATGATTCGATGATGAGGAACAAACTAGAGAATCACAACCACAAAGTCGTGGCTGACCAGAAGAAATCCTCCTCATCTCGTGATCAACCGTAATCATTTGTTAGTTAGTTAGCCAAAACCTTTTTCAAGTTCAAGTCACAAAACCGGAAAATAAGGATATGGAAGAGGCATACATAAAATTGAGGGAAAAAGATGGAGATGAAAAGAGAAAATTGAGCTCAAAACATCAAATGACATTAATGGCCCAATCAACTCGACAACAAGACTTAATTTTCTACAATACACCAATCGACTCAAATTTGCCCACGACAACCAAGAATCGATAGATATTAAGGCATCAATCAAGTGGACGCCACAACTTAGATTATTAGTTTTAAGTTTTAATTAGTATTGTAATGTTTGAGTTTTATTAGTTTAAGTTTTAATTAGTATTCTAATGTTTTTATTTTTAATGAATTTTAAATATGTTATTTAAAATATTTGAATTAAAAAGAATAAAAAAAATAACTCGGACACCAACTGTGATAATTGGATCGTGCATGCACAAAGGCAACGCCTAACGGCGTTAAACGTGAAATAACGGCGTTGAGTCCGTTATTTCCGTTGTGGTAATTGGCGTTAACATGCAAAGAGGTCCGTTGAGCAAACAGCGACGTTAAAGGGAGAGGGAGAAAAAAACAAATTCAAATCACCCCCGTGCGTTCTCGGGTTTGCTTTGCAGGGAAGAAGAAGAAGAAGAGTTTGGTTTGTATTTTTTTTTTTTTTTTTTTTTCGGGTTTTGCTTTTCGGATTTGTTTGAGGAAGAAGAAGAGTTGAGTTTGGTTTGTAAATGAGGAAAAAGACATAGAAGATTGTGTTTGTGTGTGGACCAAATCCATTCAACTTTTTTTTTTTTTTTTTTTTTTTTTTTTTTAGTTTTGTAATTTTTTTAATAATATAAAATGTTATTTGTATATTAATTTAATAAATGATATGTTTTAAATATATTTTTAAAATAATGATATGTTTTTAATAAATGAAGTGTTTGTTTTAGTTTAGGGTTGAAAGTAAAATATGAAATTTTATTGATGTTATTGGGAGGTTATTGTTGTGGGTGTTTTTTGGAGATGTTAAGGTGAAATGTTAAAGCTGATGTAGCGCTGACATGGACGATGTTATTAGTGTTATTATGTTACGATTGTGCATGCTCTTATATTATGTTGAAAGTTGAAACTTATGATGGCCATGTTATCATGTACTCGTAAATAAAGTTGAATTAAAAGTCACGGAATAAATGATATCGTATTATCACATTTCTTCTTTTATGAAGGAATAAATGAAATGTAACAAGACATTTTAAACCCATAAATTCAAATCTGTGAACAGCTACGTGGTGGCACGTAGTGGAATCACGAAAACCAAAAAAAAGATATTCCAAATAATCCTTTGACAAAAGTATTATTTAATTGAGTGTGTGTCCCATTACTGGTCCATGTTTCACATGACTTTTCCCAGGTAGTAGTTATTGACACGTGCATTTTTTTATTTATTCGGTGGTATATATATATATATATATATATTTTTTTTATCAAAAGCCTATAAACGCGAAAACGCGAATCAGAATATAAAGTTTAATAAGCCAAACGCTTAAACCGCTGTAAATACGAATGAACCGACAAAAACCGCACAGTCTTTGAAAAAGCGGGGACAAAAGGGACAAGGCAGTGGCTACAGTAGCCAGTAGAATAAGAGGACCCTATTTTTAACTTTAATTACATGTTACCATTAGTAGGGAGGATTAGGCAAGGTGCAAAAACGGTGGGTGTACCCGATCGGTAACGCCGCCGCCTTCGGGTATCAAAATCGGGTACCAAAATCGGTTTACCAAGCCGAGTTATTTTGTGAGGTTGGATGGGATTTTGATGTGAATGTTTTATTGGATGGAGGTGAGGTTAGGGTGATTAGTGACCACCCTCCACTTAGGGTATGGTTAGTGTAAAACGTGACTTTTGATGTGAAGGTTTTTATTGGATGGAGGTGAGCAAGTGGCGGCACAGGGTATTAGGTAACCACCCACCTCTAACAAGTTATTGATTCAGCTAATCTCTAGATCCATACGTGTCATCTGTTTATTTTATTTATTTCATGTGAATTTACAGTTACGGAGTAGTATTTAACATGACATGTGTTAGACGAGAGAAAGTTACACCGGTAGAATTAAATATGTTAAGGGTAAAAGTTGTATGAAACTATAGATTTGTAAGAGTATCAATGTAGTTTCGTGGGAAGGATTTCTAAGATCGAAGACTTATGTGTCACCAAATATAGCTTGAATGAGTGAATTAAATATATAATCCAAAAAACGATGGTGAAGATAATTCATTTCTTTTAAGTTACTTCATAAGTGATAATAGAGTGATTCATCAATACGAAATTTTATTCCTTTCTCTCGTTTTATGATTCTTGGTACGAGATATTTTATAAAAGTCCAACAAGGATGAAAGTATTATATTTGTCACGTAGAAGACATAACGATGTCTTAACGTATGATTAATAGGTTGGGAATATTTAAAGAAAACAGAATATGTCAAACATGAATTTTAAATAGAAACAAGTAGAGGATCAATAATACAAAGAAAAACTATACAATCAAGCATGATAAAATTTACCGTAGTTTGGATCATAAAATCACTTTAAATTACAGTCTTATGATTGTGTTAAGAACTACTTAACTACTCACAAATTAACAAATATATTTTTTTATTGAAACAAACATGGCATGACATCTTTGTGTCTTGGCATTGTTATAAGAAAGTGTCTTTAGTTATTTTTTAGCCAATATATTATTTCTAAAAAGTTAGTAATCGTAGGTGTTTAGAGATGTGTTCAAAATTGACAGTATACTAAATACAGTAATTAATTGTAAACGTGGTTATATTATTTAAGCTATTACATTAGCCGTCAAATGTTTGCTTTTTGACAAATCCATATCACATAAGAATCGCATGAACAATAAAATGAGCACCTTAACGTATGTAGCTTTAAAAACGGAATGGATTAAACCAAGATTGGGTCGAATTTGAAAATATACGAGGACTGAAATCCGGGTTGTCTGTTATTGGTTTGGTTAGTGTTCGAACTGGATAAAATTTTCTTCATTTGAATTTCAAAAGCAAATTTTGTTTTCGAACAAAACTGAAACGGAATAAGAATGAACCAGACTAAATTAAACCGAATTGATATGAAAACACAGATCTTTTTCATTCCATGAACCAAGAATCAGATCCATCTAAGTGGCTTTGCTCTAATCCGCTATGACCTTGCTTGGATCTAACAGATTTAACATATTGAACCGAGTTTTGCACATCCATAAAATAAGGAGATAATTTGACTCAATAAAATGATTGGACAACTGATTAATTGTGTTTGAATATTTATACCTCACAACTACCTTTATACTTTCATCCATGTAAAGTTATAAATATTCAAACACAATTAATTAAAGTGTCTCAATAAAATTTATTAAGTATGTCCCATAACATAAGTTATCGATCTGTATTAGAGCACTTGCAACAATAACTCAAGTTACACTTTAACCTCCTGTCATGTCAGCGCCACATTAGCTTTAACATTTCACTTTAACTCACCCAAAAAACACCCACTATCATAACATTCCCAAAGTTAAACCTTAACTAACCAACAATTTACAAAAACAACCCCTCATTTAAGGGCAGGATGGAAAAAAAAGGGGGGAAATAACGCACGTTAGAAGGGTAACGTGCAACCCTTAACTTGCAAATAACACCCACAATGATATGGTTAACTTGGGAATAACTTGCTCCTTGCAAATGCTCTTACCCTCTTGAGTAAACTTACAAAAATATCTCATTCTTTATGGCAAAATGTTCCTCAAAATTAATAGGAATGCTACATCCATTCAAATTTTACACAAAAAAATTTACACAAATGATGTGGTTATGTGTGATTGGGCTAATCAAAATGAAAAAAAAGAAATTGTACCAAAAGACACCAATCATATATAACCACATCATTGTATGGATTTTTTTTTGTAAAATTTGAGTGGCTTCAAAATTAATATAAAAAATGTAACAGAGACATTGAGATGCATTGACCAATGGAGTTAAGTTGACCCCATCATCTATATGATCTTTCCTCTGTCACACACACCAAAACTCCTAGATCTCCCTTAACTCCCATTTCCCATTGGTTCCTTCCTCAAAAAAACCAAACACAAACACAAACACAAAAATGAAAGGCAACAACAATAACACACCCTTACTACCCGAACGCCGTCTCTTCATCTTCTTAACAATCATAGCAATAATCGCTTCGACACTTTTAATATTCACATTCATAGGTCCCGACAATACTAAATTCTTTTGCACCCAAAAACCCGAAAACACCTTCACAACAATGACATCACCTATACAGCTCAAAGCACTGCTTCATTACGCAACATCACGTATCACACCACAACAATCCTTCCAAGAAATAACTGTCTCGTTCGATGTTTTGAATAAGATATCTCCTTGTAACTTTTTAGTATTTGGTCTAGGACATGATTCTATGATGTGGGCTGCGTTTAACAGCCGTGGGAGAACTTTGTTTCTGGAAGAGGATCCGACATGGGTTCAGACTGTGCTGAAAAAAGCACCTGAGCTTAGTGCTGAAGTTGTTAAGTATAGGACTCAGTTGTCTGAAGCTGATGAGCTTATGAAGAGTTATAAGATGGAGCCTGAGTGTTCTCCTACTAAATCTTACATTAAGGGGAATGATAAGTGCAGGTTCGTTGAATCTGCTTGATTAATTTTTTATTTTTGTTTTTTATATGATGAAACTAGATAGATGGTATACAAATATATCTTAGTTTATTTGACAACTTTGCCCTTGGTAGTAATATAATAGAGAGGTTATTGCTTAGCGGTATATTTTTGATTAACCAAAAGTTGAGACATGTCTGCTAGATTTGTGGTTGAGATAAGTTGACTAGAAATAGTTTTGTTTTAGGAAAAATATGATGAAAATAGAAATAATTTTGTTTGTGATAGGATTTGATAAGTGTAAATATCTACGTTTATATCTTGTGTTTGATTTTGTTATATGCTTTAGACTTGGTCATCTTAACCAGAATAGGTCAGGGAAGTGATTTATTAGATTAATACATGTGGCAACACACAACACAAAACAATGCAGATTTGGAGTGAAAAATATACATGTTGTTATGATTAGAAATAAATTTAGGCATGTATTCTAGTCATTTCTATCATTGTTGTTATGATTATTGGGAATTTGCTGTAACAAGTAGGGATAATGGGATATAGTCGTTGCCCGAGAATGTTTGCTTTGATAAATGGTCATCGTCGTTTAGAGAAGTGCATACTTAAGGGATCAAATACGTACCAAATAATGTTGTTAGAACACTATATCTCTATGATTAGAATTGTGGAGAGTGGAGGCCCTGATTTTGTAATTGTAAGCGAATTTATGAGACCATTTATATTGCTAGTAGAATCTGCTTATTTTGGTCATTAAAAAGCATGTGATCTTGAGTTATTTACATCACATTAAAAAGCATGTGATCTGGAGTTATAATTAGTATATTGTGGACAAACTGGAACATAAAAGATCAGAAAAATACGCATTTAGTCATTGCAGTGAAACAACAAGATGGTAAAAATAATACAATTTACAGAGTGAAACAAAATTGTACAAAGTTGGCTTACATATCCTTTTAGTGTTAATATAATACTATGATCACGTTAATGTTTTATATAAGCGTTACTAATTTATATTTCTTCATCCCACAGGTTAGCACTTACAAGTTTACCCGATGAAGTGTACGATAAGGAATGGGACATGATAATGATCGATGCACCACGAGGTTACTTCGCAGAGGCACCAGGGCGTATGGCGGCCATATACTCTGCCACCGTGATGGCAAGAAACAGGAAAAAATCAGGTGTGACACATGTCTTCTTGCACGATGTCAATCGTAAAGTGGAAAAAGAGTACGCGAATGAGTTTTTATGTAAGAAGTACTTGAAACATTCTGTCGGAAGGTTGTGGCATTTTGAGATACCGCCAGCAAGCAACGTCACCAGCCAGTCCGAGAATGGTTGGTTTTGCTAGATTGACTTCGAGGGGCTGAGTGTTTTTGGCCCAGTTTCTGTATTTTTATTTATCATTTTTATTTCTTTTTTCTACATTACTATACCATTTATATGTGCCTTTACTTTGACATATAAAGTTTTCTGCTTTACACAAACGTAATTGTTGGTTAGAGAAGTTGCTAAAACAAAAATAATCTGTTACTAAATTAAAATTCATGAAAAGAAGGTAAAAAGTCAATATCACAAAGATTTTATTTTTATTTTATTTTTATTTTTAACTAATAATTTCGTACATAAAAGTCAATAACATTTAAACTATATCCATAATGCAAAAACAAAGGAAGTTTTTACTATTTTAAAAAGCTTTTGAAAAGGTTTTATCATTACATCAAAACTTTTGATTAACTTTATAAAGACTTAATAAACCTCAACTCTTTGATAAAAGCTTTTTTTATAACTTAAATCATTAAATGCATTAAATGCAATTAGGTGTTGTTGTTTTCTTTAAAAAGTCTTAATGACCTCTTAATAGACCAAAGCTCTTAGTCGGTTAGAGCTTTTAGGTGTTAAGTGTGTTTGTTTTATTTTTCATTCGAGACAAACAGTAAAACATCTAAGCGGATCGAGACGTGGAAGGAGATCTTAACGCCTCTGGTTGAATTAATAAATATTCAGATGTTTTCTTAAAATAAAAACAAACAATATTATTTGATTCAGATTCAGACATTTTCGCCTCATATTCAGATTCAGATGTGCGAGTCAGATTCAGATTCATAGCCTCTTAATAAACAAACAACACCAACTAAAAAAGAGTTTTGTCTTAGGCCCATTTTATTTTAGCCCATAGATGATGAGATATTTCTTATATGTCATATCTATGTCCAAATCATCGACGGAGTCAAATGAAAGTTATTATCATAATCATCCATATTTCTTTTATGTTTTCTGATCAACTTTGATCATTGGAGTTGATCATTGGTAGCTAGAAATGCTAGACTCATAAAAAATTCACTCGTTGAGGTGTCTGCTGATGAATGATCTAATAAAAGAGAAAAGAAAGAAATTGCCAGAAAATGCATGCATCAATTCACTCACTGACATTTCAACGAATTAATGATTTAATAGATTTTGTGAATGAGTTTAGCATTGCTCTTTTCTGAATCTCTTATATTAGTAGTTTTTTGCTTACTGAAAAGTTACGGCTTGTTTATAAAGATTAACCCTTCGTTTATGTTACTGGTCAAAATTAACTTGGTTATAAGTAAATTGAGTATTTTGTCACTACGGTGTATATAAAGAAAAAGAAAAAGTCAAAGTACTAGAATAGTAAACTTGTCTGCAATTTCCTAAAAGAAAAGGTCAAAGTGAAAAAGGGAAAAGTAAGCAAAGGTTGTCTAGCAAGTGGAAGAAGTTATGATCATTAACGCTGCTTCATGCGATAAGTAGCTTCTTCTTTCAATGGCGACTAACAATTGACTTAGAATAGTTGCAGCTTCTCGTCTAAGTCAATGTTTCTCACTTAGTCGTTGCTTTACGGTTTTGCTTTCTATCTTTCGTTTTGGTAATTGATTTCACACACCTACTTTCGATCGACACTTCAATTCATGCGTCGATCGGTTGTACCATATTTTTTTTCTTCTTTAAATACTTATACATTGAGTGTGCAAATAAAAAAAATAAAATGTGCAAATTAATTCCTTCGTTTTTAGGCTCATTTCCAAACGGCTATCTTGGTCTTCAGGTCTCAAATATTCCCGTTGTGCTTCAAGATTGCTCATAATCAATCTACCTATATTCAGTTTTGTTGGAAATGCTTCATTTAAAAGATTTTATCTTTTCTTTAGGTAGAAAACTAGAGACATAAAGCTGGGCACAATCGTGATCGGACACGATCTTGACACACCAGCTTTCTTTCTTCGATAACCTGACGACGATCAAGTTGTCACAGTGATGACCAAGTGTTTTTTTTATGTAAATGAAGAAGAAAAAAAAAAAAAAAAAAAAAAAATGTGTAAACAATCGGTCGAAAATTCGACCGAGTTTAGAGAAGGTTGTTGCTTGACCGATCCATGACCATGCACCCACAATGGGCTCGACCAAGTAAGACCATGAAAGACCGAAGGCCATGACTAAGAGATATAAAAAATACAACTATTCCCACAGGCTTTAAGTTCTTCACCTCCTTCAATTGCGCCACTATCTATAGTTCATCCTCAATCATGAACTTTCTTTAATCAAATATTTACTAGAAAATTGAGCTCACGGATTTGTATATATTGTGTCTATATTTTATTTCCTACCAACACTTACCTGTTAACATTACATTTTACAAGACATGCAAATAAGTATTTGTAATATTACCTTTGAAATATAAGTCTCCTTTATAACAAATCGACCGTTCTATTATTACAAACATGGTAAAATATTTGGACCTTGACAACTCAAAGAAACCATACACAAGTAGAAAAGTTATACACACCAAATATTCGATTAATATCAGGAACCACCGCTAAAGGTTGAGCCGTCTCAAACGATTTTCTTCTCACGAGAAGACAGTTAATCTTCGACGGTTGAGCGTGTGTATTATCTACGGTGCAAATCACAAAATCAGGCCTGTGAAGTGCCAATGCCAGTCGGTCTTTTGCAGGGTCTAATTTAGTGGCATCTAAAAGAACATGCCAAGAATTTCGATGAGCTTCTGATATCCAATGCATCGAGTAACTAGTCCCATTGACATATGCCGGATATGCAAAAAGACCCTTTGGACTATATTTGCTCTTTCGTCTAAAATACTGACTTAGTTGTGACCCTTTAATCCGTAGATCTAACCATGACTCCGGAGCGGCTATGACTTTGGAGTCCTTAGTGGCCACAAATTCGCGGATAGAGTCTTCTTTTTCACTTATAATCGTCATGTAATAATTCCCTCTGAAGAAAGGATATGATTCCCCTATCATCACCATAGCTTCCTTAAATGTTGGTGTAAATAAAACAAGATACTCGTCTTCTTGCAGACCGCAATTTTGCAAGGCCTTGTTTCTTGCTTGGATCTCGGGTATTGAAATGAAATTACCTTGGAACGAGGATTTTTTGTTAAGGATTTCTAGCAATTTTGATGGCTCTAATTGGGTACCATCCAGATCGTTAACCGGACTAAATGATGAGGGTGACGACGAGTCTTTAATGGTGATAACCCTTGGGAATATCTCCGTTTGTCGTCACTAATACTTGCTTCCAAATTGCTTGATTCGTTGTTACTGCAAATATTGTACAGATCAATCTTGTCCCCTCTTCCACTATAAGCCCGTTACAATATTCAGGGTACTTTGCAAAATATATTGTTTCACGTATTCCATTTCTTGAGCGTGATCGGACCTGACCATCTTAGGTCAAGTCCATGGAGCGTTGATATGGCTTCGCTACCAAGTGTGCTGGAAACACCGTATGTGCTTTCTGTTTATTCAAATCAAGTAATCAAGTTTCATATTAGAAAATTTGACATCTAAAAATTTGATTTTGATATTTGAAATAAGTCAGATAACATCGTAAGGGCATCTACTATGATGAACGTATGAAAAGGTTTATACATTTAAAACTCCAATAGGGGATTTTCATATATCCCCACATACATACCCATATTTACATATTTCCCCAAACACAAGTTTTTTATGCATGATGTACAAGCATGTTAAAGCACTGTTTGAGGAAATATGTAAATATGAGTGTGTATGTGGGGATATATGTAAATGCCCCTAATTTATAAGCCTTTTCAAATCATAAAACTATTTCCACTATAGATAAACCTATTCATAAACCTTTTCATAACATAAAACACTCTCAACACTATCAAAATACATAAATTTTAAACCTCTTCAAAATCATAGACCTATTCACGACATGGGCGTGAAATGGTTTCACTATAGTATACAAATTCTTGGACCTCTTCAAAGATTTTAGGCACTATTCTTAAACACCATAATTGATGCTTTCTAAGTTGCAAGCTTAAAATTTTATAACATCATTAACCATTTTAAGTTAAAGAACAGTACTAATTACCAAATGGCTAGTTCTTTTGGTAAGACACCATTCTAGTAAAGAGTAATGGAAGAAGAAAGAACTTGCCTTCATAACCATGCTTGTCGGTCTGCTGCCATTGTTTTGATTTGGTGAATTTGGCAATGAAGCTAACAACGATTTCCCAATTTCGGTTTCATCCATCTCCTGTTAAATTTGAACGCATGTCAATTTTCGAGTGAATTACCTAAACTCATTAAAATGCATACATTTAAAAAAAAAAAATTAAAAAAAAAAAAAAAATCACGTATATTGAGCATATGCTTTCCTTGGTATACCTTTCGAGTACAAAGGACCCATAAAGAGGTGTGACAGTTATTTTTTCATCGTGACCACTACTCACTTTTTCACCAAAATATATCACACACATGCTCTCTAAAAAAGATATACAAAACAAGCAATGTTTACCTTAGATTGTTGTTGAAGCATCACTTGTTCTTCAATGTTTCTTCCCATGTTTGCTAGAGTGATTAAGGAAGGAGAATAGGATGCAAAGAGTAAGGTTGGCGTCAATCATATGAACACAACAAATATGTCACAGTTACTCGTATATTAATAAACCCAGGAGACAACTAATATAGAATACCGACAACGGCGTCAGCTGGGCCTCTCTTTTTAATTGTTGCGATATGTAAACTTTTTAAGAGATATATTACAAAATATATTATATGTAATTTAAATCTTTAAAAAATATTATTATTAGAGCGTTTATTACAACAACATAGTCGCTTTATTTTGATACCTTTTTTTTTCTACATACACTAATGGACACATCTTGATCGTTGGATAAAAAACAAAAATTAAAAAAAAACATGAAGGGCTAATTATGTAAATATTTAAAAATAACGGGAGACTAGATGTGTAAATTATATCATAAATATCATTATCCCACTTTCCCTCTAATCACACACTTTACCCCACTTTTTCTCTCTTCTAATATCCAAACCCTAGTCATTAAAATCAAAAATCAACCGTGATTAAACATAAATTAACTATCAAAGCTTGTTAAATCACAACAATATGGAAGCATCCATCGTTAGGAAGTTGATTCCCACAAGTTTTACGGGTCAAAATAAACTGATCCAGCATCCGATTGAAGAAATGGTTAAATGTACAGTATAAAGTCGAATTTTCGTGATTAGATATGGTAATTTATTGTTATTTATGTTGTTTTAGTTGATTTTGTTGCCAATTATTATGACATTTTATTAGACTGTTTATTGATGGTCACAAAAAAATGTAGTTTTGAGTGGTAATTAATTTGGTAATGTGAACTAGGTTGCTCTGAGTTTTGTATACATGGATGCACACCAAGTAGTTGATGAAATGTGTGAGTGAAAAATATTATACGTGTAGTATCATCAGTGATATTTGAAGTTGAACTGTATATGTGTATTATCACTAGTGATATTTATATTATCATTCGTGAAATTTTGTTTATTTGATAGGCTTTTTTGTTTACTTGTTAAACTTTATTATATGTCATGTATAGTATCACTTTTGATATTTAATTGTTATTGTTTTATAATCATAGGTTTTTTTATTTTTTTTATTTTTTTTAAGTTTTGATGATATACTATTTAATGTGTGTTTTATCTTCTTTGTTTTATATCATAATTTTGATGTTATATGTGCTTTTAGTGGATGATAATTGTGTTTTAGTTATTGATAAATTGTTTATTATAATGCAATATTGCTTATTATTTAAGTTATTAGATTAAACAGCTTAAACATGTTGATTTAGCTTTAAACATATAGTTATTTAGTGTGATTTGCTTATTATTTAAGTTGTGATTGGATTTATCTATTTAATGGATACATTGTGCGTATTTCAATAGGTTTTACAACCGGATTTAAAAATATCATGGTTGAATCAAGAACTCGAAGAAACTATGGTTAACCAATGCACAACATCTTCATAAACAACTCGAAAAGCTCAAACACACGTGATATCACATGTGATTCAACAAATAGAAGAAGCCAACACATCTATGATGTCACATGTGATATCAATTCTTCTCCGAAGTTGTTAGTTTAAATAGCTTAAACATGTTGATTTTGCTTTAACACATAGTAAATTAGGGTGACTTTGCTTATTATTTAAGTTGTGATTGGATTTGTCTATTTAATGTATATATTGTGCGTATTTCAATAGGTTTTACAACGTGATTTGAAAATATTTATGGTTGAATCAGCAAACTGAAGAAGTTATGGTTAAAGAAAGCACAACATCTTCATAAATAAACTAAATAAGCTCAAACACATGTTATATCACTTGTGATATCACACATGATATCACTAGGGATGGAAATGGGGCGGGGAATGTCGGGGATTGTATTTACCATCCCCATCTCCGTTTTCACTCTCCATCCCCATCCCCGTCCCCATCCCCATCGGGGAATTTCTTTACATCCCCATCCCCGTCCCCAATGGGCATCGGGGATCCCCGTGGGGATTCGGGGATTTTCAATCCTTGTGAACTAACATAAAGTTTCCACCAATTCATCGAAAATATAAAGAATTTTAAATCATAAAGTGTTTCAAGAAACGTGCGTACATCGCACATTGTTAGATTCATTACAATTTCAATTCAACTGTAAAGTATCCTCAACATTGTAACATCTCATATAATATAAAAACAATATGTATCATATCTATCTATTCGGACAAACGAATAAGTAATATGTAGTTGGTGTTTATGCTTCTAATTCTAAAGGTACTTGATTTTATAAATATCACATATGCATATAAATATACACGTCGATACTCATAAACATATATACATATACATATACATATACATATACATATACATATACATATACATATACATATACAAGTTAATCGAGTATGGATATAACATATAAATTCTAAATACTTATCCACTAGAAAGATCAGAGTCAGGGTCGGGTTCGGGGATTTATGTTATCCCTTTCCCCGCCCCATCCCAGTTTCATATTTTGGGATTCTTCATCCCCGTCCCCATCCCAGTCAACTCGGGATTCTAGTCAAAATCGGGTTTGGGATCGGGTCCCCATCGAACGGATTTTTGCCATCTCTAGATATCACACGTAATTCAACAAATTGAAGAAGCCGACACATCTATGATGTCACATGTGATATCAAATTCTCCTCCAAAAGTTGAACAACATGATAATGAGATACACGAAAAATTAGCAATAAAAGTGTGGCAGTTTAGTAGTTATTAAGGGATTGTTGTGATAATGTGATGAATGTTGTGATAATATGAGAAATCACAAGAGATATTGAGCTTGTAACATGCTCGTGTTAGATTTGTAATGCATTTATTTTCTTAATTGATAGAGTGTGCATGTTTCGATAAGTTTAAGACCGTATGCGACACCAAATATATATTTATTAGGTCCCGAGCCACATTACATGGTGCCCGAGTTTGTACTATTTTGGGAATGGCTAAGTGACTTGTATGATCATTTGTATGTAAACTAACAATATCATACGTGATATTACTTTTAGCTAACTAAAACATTTTGTTTTACATTAAAATATTTCATATCACAAGAGATATAACACTCATCAATTACATATACCATTTATGTATAAAAACAAGAAACAAAACTAATAAAATAAAAAGTTGACATATTTTAATCATCAACGAAAGTTTAGCATCAAATTTAACAGAATATCACAAGTGATATAAATAACAAAATCAAACCTAAGTATTGCATCATTTTTAACAGAATATCACAAGTGATACCATGATACAATTACTATATGAATCACAAAAAACCTCATAAAAAAATCATTCCAAACTATTGAGTTGAAAAGCTATGAATCATAAGTGATACATTAACAAAAGAAATTCAAAATAAAAAAAAATGTAAAATCAGAATTTGTCTGCAGCTGATCCACCTTCAACGGAGTCGCCTCCAGGAACACCATCGTCACACCCACCGTCTTCAGGGTTACCGCCCCCAGGCAATACCTACAGAATACTCTTAACGCACTAGCAGAAACTATAGGAACCCATGATGATTAAACACATGATGATTAAACGATTTACGTGTTTTCGTACTAGTAGAAGTTGTAAACAAAGGTGATAAAACACACAGTAAATAGTATATCATCAAAACTTTTAACAACAAAAAAGCTTTAACAATGATTATAAAACAATTACAATGAAATGATATTATACATGACATATAATAAAGCTTAACAAGTAAACAAAAAAACATATCAAATAAACAAAATTTCACAAGTGACAAATATCACAAGTGATAATACAAATATACAGTTCAACTTCAAACATCACTGGTGATACTACACGTGTGATACATAACTGATTCAGAACAACAATCAGACATAAAACAACATTCAAATGCAGTTAAAAACAAAAATTCAACTAACAACTTAACTAATAAGCAGAATTATAGGAGCATATAACAAGATTATCAAACATTTTTCACTCACACATTTCATCAAACATTTGATGTGCAACTTAATAAGAAGAAATGTTAACAACTTGATGTACATAGCGAATTCATATGAAACTCAACCAGCAACTTCATATGCATATATCCTAGATACCTAGTACATAAACTATCCTTAAGTCCAACAATTAGAAATAATGTTGACTTTTTGTAGTCAATTTCAAAAAAATTATAACCCAAATGAATTAACAGTAACAAATTCACAAACATACGATTCGAAATATCATTAACATTAACTTAAAACATGAGTAAAGGAATATATATGTTGCATTCATAATAAGGCAAATCTATAATTTTAGAGAATTTTTAATCAATTTTAGCAACAAGAGACCAAAACACTTCACTATAATTATGGTTTAATTGGTTGATTTAGAATTTGTGAAAGATGAGATAAAATTGTGGAAAAGTAAGAAGAGAGGAAAGTGAGAGAAACACGATTAAGTTAAGGGAGAATTTCATATATCTTACGAAGCTTGAAAATTACATATTTCAAAATACAAGTTTTTAATCGCATGATGACAATGCTATTAAAGCACGCTTTGAAATATGTAATTATTGAAGTTTGGGTGAGGATGTATGTAATTGCCCCTTAAGTTAATGTGTGTGAAATAACGAATAAAAATAAATGGACAAGAAAATAGGTTGTTGATTAAATCTTAGGTTAATCTTAATTATTAGATCAAACTTAAATGCATGGTAGAGATTTGTCTCTCAGTAAGCACCAAAATAAAAGTAAGCATTTAAACTTTTTTTCTACAACAACAACATATTTAATCCTGCCGAGGCAAGATATCAGACTAGAGCGTTTATTAAAACCCCAATATACTATGGATATGGCGGAACTAATTACGAAATGGCTCTATTAAATCGCGTTCATCTAAATTACGCAATTTCAAACTTGAATAAAATAAATTTATTTCGTTTAAGATACTATCAATTGATTTTAAAATATACTATTCTTTCATTTTTTGAAATATACTACTTTTTTCTGTTATTATTTTGGTCGAAAATAATTATTTACTTGCTAAAATATAATCATGACAACAAATAGTATTTTAATAGGTAATTATTGTGATGTAAACTGCCTGCCTAATCCTCTCGGTCCAAGTTGTTGACAAAGGAAACAACAATATATTTAAGAGAAAACGTAGTGAAAATACATATAAATTTCTCATATGACGTAGTTGATTAACACTCAATTTTCATATTAGTGATACACTAAATTTGATTGATTTGGTAATTCTTTTTAGTATGGAGAGCTTGATGAAGGTTAATATAGTTTAAAAATGGGATAATATATCGGAGGCCACACAACTTTTAAGTTTTTCACATGTAGGCTACCTACTTTTTGAATGTAACTTATAAACCATCAAATTATGTGTTTTCTTCGTTCAAACCAATTTCGGTCAAATTTAATCCGGATAATGATTAAACGGCAAAAACGAGCCTAACAATAACTTAACATATTAAACTAATACTAGTATAACTAAAAAACCAGTCGCAAAATTGCAATTTTATCCTTTTAAAGTACTTTTAATAATATAAATTCACACTTAAATTATAGGTATACTCGATATTTCGTATCAAACTTTTC
The DNA here is from genome assembly GCA_022545495.1 of Chrysanthemum lavandulifolium. NCBI lineage: Eukaryota > Viridiplantae > Streptophyta > Magnoliopsida > Asterales > Asteraceae > Chrysanthemum > Chrysanthemum lavandulifolium. The sequence continues at coordinate 191,121,612 of CM040242.1, forward strand.
ATTCGTCTTACTTAGATAAAAGTTAGAGGTTGGTTGCTTGTTTATTTTTTTTATAGTTTTTGGGAATAAATTGGCCGGAATTGGTGTAAACAAAAATAAACATATAATTGAGTGGCCTATAAGTTCATTTCAATAAATGGGTGACCTATATGTTAAAAGCTGAAAACTTAGGTGACCTCCATATACATTATCCCTTCAAAGATCATTTTAACTTCTGATCATCACAAAATTGAAATGTACTTATCTTCATCAAGCTCTCCATGCTAAAGAGCCGCTACTAGTAAGGGTGAAAATGAGTCGAATCGAGCTTGAGCCTTCCAGAGCTTGAGCACAACTCGTTTTAATTTTATAAAGCTTGAACGCGAGCTTGGCTCGTTTCGAAACTTAATTTTTAAAGCTCGAGCTTGGCTTGTAGCATGTTATACACGGGCTTGACTCAAGCTCAACTCGTTTATTCAATTTAGCAATGAAAAATTAAAGCTTGGCTCGAGCTCGGCTCGTAATATATCTATTTTGAGCTCATTAGTAAGTTTGTTATTGAGCTCGTTTATAAGCTCGCACATAATACAATGCATAACATTTTACATATGTTTAATACTTTAAATATTCTAGTCTTGTTTAGACTAGCGAGCCCAATCGAGTTTTGTATGTAAAGCTTAAGCTCGAGCTCAATTAATAAATGAATGCAACTTAAGCTCGACTCAATCAAACTTTTTACCAATTCAAATCTGAAACTTTTTACAAATAACTCAGCTCATCTCCACCCCTAACCACCACTATACATATACAAAATTTTCTCGCCAAATGAACCACAAGAAATATTAAAACAAATAGAACTTTCTAAAATTTGTGAAAAGGTGGTGACATATAAAAATTCGTAGGATTTCCAAATGCCACCAATTCCCACTTGAGTTTTAAAAGAATCTTTTGGCCAAGAAAACGACTTCTCTTGGGGCCGTGCTGAAATATAAAATGGTAGACATGGTCACACCTCACATTTTATTTTTGTTAATTAATTACATCATTAGAGGTGTAACACTAAATAATTATAAATTTTCCTCTGTCAGCAAGTGCAAATTTCCCACAATTTCCTTTCAAAAAAGAGAAATGGACCCCAATTGATAATTTTAGACTTTTAAATAGAGTATTCTATGGAAAGTTACAAGAATAAAAGAATATACGTGATCCCTACGCACTAATCTCACAACTAATATTATTTTTAGTATGACTTTTGATGCATATATGGAAAAAGTTATATTTTATGGTTTTTGACTGTTTCAGCTTAATATATATTCTATGATTCGATTAAACCACAATACATGTTACACACGACATCTCAAAATATTTTGTAACACATTACAATAGTGCCCGTTTTGCTTATTTATGTTGGGTACTAGGGTCTCAAAAACAATTTATTTAGGCAGCTAAACGAGATGGCGACACCATTGAAAGTTTAGAATCAAATGGAGTCAAATGGTGAGGTCATTGGTGGTTAACCAAAGGTGCATACTTGTTATTTCTTTGGATTTATGCAACAATGGCATCTAAATTCTTAATCCCGCATCTATCCTTTTGTCATATCTAATACACCATAGTACTAACAAGTAGGCGCGAAACAGAAAATTCTCTAGTAGTTTCATAAATAAAATTACAAAAGAAGTACCGTATAAACAGGGTCACACGGACATGATCAGGTGCATTCACGAAAAACTAAAAAAAACTATAAACATCTTTTCTTAAGATCAAGTACATGATGTGTGAAGAATATGTTAAGTAATAATAGTCGGATCTGCATGGCGTTCTTGGTGGCATGCAGTGTATCAAGTTTTATAATAGATAGGTTGAGACAATGCCGATTTTAATTGCCTATTCTGTTCTTTAATGGTTATATAACTTACAAGTATGTATCAATGTTAGAATTTAAGAAAATTATGGGCCATTAAAAGCTTTTAAGGGCAGTTACAAGACTTTCTAGGCTTTTTAATTATATGTGCATGTATTGATTTTCATAATAAAAGTAAGACAAATATTTCTTATAATGGAAATGTTTTTGGTCTTACAATTTTAAGACTACCTCTTTTAGCAAGTCTCAAATCTATTATAAAGTAGTATAGATAATAGTTTAGACTAGTGGTAATTTGAGATGTTGCAACATGGGTTACCATTAGCCATTTATTTTCCTAACTTTTAGCCATAGTTAGTTTCTTGTTTACTTGGAAGTTAGAAGTAAGTTATTTCCATTTCCAAAAGACTATATAATAGTCTTGGTTGTACTTGAACAAGGCATGAAAGAGATTAACCGTTTCCTATCTAACTTCCTTTCTTTCTTTCCTTTTCTGTAAACACATTAGTGCATTTCTGAAATTTCGAGATTTTTTTACAAGACTAAGGGCTTGTTTGTTAAATTTTTTTATTAAGTCATTTCTAATTAAGAGATAACTTAACGCAGACACCCCGCTTTTATTCTTAATATTTTCGATCATCTTTCTCTTAAGTCACAAACAAACAGTTTAATATGACTTAATGAATTCGCTTTTTTCATATTAAATCAATTAAGTGTTGGGTTTTACTAATCATAACAATTATAGAAAACAAGTAAACATCATCAAAGCATGCAATGAAGTAATAGGAATAATACTTGTAAATTAATTAACCGAATTAAAAGTATATGCGTACCTTTGTGAATCAATGCAATTAGGGTTTATGAAAACCCCAATTAAGATCAACGACCAAGAAACCCTAAACCCTAATAAATTAGGGTTTATATAATTCGACCACATCAAAATCGAATACCCAAGATATGCAAACACAAGTGTATTTGCTCTTCGTTCTTGTACACACGTATTAGTAGCGAATCAATGAGAAAAGCTAGTTTCTTGATCACAATAGATTAACCAAACACCTTTGTTATGCTCAAGGTCACCGCAAATCCCTTACATGGGGTTTTGCTTCGTCGACCTAAGAACAAGAGGAAGAAAGAAGAAGTTTGGCCTTCATCGAAATCTAGTGTACCAAAGGATGAATACATGGGGATGTATTTATAGCCTTATGGTAGATGTCAAGATTGCTATAGTAACCGATGTGGGATTCTATAGTTTTCGGCCAAACACAAGCCCAAAAGAGGATTCCTAAAACCTTCTCTTGACTTGTTAACTTTTCTTCATATCCCGTTGACATTTAATGACCGATAATCAAAACTCGTCAAATATTAAATATCATTAAGTATTTATTTCGTGATCAAATAATTAAATATAACATTTTATATATTAATTATTTATACATTGATTCTCATACGTAATGTGTGCAATCCCAAGTCTCGAGTTCGAATCCGGTCATACATATATTAATAATTATCCATAAACCTTTCAGCTCCCACTGGATATTACTTAATATAGTAATGACATTGGTTAGTCTAGCTTTCACACGCCAATGCCCCGGATCGAATCGAGTATGGTCTCTGGAAAAACCATTTAATGATTCATCATTTTACTTATCCTTTTGTTACTAATACTACATTAACTATGAATATGGATCAAGTCATTTCATAAGTTAATAATCATTTTTCGTTGTATTCGATTGAACAAGATTACCAAATCATCCGAACGTATTCGAGATAGATCTTGGGTAAGGCCTTACAAACATCTTGCCAATCCTACGAGGGCCCAAATATAGTATTATGCTTTGAAACAAATTCAAAGGAACAAATTCTCTTGACTACAAACATAACTCATGAACTTTGTAACACTTCCGAAAATAGCCCTTATAACTACCGCCACGGATAGCGTTAGACTATCTTACACAAGTGCACTACATTCATAACGCTTATCCGGTATCTCAAGTCCGAGGATAAACACTTCATGATATACTTAATGACAAAGATCCATAAAGTATCATCATGTAAAGTTGGGATCATCCTATATTCAATTCATTAAATATCATGTGAATTTGGCATGTCCCACGCATCAATATACTTAAAGTATATTCTACCAAAACTCGATTTGTCTTAATTCAATGACATTCCCACATCATTGATCGACAACGGACTTTTAGAATAACATAAGTTATTCACGGATTAAACATGCAAATATAGGATATAATATTAAGAAAATGAAAATAAACATAACCAATATTTTATTTCATTTAAATAATATTTGTTCATAACATCCCTTATCCAAATACTAAATAGATCAATGCATGATAATACTTGTTAATGAATTATGCCTCAAGTAATGACAATCATACTTGTTGACAAGGCATAATTTCAACTAACTTTGATCTATCGAATTTTGAGAATACTTATTTCAAGAATTCAACTAGTGAAGTTCTTGTATGTGTGCATTCAAAATATCTTGATATTGCCACATAATATTTCATAAAGTGTGTGACATCCTCAAGCACCTATTTATGACAATCAAACTTTCAAACATTTTAAAGTTTAAAGTATTCTTATTCTTTATTGTATAATGCAACTATGCTCTTAGTTGAGCACAACTAGTTCACATGGCCATTTACAAGGATGAAATCCTCCCATGACTAGTATTGAGTGTCATCTCAATTATACCAGGATCATTGTATACAAACAACAATATGCTCTTTAAAATTTCGTAAACTTCAATATCTATAGTGTAATGTTTGATGCCTTCCAAACTTTCAAGTTTGTTGGCTATGACAATTACGCAACAATTGTTGTATTGCTCATCTATAGAATTTTGAGAGCAACTCCAGGCTGAGGAATGTAATTCTAGATTCAAACATATTCTATTAGAATATTCATTACACTAGTTATCTAATAACTTCATTAGATATCAATGTTGTCAAATCATCTTGCATTCAAGCATGATACAACAATAACATGATGTACATGAAAATCCTTATGTCAAACAAAGATTTAATTCATGTTCTACATATCCATTTTCCAAATGATATATCATGTTCTATTAGACTCATTTAATTTAATACCGCCATGTTTATTAACAATAAACATATATTCCAAGGTTGTATGTCTTATTTTCTAAATCTTTCATGTGAAGTTCCATTCCAAACTAAAACTTAACATTTAGCTTAGATGGAATGTTACTACCCACAACATATAAGATTTAAAGAAAATAAACATAATACTCCCACTAGCTTTCGTGAATACTTAGAAATTATCTTATTTTAATTTTAAACCAAAACTTTGATTTAATAGTTAAACATAAGAATCATCTCCTAGATGCATGCATATATCCATTCATGGATTCTTGCCGTTTGTACATTTCAAAGATTATGTGAATTCATAAAACTCATTTGTATTACTTATCGTCCTCGCAAAAGCAATCACACAAGAAAGAGTTTTAATATTCCATTGTCATTTTCATATCAATGAAAATAAGTATGACAATTATAATCATTATATATTTAATGTGTCAAGGAAAGAATATTCAATCACGTTAATTGCTTAAGTGTGATTAATAATCTTGTCACAAGTCATGCATTAAACACATGTACAATTTTGTCCATATGATTTCTACACAAAGAATTTAAACCACTAGGGTTTTCCTTCCTTTGAAGAAACTCATCTTTATTAAGATAAACCAAGTTTTCAAAGTTGATTATCTTTTTGGACACGACATCTTAACATTCATAGTATGAATATTTTACCACAATTCAATATTAGGTAATATATCATTATGATTAACGTGTTTACCATGATCCCGTAATTCATATTTCTCATCATATCAAATATCCGAGATATCCTTGCGGATCTATGAATGAGAATTCCATCATCTTGAGGTCTATCATATTTGACCTCATCATGATATTTACTAGTGTATTTTAGAAGATTATGTGTTTTGTAATTGTAATTTAATCTCTTCAAGATCTAAACAAAACTCCCACTTGCTTTTGTAATTTAAAGACTATCTATAAATACTTTAGCAATTAGAACAACACTAAATTGTTTTCTTTTGGGATATTACAAAACACATTGACAGATTCGTAAATCTTGTTCATTAATAACCTACTCCATAAGTAGTTTTAACAAATCGAACTTCAATATAAGACTCAATGTGATTCATCACATTCCATACTAAAATGGTGTCTTATTAATCTTCTAGGTTTGAGTTTTATTAAGTATATCCAATCAATACTCAATTTTCTAACCTTGATAACTTTTGGAAGAAAAGAAGATATAGTTATCTTGAATCAAACAATGGAACAAATGTTTGATTCTTCTAATCGAACATTCCATATACATACAAGATTTCATTAGAATTAATATTGTAAGACAATCTAACAATATGTAAGATAAACATATTCCTTTTGGCCTACCTATTTACCAACTAAGTCAACTTAATGGTATAATAGAATATCCAAGCCAATTGCATGTTTTATAACATAAGTATTCTTTGACCAAGTCAAAAGACATAATGATTATAATATCTTACTTTATATTATAAGTCTTTGAAAAACTTCATGTTTGTGAGTTTATACAGAAACACATAACCATGTATAATTTAAAGTTATTATGAACACCACGCCATGGTTTCAATTAATTAATTTTCAAGTTAATATACTACTCTATCTATTTATGTCATTCTAAAAATACATAAATATTTAAGATAGTATTACTTTATTTATTTATGTCATTCCAAGAAGTGTCCAACTTAAGAAACTGTAAAGCATCCACGCCCGATCTCACAACAAGTGGAGATTTACCTTGAGATTACAATCTAGCCAAGATCTCACTTAACCTAAAATGTAACTTCAAGTGTTTCTATATTTTGAATGACATAAGACATTAAAGTAGTCTATGCTATAATCTTGACACATGTTCTATACAAGTCAATCTTATTAGAACGTTAATCTCTTACCTTACGATCAAGAGAATGCATTAATCATATTTGTATGTGTTGTTCCTTTGCACACAATAAATACTTCTCCCACTTGTGCATAGAACAACATCATATAATAGATAAACACCATGACATTCATTTGTTTATGTGAGCAATATGATAGTGTCATAGATATATAAGCATTACAAGTAGATGTAGGAACACTTAATTATCAAGGAAACGTTCATGACTATCCTTGAGAATATGAATGTCTACATTTTTGAACGTAATGTATTATTACAAGAAAATCTACCAAGATAATAAATCTTGTAACTCCCACTGAATTAGACAACGTTACAATAATGTCTTATTCAGTAATACACCACAATACTCCCACTGGATTTGACAACATTGTAAGTGTTTCATTAACCAGTGAAAATAGCGTGCTATTACGTTACTACCCCTTTGTAAGACCATTCGTAACAATTACTTAGGTACTAAAAGAGTGTATCCTACTCTGTAGATGATGGATCATCCATCAATGCTATTAACTTGAAAAATTGAGCATGCAATTTCTTCCTTAATAGGTCTACTATCCCCACAATGGTGTGTAGCACCTTTAATTGGTCAAATCAAAACAACTAGATAAAATATACTAGTTTGTCTTTTACCAATTTTGTGATAATTAGTCTAGATTCTAATGTAATAACTCATATAATGTCAAACATGTTTTCTAGTTGACCAAAATGTCATATAAGAATTCAATCACCAACAGAGGGTAATGAAATCTCTTAAGGAAAACATGGTGTGCAATTTTCTTAACTATTAAAGTTGCTATGAGTTATATTAGAATTTAGACAATTCTAATGTTCCTAACATACCTTTCTCAATCATGAAAAGGAATAGGATTGAGTCTCACTCTTCTTCCATGGAAAAGAGTTTATGTTTGTCTTTAGTAAATTTTTCTTGATCAAACATTTGTTTGAAAACGAACTAGATCAATTTACCAAAGCCCAAACTATGTTTACGGTTTAATGTTGCATTAATACAATCAAAAGAATTAACAAAATTCAATTTTTAGTATTTTCGATAATTAAATCTTTCAAGAAAATAAAATACCCTTAGGTTAATATTCATATTAACCATAGAATTTTCCTTGAATCTAGGACCCTCATTATCATAGTTTCACCACATCAGTTGATCTGCTAGTGATGAAAGTATAGAATAGGTAATTGTCGAAGAACAATAATTGACAAACAAGTTTTCAATTCCTAGAAAATATGGGATTTACAATTTTGCCAAAACAATTAATGCAAAACGTAAGCATGTTTTATCCCATCTTATGCCTTAAGTCATAGGTCTCACTAACTAACTTAATTAAGTTGTCTAATTTAGAAACTGCAAATCATTAAGCTGAGGTCTCACACAACAAAATAATTCACCTTGTCATTGTAATCTAGATCAAGGTCTCACATAACTAAATTACAACTTCAAGTGTTTCATATCATTAGATGGCATAAACTTAAATTTAAAGGGTACAAATTTTGACGTGTAATCAAAACTTATGTATAAAGAAGCATGCATACAACTTTATAACAAAATATTTTGAAAACCTTACATAAGATTTTAATTGCTAAGATTAAATTCTACAAAGTTTTAATCGATGCGTTGAGAAACTTACAACTTTGCACTAAGATGCTTCGTACATAGAATGGTTATACTAGGTAGCTCCAATCGAACTCACGAGGGGAGAGGACCGTGTAAGCGCAAAGGCATAACCTTAGACATCCATTCGGTGAGACCGTGCTCACTTCTTAACAACCCTTTATAGTTTGTTCTAGTGGGTGAGCCGTTCTAACCATTTAGTACAATCGCATCAATCGATTAAAAGTTCAAGAATTAATTCTTAGATAACAAATCGGTTTCGCCATTATTTAGTCCATTTAATTTTCTATTCATAAAAACCCTTTTGCTTACTAACATGTCAAACAATTATATAAACAAAAAGCATTTTAATAAAATTAAAAGGAACTCAAATAATATACATATAACTTAACAATTAACATATGTAAAACAATTAGCCACATGCATAATTATTTCGATAAAACCTAATAAACAATTCTAGGCGTAAAAATGCATACATCAACTAGGGCTTTCAACTACAAGGTAGATGAGCCACATACATCGACAAGTCGATTCGTAAGCCAAAGTCAATAGTATACCAAATAGCACATAACTAATTTTTATTAGTATAATTGAGGTCTTCCCAATTCAATCATTATCAAATAAATAAACATGTGTATATCACTAAACAATTTATCAAAACAATAATCCATGGCAAAACATGCATGTTCCACCATGAATTCCTCATAACAATTATAATCCCAAGATACGCATATAATCATGGCACATAACAATTATTCATGAAAACCACATAAAATATACATGCAATCCTAGGGTTTCTACAAGTTTTACAAAAATAAAACCTAATTAAACAATTAATGGGTAATCGACCCAATTAATAAAAAATTAGGGTTCCAATTTTCAAAACCCTAGAAACCATAAAAGCATATAATAATCATAAAGATTCAATTTTTATGTGTTTCGGTAATTAATTACAACATATTAACGGCTCTTGATGCCACTTTTGGGTTTTACTAATCATAACAATTATAGAAAACAAGTAAACATCATCAAAGCATGCAGCGGAAGTAATAGGAATAATACTTGTAAATTAATTAACCGAATTAAAAGTATATGCGCACCTTTTGTGAATCAATGCAATTAGGGTTTATGAAAACCCCAATTAAGATCAACGACCAAGAAACCCTAAACCCTAATAAATTAGGGTTTATATAATTCGACCACATCAAAATCGAATACCCAAGATATGCAAACACAAGTGTATTTGCTCTTCGTTCTTGTACACACGTATTAGTAGCGAATCAATGAGAAAAGCTAGTTTCTTGATCACAATAGATTAACCAAACACCTTTGTTATGCTCAAGGTCACTCGCAAATCCCTTACATGGGGTTTTGCTTCGTCGACCTAAGAACAAGAGGGAAGAAAGAAGAAGTTTGGCCTTCATCGAAATCTAGTGTACCAAAGGATGAATACATGGGATGTATTTATAGCCTTATGGTAGATGTCAAGATTGCTATAGTAACCGATGTGGGATTCTATAGTTTTCGGCCAAACACAAGCCCAAAAGAGGATTCCTAAAACCTTCTCTTGACTTGTTAACTTTTCTTCATATCCCGTTGACATTTAATGACCGATAATCAAAACTCGTCAAATATTAAATATCATTAAGTATTTATTTCGTGATCAAATAATTAAATATAACATTTTATATATTAATTATTTATACATTGATTCTCATACGTAATGTGTGCAATCCCAAGTCTCGAGTTCGAATCCGGTCATACATATATTAATAATTATCCATAAACCTTTCCGGGTAGTGAAAATGACAAGATTATTTCGACACGGCAATAAAATGGTGGTTTGATCTCAAATGACAAAACCATGCTGCCATAAAATGAAGAGTTGCTATATCAAAAGCACTTATCCTTTAGCTAGAAAAACTAAAATTACAGATTTCACAATATGACGGTTTAACATTGATTTTTGCGAGTGTTTTGAGCTTGTATAGTTGTATGTACAGCAAGCACTGCATCAAAGCGTGAAGAATGCATGATATCTTGAAAACAAAATGGGTGCGATTGAAATTGTGTCTGAGATAGCATATTAATGTAATTATGTTTGGAACTACAATATTTGTGTATTTATGTTTTAAATTGCAATGGTTTAACAAAAACTCAAAGAAATTGTGGCGAACTTTGTATTATTTCTTAGCCAAGATGAAGTAATAACATTTGCAACAAGACAAGTCTAGCTTGTTACATCCTCTCAGCGAAAAACATAAATGGGACCCCTAAATGATAACGAGAAAAGAAAATTACAAAACATATGCATCAGTAATAACTCGACATTGTAAAAGCATAATCTCTTGGATTGTTAGTAAGAGGCTTATCGGACAAGAAAAGTTGGTGCTTATTGGTTTTATCTATGTCATATATTCTTGACCGTTTCAAACTTATAGTAAGATAACACGTTATGATCATGGTATGAGAAGATAATAATTAGTTCGAGTTGAATGGGTCGGGCTAAATCATGGGTCAAATGAGTCATAAGTAAAACGATTTGGGTCTATCATTTTGATCCCCAACATTTGTTTTTTGTTTTTTTCCCTTTCTTTCATAATTTTTCCGTTTTCAATATAGAAGAGAAATCATTTACATATCAAAAGTTTACGCATATCAAAAGAATAAATTTAGTCACTCATTTTCTATCAAGAAAATGAAGGAGATTATTAATATAATAATTAAAATGCAATTATGTCTTGTAGGAAAGCGGTTACACTTTTATTTATAAAATCTAAATGACAATAAATAAAATTAACGATAAATAAATAATGTAAAATTAAATACAAACAAAATGTAAGCGGATAAGCGATAATTAAATAAAATAATAAAATAGTCAAAAGACTTACTTGATCACCAAATAAAGGCACGTGTTTAACACGCTTCCTTAAACAGATTCACCGTCATTTCCCGTGGTACAATGACCAAAAGCGAGAAGTTGTCTTGTCGAACTTAACTAAACCGCTAGGAATTTCATCTTAAGAAATGCGTATTCCTTACGTTGGAAATATATAATACTTATTGATTTGATGTGTGTTCAACCTATGGAATTAGGGCATCTATTTATACAAAATAGACTCTCTAAGTTTACTCATCCCATCGATGTGTGATGAAAACAATTCAAATTTCCTCTTTAAGCATGGTAAGAATGCTTAACTTTGAGACACGATATCTCATTCACATCAACTCTATTTTGGACACATAAAGGCTCATTCGAAGCTCTTTTCGAGGAGAACACAAACCTACAAACTATAACTTATATATATGACACATACATATAGATAATTGTGTACAAAGTTGGTCAAAAGTCACTTTTACCAACTATTTTACCAACAATCCCCACATGAATGGACATCGGTCGTAATAAACAAAAATTATGATGAAATTCCAATAGTTGAATCTTGCAAAGGATAGGTAGGTGTAACCCTTGAACCTTCCTTGTGAGATGCATTTAGTATCATAGATCCGAGTAGACGCGATGTCCTTGAACTCATAGTCGTGTTCGTTATGGTCATGAATACTAGCACGGTTCTGCAAGAGCTCTTAGGATTTGCGCCCCACAATTCCTTGAGCGACCCACTTCTCTCTTACATAGGTGATTTCATCTTGAATCATTAAAACATGTGCTTGCGATTTCCTCTTATTATGCTTTATGATTTCATCTTGAATCATAAAAGCCATATGTTTAACCTCTTAACAAGTCACATTTATTATAGGAATGGACTAGGAAGTTACAATATTAAGTAACTCTCCCACATTGATGTGACTTTTCCCACATTTATATGACTAAGTTGTCCTATTGAACCCATATCTTGGGATCTCCAGTTAACTGGGTTAGGTTTTCTTTCATATAAACTCATTCCTTTAGATGACTTACTAATTGTGACAACTGGTAAATTTCGAAAACTATTTTTAAATACCACACTACTTTAAATTTTAGCAAGTTAAACAATCGACTATAAACTCTTGATACTTTGCGAAGCATTCTGTTGTTAGACCTTGTTTGTGACTTTAGACTAGGCATTACTAGACCTCGGCACTAGGAAAAACCTAATAAATTGAGAAAACTTGAGAAAACCACTCGTCTAGTTTCCATAGGCATATTTATGACCGGTTTTATTGGAAAAACATAATTAAAACTATTGGCGCACTTGAGATGATCTTGTTAGACATTTAAAAGAAACATTTGAGCTCGGGAATATAGGAATCGGGGAACTTTAGAAAAATTACGGAATGGTCCTTGTGGTTTTGTTTGGCCGCGCCCCAACACACCCACTATTTTGAAAATATATCAATTTTTAAAGAGTAAAAATACAAAAATCATCCATGTGGTATATCATCACATCCCACACACACACAAACACAAAATATCATTATCATCAATTTCTCTCTCTCTCTTGGTAACCTAGCCGCCGGCCACCCAAAAACCCCACCACCACCATCACACCGCCACCTTCCACCTTACACCACCCACCTCAAAAGACTCCCCACTCTCCCCTCTTTTCGATCTACTAAGTCACGCGCCCTAAAACCCTCCCCCCACCTCTCGACATATACTCACACGCCACCACGACCTCACCACAACGCCACCACCAGTCTCTTTTTGTGTTGTAAACAAAGGTAGGTTAAAACCAATGAGTTTTAGCTCATCTTTATGGGTAACTCATGGTTGAGTCACGGGTTGACTCGGTCACATGTCGGGTTTGATATTAAAAACATGGGAAACGATTTCTTGATAAATAAAATGTGTTATAAACTTGTTGGTATCCGTGTTTGAGTCTTTTGTTGCGTCGTGTGTGTCGTGACAGCCGAACCGAGAGCTAGGCTCTCGGTGAGGGCTTGTTTGGTTTGCTTGTTATCATGGTCTTGATGTTTTATTTTTCTTGTTATTGTTATTGTTGGTTTCGGGTTCGGATGAAACCCTATATGGCGGAGATGACTTGGTAATATTGGATGTTGAAAATGGTTTTGTTTTGATGGTTGTCGAGTGGGAAAAACCCTCGAAAGGGGTTGGTTGTTTGTCGAAGGGAAGAGAGATCGAGACCCTTATGGTCTCGGTAACAAATTGGAGGATTGAAATGTGATTGTTGTTGTTGTTGCGTTTGGACGTAGGAATGAGAGGCGAGACTGATTGGTCACGGCTACAATTGGTTTGGTATTTTAGACTTGAAATAGGAATCGTTGTAGTGATGACGGAGGATAGGTTAGACGTGAGTCGTAGACGACCACGTGAAGTTGAAGTTGTGATATCGGTACTTGACATTATTGACTTATGATATACTTGTGAACTTTGCGCCAAGTCGGTGTCACGTTGACTTTTTAGTCATCTTTGACTCCGACAAGGTCGTGACATGGACTTTATTGATTATTGGACTTGATACAACTTAATAAGTCGAGAAGTAATGACTCGGACTTGTGACTCGAAACAAATAGTAACTCAAGTAACTATAACGATAACGATAACGATAACGTAAACAATAAATAATAAAAGGTTTTCATATTAAAAACAAGTATATTATACTTGTTATAAATTATTTTATTATATAATGGAAAAAGAGAAATGTACTAAATAACGAGGGAGTTACTTAATGTTTCGAGGGCACGCAAAACTAGAAGTGCCATAAATACTAATTGAATACCATTTATTTGCTTGTCACGGATATTTGGAGTTAATAAACTTAACTTACTTAACTAACAAACTTATTGGGTTGACGGATCGAGTAAGACCTCGTTAGTTTTGTCGGACGAGTTTAGTAATGACAACATATCCTACGATGCCCTAGGACGTGGTATAGTTTCGGAATAATAAGTAAGGAGAATATATCGTAAGGTTTATCGAATTGACGAATTCGATAAGTTTTGACAATATGTTCAAGAGACTTATTAGACTACAACTTGACACATAGCTTTGTTGTGATCTTTCTTTATTGAGTTCTTGAGTAAGGTGTTTTTACATGAATCTTGTTGAGTCGACACCACGCACACGCCGGATATCAAACACTAGAAAACTGTTTTGAGAAAGAGTTTTGAAAATAAAAAGCTGGATTATATTCGGGATTGGGAACTAGTGAATGGAGTCATAATCTAAGCAAGTCTATGATTTTAGGTAGTGCTGAGTTAGTAGTTGCTGATTCACGATAGTCGACACTCTTCTTGTTCTGTAGATTTTTGTGCTTTTTGTTGGACTAAGGTGAGTTTCATAGCCCCACTTTAATTCGTACTTTGCTTTATTTAATCTTGGGGTGAGAAAACATGCTCTTGTTTGACTAGACCGTTTATAAAGCGTGCTTTGCTTGCGCTTATTACATAGTTTAGGCTAAGGTTTAGCCTCACTTGATCTTGCCAATTGTTAGGTCTTTTATTCATGTTGTAGGTAGATCTATCGTGGTTGACCGCCCCGTCTTGGACTTGTTTTCCCGACTTGCCAGGGTGGCACCTGGATTTGTGGTTGTAAAATTTTTCATGACGTATAAGATCTTTGTTTAGGTTTAGGTTTTGGATATGATGGTTTCTTATGCTATGACTTACTTGCGTAATAAGAAATTTACTATTTGGTCCATATACTATGTTATTTACTTAAACCTATGAACTCACTTGCTTTTTCGACCTCTTTAGCATGTCTTTCTCGGTATTTGATATGTTAGGCTTGGGCGATTGATTTGGGGGCGCTTAGTTGTATTGGCATGGTCATGGATCTATTCGACTATGATGTTTATTTGGGACCGCTTTTATGAATTACCTTTAATGGGCTTACTCTCGTACTTTTGAATAAATGTAAAAATTAATTACTATCTTTGACAATGTTTTTATTTTATGGATGAGCTATTCTGTTTCGCTATACTTGTCTCGTGTACCAGTTCCCATAGCACCCCAATGCTAGTAAGTCTTCCGCTGAACCGTATTTTGGGGGTGTTACAGATTGGTATCAAGAGCCAAGGTTATAGAGAACTGGGTACTTATCAAAACCTAGACTATAACCACTTTTCAAAAATTGATCCAATGACCGCCGCGTGCCTGCTTGCCAAGCTGAAGCCTAAGGTTTAAGAGTTAAAACTTATGTGGTATTTAAATGCTATTATTTTTGTTGAATATCTGTGATATATTTATTCTTGGTAGAATTTGATATTTTTGGGATTTGCGTTAGTATGGGACGTTTTGTATTCACTGACCTCGTTAAAACACCATTGTCACAGCTATGCCTTCTTTCGATATCACCGAGGACATCCTTTCCGGCTCTCGACCAAGATCACCTATGTCGGGATGGACCCGAGAGACCCATATGTCATGGTAAGACATGCACCGCCATTGACACATGAGAATACTTGAGTCCTTCTTCATCTCGCCGTGGTTCTCTTGCTCTCTTATGATCGTTCACCGCACGATTACCTCACGGTTTCACACGACATATTGCTACACCTCACCCGATGACACTTCGCCGCACAACACACATATTCGTACGTTCACCTATCTTACCTTCTTTTCGCGTTATTCTTCACTCTCCTATGTCCCTTACACCCTCTACCTCTTCATTTCAAATACCTAGTGCATCATCTTCTACAACTAGTGATTCATCACCACCTTCATCTCCTGACTCTCTGCCTGCTCGAAGGCATCGACTTCTCATGTTGTATGAAGAAGAAGACCCCGAGGAAGATCCTCTAGAGGAGGAAGATTCCAAGGAAGATCCTCAAGAGGAGGAAGACTCGGGAGAGGAGTATTACGGGGAAGATGACCCTGAGGATGAGCCTTAGAAGGATGTTGAGCCTGAGCCTCAAGAGGAGGGCGAACCTGAGCCTTAGGGGATTATGAGGGATTTAGAGGAGTATGATTTTGAAGATGATGTCGATGAGCCTATGATAGGGCCTGCTTCCTTAGATTCAGAGGTGGATTGGGTTTATCCAGACTCTCATACTGGTGGTTCCACCACGGAGCACTTAGATGCGATGGCGACCCAGTTGGGCATACATGAGGATGCTCTTGAGGGTATTACGGAGCAGTTGGCGGGGGTGTCAGCAGAGCGATTGGGGAAGATTGAGAGTGATGTTAGCATGTTGATGGGAAGGTCTACCACCATGAGGAGAGATCTACAGAGGATGGATGATCGGGTAAGAGCAACAGACCGAACCCTTCAGACTGCTAGAGAGTAGGGGTGGCAATTCGGGTCGGGTTCGGGTTGGCGGGTTCGAGTTGTCAGGTTGGCGGGCCAGAAAATCACAACCCAAACCTGACCCATTTAAATCATCGGGTTAGCTATGTCAACCGTAACCTGTTTAGACATAACCCGAACCTAACCCATTTAACCCGTATATATACTTGGATTGGCGGGTTAAATAGGTTACACGGGTTGAATATATTAAACGGGTTGAATCGGTTCAGCGGGTTTCGGGTTGACCCATTTAACCCTTTTTTAATACACAAAAGTTGGCACATTACACGAGTTAAACAGGTTGTTGGGTTGACTGTTTAACACATTTAACCCGCATAATAAAATATAAATAATTTTGAGTTTATGAAAAAATCTTAAGCGGGTTGGCGGGTCGACTCGCTTATTTTATTCTCAACCCGAACTCGACTGTTTAATAAACGGGTTAGATAGGTCGACCCAAACCGACCGAAATCTATTTAGCACAACCCGAACTCGTTAATTTTCGTGTCGGTTTCATGTCGGGTTTCGTGTCGGGTCGAAATTGCCACCCTACTAGAGTATGATCGGTGATGTGGGCGTCGATCGAGACAGATTCTCAGGGCGCATACCTTATGAGGAGGAGTCATAAGGATGGTGTTGAGTTGGCTGCGATTAGGAGGAGGTTGGATGATCTAGAGCGTTCTTTCCGAGATCTTCATTTTGGACCATGAGTAGTAGTATGGGCTAGTGGTTTTGGTGTACCACTCCTTATCTATATGTATTTCCGTGTTCTCTCGTTATCGTTACTTTTTTTCGCTTTTCGTCATTGTATGGCTTGTACTTGAGAAACCTTGTTTTGAGTTCTATGAGATGTTATATGGCATTTTGGTTATGTTATGAGCTATGTTTTACCGATCGTTGTTGGTTGTTGGTGTGAAATTGTGCTCTCTTTTATTTCATCCGTCCTCGTATCTTTGTTACACTTCTATTATGATCTCAATATTCTCAAGTCTCTATGATCCGGATCAATGGCTCAAACTCGTAGGGCAACCGGAGCATGAGCGAAAGCTTTGCTGTGACTCACGCCATCGCATCGCCTGCAGGCCATCGTGGTCGATCTTACATTCGATTTTCTAATGATACGAACACCAATAACCAAGACAACAACAATCCGGTTGGTGAAAATCCGAATGTCGAAATACCTACTCCACAAACTCTCATGAATCGATTAAGCTTTGATCGATCAACTTGTGGCTCGGTGTAGTGAGATTCTTCGAGCCAAACCATCCAAATGCTACTGGTGGAACCCTTGACCTACTAGTAGTAACCGTGGTTGTACTTACAAGGAGTTCCAAAGTGTATGCCTCATTGAATACGATGATCTTGAGGAGTTGTTGTGTTGACGCATTGGTTGGAGAAGAAGGAAAATGTGTTTAAGGTTTGTAGCTGCGAGGAAGAATCAAAAGTGAAGTTTGCTTGTTCACTTTGAAGGTCGAGGCGTTGAGTTGGTGGAACAATTACCTCAAGTCTGTTGGTATCGATGTGGCTTGTGCTATGCCTTGGGAAGAGTTTAAGGCAATGCCGATTAAGAACTATTGTCCTCGAAACAAAGTTAAGAAGTTGGAGTTTGAATTCGGAATCACAAAGTGAAAGGCATCATCATACCGACTTCACGATCGTCGTTTCCAAGAATTGGCACTGCTGTGTCCTGAGATGGTCCGCACTGAGACGCTTAAGATAGAGCGTTACACTGATGGACTTCCACCGTCTACTAGGAATGATGTGATCTCTTCGAAACCCACTAATCTTCAGGAGACCATCACTTTGGCTCATAGCTTGATGGATTTGGTGATTCGCGACAATGCTGGGGGTAGATTTAATAACAAGAGGAAGTGGGAAGATCATTCGAAGGGAAAGTACCCTAACAAGCGACAGGAGACTGCTAAAGCTTACGTTATGGGGTATGGAGAGAAGAAGGCTGATATGTGTCTAATTACACATATATTTGTATTATATAAACCCACAAAAACAACAAAAAACACACAAATAACTCACAAAATGTTATAAATTCATTAAAATGTGTTTTATGTGATTCGGTACAAAAGATTGAAAACAAGTGAAAAAGCATGCAAGTTCAAACAATTGTCGTTTTCGGTCCACAGAGTTACACAAATTGGCAAAACTAGTCCCTAAATGTTTTAAATGAATGAAAAGTCAACTTAAGTCCTTGGGAAATCAAAATGTTCACAAAACATCCACGGATAAAAGTTTACACAAAATGGCAATTTTACCCTCGAGTTACAAAATTGGCAAAATGGTCCCTGGTATTCAAACTTGGAAATTTTACAAAATATACCCTTGTACTATGCATAAATTACAATTTGGAACTCTATTGATAACTTTTGGGGAAATTACAAAACAAGTCCCTCAAAAATCCAAATTTACATTTTAGGTCCTTTAAAGTTTTAAATATAAATAAAATACAACTTTTGGTCCTTGTGTAATTGTGTTATGGCAAGTTTGGTCCTCATATGAAGTTTGGAATAGTGGCATTTTCAATCCTTGAGGTTTGGATAATTTACATGTTTGGTCCTTGTGCTTAACTAAACAACAAACGGATCAAATACCAAATCCACTATCCAATCCAGCTGGCCCAACCTTTGGCCCATGACCCGACCCCTTTGATATTAACCCATCGGTCAACAAAAGTCAAAAACTGACCCACGCGCGCCCAAAACAGCTAGCACTGTAGCTCTACCTCTTCCACCCCTGATTCTTCAAAACCAGTCATGGTTTTCACACCTTTTTCTCACCCCTTCCTTACCTTGTCCCCTCCACCTCCACTAACACCCAAATATCCTTAATTGATTGAACCAAACCCATTAATGTTCTAAACCTGCTAAAGAGAAAAATGGCGCCAAAAATCCACTTGGGCGGTTCGATAATTTTGCCGATCCAATGGTGAAGATGAAGTGGGATAGAATCGGAGATATCATGAGAGTCTAAAAGTCTATAAAGGGTGAGAAGAAACATGGTATCAAGCCAAGTAGTGTAATTTAGTTTTAGTTTAAGTCGTTTTAAGTTTTTAAGTTTTCCAAAGGTATTTCAAATATTTCAAGTACTTTGTAATCATATTTCAAGATATTTTAAACCTATTCTCGGTTTAAATTTCGGTTGTTAAGTCTCATTTCAAGATTATGTAATTTTCAAGTTCGAATTCTCAAAAGTATTTGAAGGTTATTATCAGTTGATGTTATTGCTTCTTAAGCTTTTATAAGCTCTTGACACAGCTTATAAGCTATTGTAAACTTTAAGAAACCAATTTTATTTAACAATTTCAAAATTCAAGAAAAATACTAGAAAATTAGTGGAAATTCTAAAATCAATGAATTTGGTGAAGAAGACTGAAGCATGGTGATATTTGAATTGATTTTGGTTTAGAGCTTAGTGGTAAGCATATAGGAATGATCCTCAGTTCTCAGTTCTATGTTTTATGCTTGAAATCAATCTGTAAGCAATTTTCTTAAAATTTACATTTCCTAGTTTTAGTACTTGAACCTTATTAATTCTAGTTTAGTCTTGTATAAATTTAGTTAATATCAGTTATTTAATAGATTATTTGGCTTAAAAACTTGTTTTAAAGTTTAAAACTCCAAAACAGTTTAGTATAAGGATGTTTGGATTAGCTTAGTTAATGGTGTTAGAAGCTAGGCGTGATATTGCTTGTTGTTGTTTTGTGTTAGTTTAGTTCTATATAGCCCGGTCAAACAATAAAATCAAGTGCTTATTCAATAAAAAGTCAAAATCAAGTTTAATATCATATTGGTAGTTAAGCATTAAGAGTTTAAATTGCAATTCTCATCAAAGTAGTTAACAACTTGTTAAAATAGCTTAAATCAGGTCTTAATATAGTCTAATATAACATATTCGGTCAATTAGAGGTAATCAAAATTCACATAAGTCAACCCTTTCATTTTGTCAAAAGTCAAATTTTCATTTGGGTCGTTTTTGAATAAAATAGATCATTTCTTGTGTGTTTATTAGTGAGATTCAGCTTATAAGCTTTTGGATTATTAAAGTTTAGTTGCTTAACAAAATTAGAAAAATAATAGTTTACTTATTATCAGCTTATATAGTGCTTATTTTATAGCTTGTTGTGAGTACCTTGTCTGAAAAGCTCCCCTGTAGACAGATTTGGTACCTTGTTTCATAAGCTCTTAGAGAGCTTATTTGTGATCATTAGCTTATGTAACTTAGCTTTTTGAGAAGCTCTCCTAGCTGTCTAAATATTCCAGTTTTCATTTTTCCAATTTTAGCTTATTTACCTAGCTCGCTAAGTGCTTTTTGTTTGTCCCATTCCATTCAAAGAGTTCAAACCAATCGGTGATTTTCAAACATTTTCATAAGCTCATTAAAAGCTCTCTGGTGGTCAAAATAGTGAGAACTTTAGCTTTTGGAAAGCTCAATTGGTTAGCTTGTTAGTTCTTGCATTTGTTTTCATTTCATAACTTATTCAAGTGCTTAAAAAGTAGCTAGAAGGTGCCTAGTGATTTTAAAGAGTGTACTGTGTAACAGTGTTTAGCTTTTGCTTATTTGTGCTTATTAAGTGCTTATTTCTAGTTATTGTGCTTATTCAGTGTTCACATTAGTTTATAATCATTAGTATTAGCTTATTTCAATCGGTCTTTGCTCATTAACTAGCTTATTAATCAACTTAGCTTAAAACTTGAGCTTATTTCATTTTCTCTTGCCACTGTTGAGATTTTAGGCTTATTCAGTGCTTATTAGTGTTTTTCATAAAGAGTTGTAGTTATAAAAAGTGCTTATCTCATTGTGTTTAATAAGTTTGTAAAAAGAAAAATCGAAAAAAAATAGTTAGCAAAAAGGCATTGTTGGGACTCGAACCCACGCCACTCATTCACACACACGCGCTACCGTTTGCCCTTGGGACTTGTCTCAGTTTTGTTTTGCACAATTAAACCTATAACTACCTTTTGTTTCTTTAAGCTCATACGATCAATTTAGCTTATTTCCAGCTTATTCTTTATAGCTTTTTCAGTTTTTGTATTTTTTATAAAATTGTATTAGTATTAAGTATTTTACAAAAGTTTCAGATTTTTCTCATTAGTTTTAGTATTTTTAAACATTTAATTAGTGTAAAATCTTATTTAATTCATAATAAAAATATAAAAGTCAAAAAATATAAATCTTTTTCTAAAATTTTCTTTATCATATATTAAGTAAGAAAATTGATTTTACATTCATAGGCCTTTTATTTCATAAATTTTACGTTTTATCTTGCGCTCCAGCATAATTTTCGTAAGTAACGCTCGTTTTCATTTTAAACAACGTTTTTAGGTAATTTAAGTTTACGTTTTAGTTAAAATAGTTTATTTAAGTCATTTTATTTTATAAATCACAAAAACATCATTGTAAAAATAGTGATAGCGTTTATTTAATATATTTTAACTTTTTAATTTTCTTAATTTGTATTTAAGTCGCTTTAATGTATAAACTTTTTCAGTAGTGTAGTTATCCATCAATATCCTTTCTGATCACTATCCTTAGTGATCACTCTATCGTCTGATCAAGCGTTTACACACCATTGAGTCTCCGTGGGACTTAACGACGGGAATTCATTGTATTCTCCAGGACTTCATTGCATTTGTGTCTGAACTGTTTTAAGCCTGTTACGGTTAGCCATTCACAAGTGGCTAGCTTGTGTGATTAAGCTTGACTGTTCAGCACAGATCAAAGGCATATGCCGAAAATCAACCCTACTATAACCGTTGTAAGCTTAATCATCAAGGACAGTGTACCGTGGTGTGTCACTCATGTTCAAAGGTTGGACACCTGGCTAGAGACTGTAAGTCTAAGACTCTTGCTATGGTTCAAGAAACCCCTGAGTCGGATAGGAAGGCTAATGTTACTTGTTTTGGGTGTGGGAAGAAGGGACACTATAAGAATGAGTGTCGAGAACCGTGGAATCGTGAGAACCAAGGAAGTGGAGGAAGCCAAGCGAATCGTGGAGTGGCAACCAGGGAAATCAGGGTACTGGGAATCAGTAGAGTAACACTGGAGAAGTTCGAGGAAGAGCGTACACGGTTAAAGAAAAGGGATTCAAAGAGGACCCGACTGTTGTTACGTGTACGTTTCTTCTCAATAACCCTTACGCTTATGTTTTGTTTGATACTAGTGCCGATAGGAGTTTTGTGTCCACTACATTTAGCTCTATGCTTGATAAGATCCCTATTGCCCTAGATTTTTCGTATGATATCGAGTTAGCCAATGGTAACATGGAAAGGGTGAACACCATAATCATAGGTTGTACCCTGAATCTTCTTAATCACCCATTCAACATCGATCTCATTCCTGTTCCATTAGGTAGCTTCGATGTTATTATAGAAATGGATTGGTTGTCTAAGTATCGTGTTGCCATTCTCTGTGAAGAAAAGATCGTGCGTGTGCCATACGGTACCGAGATCTTGACTATATACGGAGACGGTAGTACTCGAGGGAATTCGTCTAGACTAAATATCATTTCCTGAACCAAGACTCAGAAGCAAATAGAGAAGGGAAGTATCCTATTTCTAGCCCAGATCTCGAAGAAGAAGAGCAAGGAAGAAGAAGGGAAACGGTTAATAGACGTACTGGTTGTTCAGGATTTTCCCGAAGTATTTCCCAAAGACTTTCCTGGGCTACCGCCAACTAGACAAGTTGAATTCCAAATCGATTTAGTGCCAGGAGCTGCTCCCGTGGCACGAGCCCCGTATCGATTAGCCCCTTCGAAGTTGGAAGAACTGTCGAAGCAGTTATCCGAATTGGCTGAGAAAGGATTCATCAGACTAAGTTCCTCGCCCTAGGGAGCTCCAGTCTTGTTTGTCAAGAAGAAGGACGGATCTTTTCGCATGTGCATCGACTACAGAGAGTTGAATAAGCTAACTGTGAAAAATAGATATCCCTTACCTAGGATCGATGATCTTTTTGATCAACTCCAAGGATCGAGTGTCTTCTCAAAAATCGATCTGAGATCCGGGTATCATTAACTCCGTGTCCGAGAAGATGACATACCAAATACCGCGTTCCGAACTCGTTATGGGCACTATGAGTTTCAGGTTATGCCTTTTGGGCTAACCAATGCTCCGGTTGTGTTCATGGACCTCATGAATCGAGTGTGCAAACCCTTCTTGGATAAGTTTGTGATAGTATTCATAGACGACATCCTAATCTACTCAAAGAACTCGGAAGAGCTTGAAGAACACTTGAGACTGATCCTAAAGCTACTCAAGGAGGAACAGCTTTATGCGAAATTCTCTAAATGCGAGTTTTGGATTTCGACCGTACAATTTCTGGGTCATGTGATCGATAGTCAGGGTATTCACGTAGATCCCGCCAAGATCGAGTCCATTAGAGATTGGGCTACTCCTACGACCCCGACTGAGATACGTCAATTCTTAGGACTTTCTGGATATTACCGTCGATTTATCGAAGGTTTCTCCAAGATAGCAAAGCCTCTGACCACATTGACTCAGAAAACGGTAAAGTATACTTGGGGAAAGGACGAAGAAGAAGCGTTTCAACTGCTGAAGGAGAGATTGTGTAGTGTACCTATATTGGCTTTGCCTGAGGGAAGCCAATATTTTGTGGTGTACTGTGATGCCTCACATAAGGGTTTAGGAGCTGTGTTGATGCAGAGAGAGAAGGTCATCGCCTATGCCTCTCGACAAATCAAAACCCATGAGAAGAACTACATGACCCATGATTTGGAGTTGGGAGCTATCGTGTTTGCACTGAGAATTTGGAGGCATTATCTTTATGGCACAAAGTTTACTGTGTTTATTGATCATAAGAGTCTTCAGCATATCTTGGACCAGAAGGAGCTGAACATGAGACAGCTTCGTTGGTTGGAACTGTTGAGCGATTACGACTGTGAGATACGCTACCATCACGGTAAAGCGAATGTCGTTGCTGATGCTCTTAGTCGGAAGGAAAGAGCACAACCGCTTAGAGTCAGAGCTTTAGGAATGACTATCAATTCTCCGTTACCTGCCCAAATTCTTGCGGCTCAAGCCAAAGCCGTCAAAGAAGATAACCGACCTTACGAAAATCTCTACGGTATGATCGAGAGTGAGAACGGTTTCATGAAACGTTCCGATGGCACTCTATGCTATCAAGGAAGGATTTGTATTCCACGTTATGGAGATATACGTGAGTTGATTATGCATGAGTCGCATAAGTCAAAGTATTCCATTCATCCTGGTTCCGATAAGATGTACTACGATATGAAAAAGTTGTATTAATGGCCGAATATGAAGGCAGAGATCGCCACTTATGTCAGCAAGTGTTTAACCTGTACCAAGGTTAAAGCCGAGCATCAAAGACCCTCCGGTATACTTACTCAACCTGAGATCTCGGAGTGGAAATAGGAATGCATAACCATGGATTTAATCACTAAGGTTCTGAAAACTTCTAGCGGTTATGACGCTATCTGGGTTATTGTCGATCGCCTCACTAAATCAGCTCATTTCCTACCGATCAAAGAAACCGATAGTATGGATACTCTTGCTCGTCTGTATGTGAAGGAGATCGTTGCGCGTCATGGAGTACCAATTTCTATAATCTCTGATCGTGATAGTCGTTTCACTTTAAATTTCTGGCAATCACTTCAAAGGGCCCTAGGGACGGATCTAGATATGAGTATTGCATATCATCCCCAGACAGATGGCCAAAGTGAAAGAACCATTCAAACGCTGGAGGACATGCTACGCGCATGCGTCATCGATTTCGGCAATGGTTGGGCTAGACACCTTCCATTGGTGGAATTTTCTTACAATAATAGTTATCACGCGAGCATCAAGGTTGCACCATATGAGGCACTCTATTGTCACAAGTGCCGATCACCGATCTGTTGGGCAGAAGTTGGGGATTCACAACTTACTAGTCTCGAACTTATCCACGAGACTACTGAGAAGATCGTTCAAATCAAGATTAGAATGCAAGCTGCTCGCCATCGTCAGAAGAGCTACGCCGATAAGTGGAGAAAACCTCTCGAATTCCAAGTGGGAGACAAGGTTATGCTGAAAGTCTCATCATGGAAAGGTGTAATCCATTTCGGTAAGCGTGGAAAGCTTAACCCTTGTTATATTGGTTCATTCAAAGTCCTTGCTAGGATTTGCCCTGTGTCTTACAGACTCGAGCTACCGCCAGAACTTAGCAGCATCCACAACGTTTTCCATGTATGTAATCTAAAGAAGTGTCTTGCGGACGAAACAACCGTCATCCCTCTGGAAGAGATCTAGATCGGCTATCGTTTGAACTTTATCAAGGAACCTATTGAGATCATGGACCGTGAAGTCAAGCGGCTTAGGAAAAGTCGTATTCCTATTGTTCTAGTCCGATGGAACTCCCGAAGAGGTCCTGAGTTCACGTGGGAACGTGAAGACGAATTCAAGCGAAAATACCCTCATCTCTTTCCTACCTCTGTGATTAATTCGAAGGGAAACTCTTAGTCGGGGTGACTGTGACAACTGGTAAATTTCGAAAACTATTTTTAAATACCACACTACTTTAAATTTTAGCAAGTTAAACAATCGACTATAAACTCTTGATATTTTGTGAAGCATTCTGTTGTTAGACCTTGTTTGTGACTTTAGACTAGGCACTACTAGACCTCGGCACTAGGAAAAACCTAATAAATTGAGAAAACTTGAGAAAACCACTCGTCTAATTTCCATAAGCATATTTATGACCGGTTTTATTGGAAAAACATAATTAAAACTATTGGCGCACTTGAGAGGATCTTGTTAGACTTTTAAATGAAACATTTGAGCTCGTGGATATAGAAATCGGGGAACTTTAGAAAAAATTCGGAATGGTCCTTGTGGTTTTGTTTGGCCGCGCCCCAACACACCCAACATTTTGAAAATATATTAATTTTTAAAGAGTAAAAATACAAAAATCGTCCATGTGGTATATCACCACATCCCACACACACACAAACACAAAATATCATCATCATCATCAGTTTCTCTCTCTCACTTGGTAACCTAGCCGCCGCCACCCCCACCACCACACCGCCGACCTCCACCACAACACTCACCTCAAACGACTCCCCACTCTCCTCTTCCGATCTACTACTTTGCAAAAACATCCTCCCCACCTCTGTTCACTCATGCGTAATCACCACAAGGTAGGTAGGTAAAACCCACGACTTTTAGCTCGTCTTCATGGGTAACTCGTGGTTGAGTCACGAGTTGACTCGGTCACATGTTGGGTTTGATATTAAAAACATGGGAAACGATTTCTTGATAAATAAAATGTGTTATAAACTTGTTGGTATCCGTGTTTGAGTCTTGTGTTGCGTCATGTGTGTCGTGACAGCCGAATCGAGAGCTAGGCTCTCAGTGAGGGCTTGTTTGGTTTGCTTGTTATCATGGTCTTGATGTTTCATTTTTCTTGTTGTTGTTATTGTTGGTTTCGGGTTCGGATGAAACCCTATATGGCGGAGATGACTTGGTAATCTTGGATGTTGAAAATGGTTTTGTTTTGATTGTTTTCGAGTGGGAGAAACCCTCGAAAGGGGTTTCAGTTTGGTTGTTTGTCGAAGGGAATAGAGGTTGAGACCCTTATGGTCTCTGCAACAAATTGGAGGATTGAAATGTGATTGTTTTTTTTGTTGCATTTGGACGTAGGAATGAGAGTCGAGACCGATTGGTCACGGCTACACTTGGTTTGGTATTTTGGACTTGAAATGGGAATCATTGTAGTAATGACGGAGGATAGGTTAGACGTGAGTCGTAGACGACCACGTGAAGTTGAAGTTGTGATATTGGGACTTGCCATTATTGACTTATTATATACTTGTGAACTTTGCGCCAAGTCGGTGTCACGTTGACTTTTTAGTCATCTTTGACTCCGACAAGGCCGTGACATGGACTTTATTGATTATTGGACTTGATACAACTTAATAAGTCGAGAAGTAATGACTCGGACTTGTGACTCGAAACAAATAGTAACTCAAGTAACTATAACGATAACGATAACGTAAACAATAAATACTAAAAGGTTTTCATATTAAAAACAAGTATATTATACTTGTTATAAACTCTTTATTATATAATAGAAAAAGAGAAATGTAATAAATAACGAGGGAGTTACTTAATGTTTCGAGGGCACGCAAAACTAGAAGTGCCATAAATACTAATTGAATTCCATTTATTTACTTGTCACGGATATTTGGAGTTAATAAACTTAACTTACTTAACTAACGAACTTATGGGTTGACGGATCAAGTAAGATCTCGTTAGTTATGTCGGAAGAGTTTAGTAATGACAACATATCCTACGATGCCCTAGGACGTGATATAGTTTCGGAATAATAATTAAGGCAAATATATCGTAAGGTTTATCGAATTGACGAATTCGATAAGTTTTGACTATATGTTCAAGAGACTTATTAGACTACAACTTGACACATAGATTTGTTGTGATCTTTCTTTATTGAGTTCTTAAGTAGTGTGTGTTTACATGAATCTTGTTGAGTCGACACCGCGCACGCGCGGATACCAAACACTAGAAAACTGTTTTGAGAAAGAGTTTTTGGAAATAAAAACTGGATTATATTCGGGATTGGGAACTAT
The DNA here is from genome assembly GCA_022545495.1 of Chrysanthemum lavandulifolium. Taxonomy (NCBI): domain Eukaryota; kingdom Viridiplantae; phylum Streptophyta; class Magnoliopsida; order Asterales; family Asteraceae; genus Chrysanthemum; species Chrysanthemum lavandulifolium. The sequence goes on from CM040242.1 coordinate 191,149,894, forward strand.
TGAATGAAGTCATAATCTAAGCAAGTCTACGATGTTAGGTAGTGCCGAGTTAGTAGTTGCTGATTCCTGATAGTCGATACTCTTCTTGTTCCTGTTGATTCTTGTGCTTTTTGCTGGACTAAGGTGAGTTTCATAGCCCCACTTTTATTTGTACTTTGCTTTATTTAATCTTTGGGTGAGAAAACATGCTCTTGTTTTGACTGGACCGTTTATAAAACTATGCTTTGCTTGCGCTTATTACGTAGTCTAGGCTAAGGTTTAGCCTCACTTTATCTTGCCAATTGTTAGGTCTTTTATTCATGTTGTAGGTAGATCTATCATGGTTGACCTCCCCGTCTTGGACTAGTTTGCCCGACTTGCCAGGGTGGCACCTGAATTTGTGGTTGCAGAATTTTCCATGATGTATAATATCTTTGTTTTGGTTTAGGTTTTGGATATGATGGTTGCTTATGCTATGACTTACATGCGTAATAATAAATTTACTATTTGGTCCATATACTATGTTATTTATTTAAACATATGAACTCACCAGCTTTTTGCTGACCTCTTTAGCATGTCTTTCTTAGGTATTTCATATGTTAGGCTTGGGCAGTTGATTTGGGAGGCGCTTGGTGGTATTGGCATGGTCATGGATCTATTCGACTCTGATGTTTATTTGGGACCGCTTTTATGAATTACTTTTAATGGGCTTACTCTCGTACTTTTGAATAAATGTAAAACTTAATTACTATCTTTGACAATGTTTTTATATTATGGATGAGCTATTTTGTTTCGCTATACTTGTCTCGTGTACCAATTCTCGTAGCACCCCAATGCTAGTAAGTCTTCCGTTGAACCGTATTTTGGGGGTGTTACACTAACTAACTCTCTGCTTAAGCCTTTCATTAGCGGATCCACAATGTTATCCTTTGACTATACATAGTCAATCGTGATAACTCTAGTTGAGAGTAGTTGTCGCACCAATCAATCAATGTCTATGATGGATATGTCTCGACTTACCATTTTACATCGTGATATGAGCTATGTCAATTTCCAATTTGACTATCACACTTTATTCAGATGGTCGTTACCGATTTATGCCATCTTGGTATGTCCTCTACGAATTAACGCATATATCTGCATATTCTATAAATTTATCTCAAATGATAAATTCAAATTCCATCATAGATTTAGCTATAAAAGTTTGTTTGAAATACTTTCAAGATTTCCAAGACACAGCTTCCCACGTAGAATCAATACATCCGCTCTAGTGAATCTAGATTCTTTTATGTAAGAATCCATATTTGCATTACTCTATCATTAGATAGCAGTTGGATATCTTCCAAAGTGCAATATCGTAAGTATCATAGTACTTGTGTGATAGTATTCAAATGGTCATCACTTGAATTACTAGTATATTTACTTAACTTGATTATAACTTCTAAATCAAGTCCCACACATGTCATTAGACACATAAGATGCCCAATATTCTCTGAGTGTTCAAAATGGGCAACACCTCTACCTCTATTATAAATAGATTTAAAAAGATGTCGTTGGAGTTCTAGCTAGGCCGGAATCCCCCACATTGAACCTCTCAAGAATAGTGTCCTTATGTTAGGACTTATAAAATCCATGCAGAAGTGTCGGTCACCCCAACATATGTTTAGCATATTACAGCTCGTAGACATAATATTATATTAGTTAGATTATTAGTAGTATTAGTAACACCATGGAAGAAGGACGGGTCTTTACCCACTGTATGCCTGATCCACAGCCTGAAGGAGGGTGTAGTCATTTGTATAAATAGCCCTCTCCCCACAAAGGAGAGGGTTGGATGTTCTCTTACTAATCTAACCTTTCATTTGGATTTCATCTCTCTAGAACATCTCACTTTCTCTCTCTAGAACTCACTCTATACGCCCTTATTGTGTGATTCATTATGTGTTTGTAAAAACCAATATCTAACAATTGGTATCAAGAGCCAGATGAGCATAAGGACGAAGTTCACATGAAATTGTATGAAGCTCTCCAGGAATCTATCAAGCATAAGGACGAAGTTCACATGAAACAGATAGGCATAAGGACGAAGTTCACATGAAATTGTATGAAGCTCTCCAGGAATCTATCAAGCATGATAATCATTTGCAGTTCTTGGAAGATATTCATGAAAGGGAGGGAAAGAAGAAAAGGAGAGTGGTTATGCTTGAATCCACCACCTCCTCCTCCTCCAACTGGTGGTGCTGGGTTGTATGGAATAGGTGGATCGTCTGGAACTGTTGAAACTCAAAGGACAAATCCACCGACACCACCACAAAAACCTTCTAATCAATCTGGTTCATCTGCCGGTCAAGGATCTCAAAAGACATCTGCAGCATGGACTACAACTGACTCCCGATTCACACCTACTTTCACCAAAATACCAGAAGAGCAGGCAATGAATGAAGAGTCCTATGTTGTTCAAGAATCAGATTCAAAGGATGATGATGCCTCTACAAAACACATTCCCAAGCCTTCAGGTGAAGAAGATTGGTGGAATGCATACATAGGAGGAAAACGCATCAAATCATCCCGGATTACACCTTCTAAAGACATGACTCAAAGCTGGTGCCCCGAAGAACAACCTGAACCTACTGAACCATCATGGGCCATTCCAGAGTCCGATTTGACTATCCCTGACAATAAATGGGTAACCACCATTGTAGCCAATGATAACGCTACATGCGTCGTTCGGGGTCAAAGGAACTTCCTTTTCGTCAAGCAAGTTTTTCAACACCCTAGGCAGTGAACCTAATCGTTGTAGTGTAGTATTAGGGTAAGCCACGGAATTGATATCGCTCTCTGGGGAATAGGAATGCTAGTGAGAAGTTACTACGCTAAGGTTGGGGTTGAGGAAGATTATTTTTTATCTTTTATGTTTTTTAGGAAATGGAAAGGTCACGAATCTCGGGTTTGGATTTGGGGTTGGTATTTCTAACGATTACTCTACTTATCTAATTGTCTAATCTAGTGGTGTATGTAGTCTATGTCTAATTATTGTGTGCTCGTATGATGATTTAAAGATGTGTTTACTTAGGTTTTATTACTCCTTAATTATCTCCTATTGATGGTTGAATTGTCACGTCCTTATTCTTAATCGCGTTGTGTGTCTAAGGTCGTAGGGTATGCGTTTATCCCTAACTCTTTGAAACTACCAAAGGGTTTCGCCTACAAAATCTCTAGGATTTATAAACTTTAACTCTAAGATACTCTTCGGATGGTTTAGCCTACAACAACTCTAGGTATTATAAACTAAGGTTCACAAAGATTAATCAAGCATTAACTACACAACGGATGACCTATCGTATTACTAGATCATTAAAAATTAAGATAAGAGACAACCAATCAATATTCAATAATTAAGTTTCATATTCCCTAAGCAAACACACAAGTAAATTAGCCGGACATGGGGAACATGCAAGCATACAAACAAGTAATTGAAGGCATAATTAAATTAATGAAGTAAAACACTTATCTTAATGTAAGATAGGGTTTGGAACCCTAAAAGACTGTACAAGACAGCCTTGGTTCGGTTTAGGTTCTTACTCCAAAAGACTACACACTGAAAACTAAAAAAATTCGGATTATATATATAAGATTACATATGCGACGACGTCACCCTTTGATTTGCGACGCCGTCGGGTAGCCGTTATTAGGGTTTCGTCTTGGCCACGTTAGTCTTGGCGACGGCGTCACCTTATGCTTGTGCGACGTCCCTTCGCCTCGACGTCGTTTGGATCAAATCTAGGTCATCCGAGTCATGACAACCTACTCTTTTAAAACCCGACACCGTCACTTGTAAATAAGCAATTTGGCTACCGAGCCATCACAAAAGTGATGCGACGTCATGAGATAACACCGACGCCGTCCCTTCGCTTTAGCACCGAGTGTCTCGATTCTTGACTTTGGCCATTTTCTTCGATATTCGCGCCTTTTCGTCCGAATAAGTGTCATTCCAAAGATTTTGCCATCAAGATACCTAAAAGTGAAAAGGAACGATATTAAGTAATAACGGATACAAAAGTGATCAAATAAGGGCTTAAACGACCCTCAAAAGGTACATTTTAAACCTTATCAAATATCCCTACACTTGGTATTTGCTTGTCCTCAAGCAAATGTGCTTTTAGCCAATTAATTTATAAGTTAGGGTCATGAAGCATTGGTTTAGAACAATCCACAACACATATAAGCCCAAGAAAGTCATAACAAGCACGGAAATTACATACTAGCACCTCACATGGGGTGTTTGGATACTCACATCTCTCGGTGTATATGAAATATAACAAGTTGGAAATGGAAGATAAACACTCATTAACCGGTCATAGTACATAGATTACCATAGGCTTGAGACTAGATCAAACCTCCATCGCTTTGGCGTAAGCACCTAGGAAAGACTATCAAAGAGGTCTTTTAAAGGGTTGTAATGTTAGGCTTACGGTAGGGAAACAAAGGGTTTGGTGGGATAGGCTATTTAGTGGTGGCAAGTCAAAAATCTTTATGTTACAAGAATGCGAAGAATGGCGTTGCTAAGCCAAGACTCGACACTCTAGACTCTAGATAACTGAAACAAACAAACCTAATTTAAAGATAGATGTAGGATGGTAGCTCGTATTTTTTTTTCAACACTCTATTTTTTCTTTTTCTATTTTTTTTCGATTTTTTTTTCGTACACTTTTACTCTACCATCCTCTATGATAACATCAAAATGATGGGGATTTATAGGCACATCCCTACACTTGAGTTTTTATTACTCTAATCACTAATTTGACCCGAATTGAAAAGATCAAAACACTTGGAGTACATTATTATGCAAATAAAGGAATTTGAATTTAACGCTCCTTCCGTCATTTCATAAACTTTAACTTTTCCCATGAGTCCCAATCGTCCCAAAGCTGTGTACAAAGGATATGACTCGACTTAGCAACTTATGCAAGCAACTAGATAATTGAACTAAGGGTTTATTATGATAACAATAATGCACTAAAAGTGAGTGCATACAAGGTAGGCTAAGGCGATTTGGGTGTACATTTGGGGTGGGGTGTAAACAATGTCTTCATTGATATTCGGAAAACCAAACATCACGAGAACCGCGAAAAGGATAGGCTCGAGGGTTAAATAGGGGTATCGTGTACTAAAGATGAGTACAACGCAAAGGTGCGGGGAATTACTCAACCGATGTGGAAGAAGTAATTATATTACGGTATTAAACAAGGGTTATCCTAATGCCTCTTATCATTTAGTTATTCCTAACTACACAAGTGTAGTCTTACTAGCGATCTCGGGATGCATCACAAAGCAAGTTCTAGAATCTATTATACTACCGGTTCGAGACACTAAGCATTAAAGATGAATGCTTTAATTCCTACTAATCTAAGGCGATCCTCACATTTTGGGTGGAATTTAAGTGGTAAAGGGTTTTTTTGTGCTAGTCATATAACTTCCTATCCATGAGACGCTTTATTAAGACTAATGGCCCACTCCTATATGTCATGAAATGTTTTTAATTTGGTGCCAAAATTACCCTAACTGACATTTTCTCATGGTTTATTACACAAATGCAATTGGACAAAGCAAACATTCAAGGATAAGCATAGTTTCAAAGTTCTCGTTTTATTTTCCCTCCCTACACTTAAACTGAACATTGTCCCCAATGTTCCCCGAAAGTATCAAAGCTATGATAATGGAAGGTAATAAAAGATAAAAGAAACTAGTACTCCCCTGATTAGCTCGGTAGGATCCGTGTAAAGTGGTGGTTACATTCTTCAAGAAGAACGTTTGCGTGAAAAGCTCCTTCTCATCTTATGTATCTTCTTCTTGATAAATTAAACCTGCACACTTGAAGAAAACAAACGAAACCTTTGCGTAAAATCGGCGGCAATAATATACATAGGACTCTACTAAACTAGGATATAATGCTTGTGGAATGGATGTTTATGAATTTATGGAAAATTAAGACCGAAAATTCCAAAAATTATAAGTAGCTCGTAAAACGAGAAAAAGTAATCGATTGTTTTGCTACTTCTCGACGCCAAAGTTGCGATCCCGACAAAAAGCGGTCTCATTTTCGGAAAAATTCGGAAAATTTACATCTTTAGAACTGGAAAATTTCACGCAAAACATCCATTATGACTCGATACAAGCATTTGACTCAAACAAACACACATGTATATCTTTTAATTAATTGAAATTCTCATGTTTACGTTTCTTTTGAAAACGTGTGTAATCCTCCCTACACTTATCCCTTATGTAAAATACCTTTATATGTAATTAAGACGAGGTTAAAGATAAAATAAAGCATTTTTACAAATTTAAACATGAGAATAAACAATCAATAAAAGATATATGACACAAACAAGCAAACAATTAAGCATGGGTTGCCTCCCACGAAGCGCTTTTCTTTATTTATGAGTCTTGTAGCTAGACTCGTAGTCGCGCCCTACATTGGTCTCGTGCACGCCACGCGCCCATACCCAAGCCATTCTAATGTTCTCTCATCCTTTTGTAATCGCCTCCTAACTCTAAGCGGCTTTTGTAATACCTCTTAGTTTTCTCATATGGGTACCTAAGTCCACTTTTCTTATCCCTTTCACTAAGCAATGGAATAGGGGTCATTCTATTACACGCCTCAATATCCTTGTGTTTAAACCTAGGATGAGCACGTGGCATTTAGTAGACAAAGTCTTCAACTTTATCGTAGAATGTAATTAAACCATCAATCATCCGTTCATTCAACCGAGTCATTCTCTTAAAAGGTTTTCCAAAATTACTTGAGTGAGGTCCTTATGAATAAATTCTCCTAAGTTTTCTAAGATCATGAACTCTACCAAATAAGCAAAACTTCCAACAAACACATGCAAATGAGTGATCGCTTCAACAACATTGTTCCTTGATAAGTTAACTCATTGACCTTGATTTTATTGTATAGGTTCCTTGAGATTAAGTTTAAAGGCAAGAACGAATTCAAGTAAGCATCGAACCCTTCTAATCCTATTTTGCAAGGGAATTGCATGTTAAAGGGACCATCTTTCTCAATTCTACACCTAGGATCAAAATATTGGGAGGGGTCTTCTTCCATTTCAAAACTAACTTCATCAATGACCTCCCCGTTGTCAAGTGCTTCACCATAATCAAATTCCCCATCGGAATCTGAGTCATAGAAAGGACTTTGTTGTTGCCAATTTATCTCATTATGCCCTAGGTGATTTCCAAAGTGGTGAACGGGTGAAGGGTTTTGTGGGATCATGCTCTCAATTTGGGATTGGGAACGGGTAGTGAAGAATCTTGACGGAAGACACGTATCATGGTGAGTGATAGGTTTTACTAACAAAGGTCACGAAGAAGGGGATAGACTACGAGAAAGCTAAAATGGGAAAAAGCTTACTTGATAGGAATCACAAGGAAACCTAACGAGGTGGACTCCTAACTAGCTATTCTATTCCCGGTGGCGCCTAAAACTTGATAACGCTACATGCGTCGTTCGGGTCAAAGGAACTTCCTTTCGTCAACAAGTTTTTCAACACCCCAGCGGTGAACCTAATCGTTGTAGTGTAGTATTAGGGTAAGCCACGGAATTGATATCGTTCTCTGGGAATAGGAATGCTAGTGAGAAGTTACTACGCTAAGGTTGGGGTTGAGGAAGATTATTTTTTATCTTTTATGTTTTTACGAAATGGAAAGGTACGAATCTCGGGGTTTGGATTTGGGGTTGGTATTTCACCGATTACTCTACTTATCTAATTGTCTAATCTAGTGGTGTATGTAGTCTATGTCTAATTATTGTGTGCTCGTATGATGATTTAAAGATGTGTTTACTTAGGTTTTATTACTCCTTAATTATCTCCTATTGATGGTTGAATTGTCACGTCATTATTCTTAATCGCGTTGTGTGTCTAAGGTCGTAGGGTATGCGTTTATCCCTAACTCTTTGAAACTACCAAAGGGTGTCTGATCGCTCCCAAACTGTCAAGTTTATTACACAAGTCAACCACTTGTGAATGGTCAACCGTAATAAAATTCAAACAGTCTAAAACCAATGCAATTTCCTTGAATATAGTGGATTCCCGGTCGTTAAGTCCCGGAGGTTGAATGGTGTTTGAAAATGTTCGGAAATAGAATGATCACTAAGGATAATGATCGTAAGGATTTTGATTGGTAATTACACTCTTGATTGATTGGAATTGTATTTGGATACGTAACTATAAAGCACAACAATCGATTAAACAAACGTAAATGCGTCGTTTATTAAATTACGTAAGCGTACTCAAATAAAACGTGAATTTAAAAGAATAAAACACCTATGGATATGAAAATGATATTTTTACAATCTTAATAATAAAAGAAAATTATTGGAAAATTAAAATTATTTCTATAACTATTTATTTAATTATTATTAATTAAAAACTATTTTTAACTATTTAATAATAATCTAAAATATAAGAAAATGTGAAATAAAGCTAGAAAAATAAAATTATGATTTAGAAAATCTAAAATATTATAAAACTTATTTTAAAACTGAAAATATATTTTTACACTTTTATTTATTTATTATTAATTATTTAATACTTTTAATTATTTTAAATTCTAATAAATACTAAACAAGCTAAGAAAATTGAAATTTTTCTATAAATATCCTATGATGATGTAAAGCTAAGAAAATTTTAAAAGCGAAAGTGCTTAATAATAAGTTGAAAAGAAAAATTAAAAAGCTAAATTTATTAAATAAACGCTATCACTATTATTAAAATGATGTTTTTGTGATTTTTCTTTTCAAAACTACTATACTACGATATTAAGCAACTTTAATAAAGACAAAATTTTACAACTTAAAAATAAGCAGTTTGAAAGCTAAAGAGCTAAGCAGTTGAGCTTATGGCTTATTTTGATTTTTAAGCTCAAATAAACTTACAAATTGGAACCAAAGATAAAATAAGATACAAATAAGCTAAAGCTACTTATATTAAGCTAAAAGATACAAAGAAACACACCGATAAGCTGAGGATAAGCAAATAAGCACTTATCCTAAACCTATCAACCAAACAGGCCTGCAGTCATCTCTAGAAGCAATTTAAGCTCATGAAATAAGCTGAAAGGCTCAAAATAAGGACTGAGGTATTGAGAATGGTTGGTGAGCTATCTAAAAATTCCAAGTTCACACACTGGGGTTGACTAATGAGCTTATGACAAGCTTGTGAAAAAGCTTGTAAATCACTGAGTACTTAGTTAACACAGAAATGGGACAAACAAAAAGCTACTTGCAGCCCTATTAAATAAGCTAGAAAGTGAAAATATAAGCTTGGAACTTTAAGACATCTAGGTTAGCTTTCCAATAAGCTAAGATACACAAGCTAAAGCTAACTAATGAGCTCTTGATGAGCTTGTGAAAAAGGATGGCTCAACTGTGCACAGGGCACTTTTTCAGAAAGGTGTCTAAAATAAGCTAAGAAATAAGCAGTTAAATAAGCTAACTAGAAATTATAAAAAATACCATGATAAAGATGAGCAGTTGAATATTATTATCCCAAAAGCTCAAATCTTGAAACTTAATATTAAGTCCTATATAAAATTATCTATTTTATTCAAAAACGACTAAACTAAAAATTTTGACTTTTAAAGTTAACTAAGAAGTTGACTAATATGAACTTTGAATTGATTCTACTTACTGATTATGTTATATTAACCTAAAATAAGATGAAATTAAGCTATGTGACCAAGTTTTAAACAACTGTGATGAATTTTATCTTCTAAATCCTAACAGTTAACAAGTAATATGAGATTAAAAGCTATTTTGACTTTTACTTGAACAAGGACGGCTTTTAATGTTGCTTTGAGTTATAAGGCACTAATGTGACATGAAACAAACAAGAACAAAGGCTTGAACAACTTTTAACACGAGATAACAAAGCAAAGACAAACAACCCTTTAACAAACTGTTTTGAGTTTTTCAAAGCTTAACACCGATTTAGGCCATGAAACTCATTCATAAGAACATTGAATGATATAAGAAACCGATTTAAACACATAAACATCAACGGTAACAACAAAACCTATAGATTACTATTATGCAATATTAATGTTGAAAAGTGAAAACTAAGAAACTAAGAAAGTCAAGAACAAGCGAGTCTATTTTAAGCAATATCTTAACTTAATAACACCAAATAAGCATACAAAACACAGAGATAAGCAGTGATAAGCAGTTCTACAGTAAATGACCAAAATCAAGAAATAAGCTTACAATTTGATTCCAAGCTTAAAACTGAGAACCAAGAACTGAAAACACAACCTATAGCTTCCCAAGAAGCACTAAACCAAGGGCAATCCAAACTTTACCCTGCTCCAGCTGTGATAACCATCTCCATGGATTTTTGATTTTCTAACTAATTTTTTTGTATTTTTGGTATTTTTGCTTTTTTGATACTAAACAGGATTTTAAAGTTTCTAAAAGCTTTAAAAAGCTTTAATAGGAGCTTATGTGAGCTTAAGAGTCCATAACATTAACTATTAATAACATTCAAACATATTGAGATTTTGAACTTGAAAAATTGCACAAACTGAAATGAAACTTAAAACTTGAAATTGCTTATTGAAAAGATTTACAATACTCGAAATTGAACAAAACAAGCTTGGAAGCTTGAAATTACAATCGAAAGCTTAAATTACTAAAAGACACTAAGGAAATTAAAATTACTCTAGATAGTCTTCACATTGCTTCATCTCTTCTTTATAATGATCTTTTTAGACTCTGTCGACATCTCTGAGACTTTCCCACTTCATTCCAACCATTGGATCAATCAATTTCATCATAACTTTCCATTTGGCATTTTGGCGCCAAATTTCTTTGAGCAGGTTTTTTGCATTTAAAGAAGTTTGGGTGTTTGTGGAGGTGGAAGGGAGTGGGTATGGGCAAGTTGGGAGGTGAGGTGGAAAGGTGGAAACCGAGTAAGTGGTGGTGAAACCACTGGTTTTGGAATTGCAGTGTGGGAGAGAAGAGTGTCAGTGGTGGCGGTATTTTATTTAAAATGTGGGTTTGGGCTTGGGTTTGGATATTGGGTATTGGGTTGTGTTTGTGTTTTGGGTTGGATAAATAACATAAAGGGTCGGTTTGGTTTGTAGAAATATAAGCCCAAGGACCATTCATGTAATATCTCCAAACTTGAGGGATCGAGTTGAAACTTTTCCAAAGTTAACACAATGACCTAAACACGCCAAATATGGATAGCACAAGGGCCAATATTGCATAAAATTCCATTTTATAAATCCAAGGACCAAAGCGCCAACTTTGTAACTCAGGACCAAACTTGTAATTTTCTCAAAACTTATCATATAAGGACCAAATATGCCACATTTGAATAGTACAAGGTTATATTTATTAATTTTGTATTTTAAATAACCCAGGACCATTTTGACACTTTGTAAAGTTGAGGACCAAAGTTGTCATTTTGTAATTTTTGAACTTTGAAGGGTTTGTTTTGACAACTTTTGAATCTTATGAACCTTAAATGATATTTTGCTTTATTTTGATTTACTGAGGACTTGTTTTGACAACTTTTGAAACTTGAGGGACTAAAGCGCCAATTATGCAAACTTGATCGTTTTCACCGATTTTGGTATTTTGCATTTAAAACACATAAAACACTTATTTGTGATATTTTTATCATTTTGATGCATTTACGAGTGTTTTCGGATGTTTTTGCGATCTAAAAGTACAAAATGATGAGTATTTGCACACTCATCAATCCCACACTAAGATATTGCTAGTCCCTAGCAATCTTTTGAGAAAACTTAATGGATTTGAATCTTTTACCAAAAGCCATTACTACGGAGTAGCCAATTGTTTAAGTTCAAGTAAGAACCTTGGTACAATGATAACCAAATGATTTTGAGCAAATCACCACTTTCAACGGATTTGATTTGTCTTTACCGTAAGCCGTTTATACGGACTAGCCAACTCTTAGATAAAATATCTTTGGTGAGTCGATTACCAATTATGGTTTTCCAGCGCCTTTACCACAAGCCATAAACTAGCCAACTTTTCACTAATTAAAGATATGGTGAATGAACACCATACAATTTTGGGCAAATTGCAAGTCGTAAACGGATTTGAGATATCTTTACCAAGAGCCGTTTGGTCTGGATTAGCCAATCCTTTAGTTTATTAGACATGGCGGATCGATAACCAGTAAGTTGAGTAAGTGCAAAACACTTACTCCAAAAAAAATTTTGGCCAAAATGGGGAATTTGGTGGTATAATTACATGATAAAATTCGTGAGAATTCCCCACACTAGAAATGAATATTGCCCTCAATATTCAAAGTACCGCAGTTATACCGAAACATAGAACGTAAAGGGAAATATTACGGCCATTATTTTATTTTTGATATATACACTTTTTTTTTTATATATATTGAAAACTTATATACAAAAATGGGCAACTCCCCACACTAGGGTGGTAGAAAGTAGAAAGAAGTCGAAATATGAGTGAAAACCCATATGGTGTGCTCTTGGTTTTGATTCCCGAGTCGCTAGCTTGACTCGATCTCCGCATTCATTGGTTCATGGGGAAAGTTTGTAGATCCGGGACAACCACGGTGGAATGTCCTCTCCAAAATAGTGTTTCAATCGATGACCATTCACTTTAAAATTTGGACCATGGGTTGAGATAACTCAATAGTTCCATAAGGAAATACTTTAGTGATGGTGAATGGTCCGGACCGGTGATTTTAATTTTCTGAGAAAATCTTCAATCTTGAATTGAAAAGAAGGACTCGATCACCGGCGTTGAAAACGCGGTTCTTGATTTTGAGTCATGAATCTTCTTTGTCTTTTGTTTGTAGATCAAAGAGTTCTCGTATGCTTGATCACGGAGTTCATTTAATTCATTCATTTGAACTTTTCTATGATCACCGGTTTGTCTGAATATCGAAGTTGGCATGTTTCAAGGCCCAGTATGCCTTGTGCTCGAGCTCAATCGGCAGATGACACGCCTTCCGTACACTAGCTTGTATGGAGTACACCCGATGGGTGTTTTATAAGTCGCACGGAAGGCCCAGTCGTCATCTAGTTTATCCGACCAAGAGGCACGGTTTTCGCCTCGTCCTTTCAAGAATTCTTTTTATACCACGGTTGGAAACTTCCACTTGCCCACTTGTTTGGGGTGGTGCAGCGATGAGAGGCGGTGGGTTACACCATACTTTTGCATGACTCGATCAAATTGGTCATTGCAAAATGCGTACCACGATCACCGATTATAGCTCGTGGAGTTCCAAACCTAGCAAAAGAGATTTTAAGAATTTCACAACAACTCGGGCATCATTGGTAGGTAAAGCTTTCGCTTCAACCCATTTTGACAAATAGTCAACAACCACAAGTATGTATTTGTTTCCTCGAGATGATGGAAATGGCCCATAAAGTCAATACCCCGGATGTCAAAGATCTCACAAACTTGAATGGCATTTTGCGGCATTTCATTTCTTTTGAGATATTTCCGTGACGTTGACAAGCGTCACAAGTTTTGACAAATTCGTGGGCATCCTTGTAAATAGTGGGCCAATAAAACCGGAATCAAACACCTTTTGGCGGTGTAATTTGGACTATGATGGCCCCGTGGGTCCAAAGATGGCAAGCTTTGAGAATGTCCATAGCTTCATGTCCATAAACACACCGTCGGATGACTTGATCCGCATGATTTTGAATAAGTAGGGTCGTCCCGAGTAATGTTTAACATCCTTGAAGAATTTGTTCTTGTTGGGTCGACATTCCTTTCACTATGAAGTTACCCGCATGGTAATTTGCAAAGTCGACAAACCATGGGGTAGTAGAGTTTCACGAAAAGAAACCGCATTGAGTGTCTCGAGAGGAAATGTTTCATTTATTTCCTTTTTCGAAAACATCTTGGTGAGGGTTTTCTAGGCAGGACAGATGATCGTGACGGGTTCTCGGCTCCTTTTTATCACGTATAATGATATCAAATTCTTGCGGAGGAGAACCCAACTGAGCAATATCGGCTTTGCATCTTGTTTTGCAAAGAGATATTTGAGAGCCGAGTGATCCGTATACACCACACATTTGGTCAAGATTAGGTATGGCGAAACTTTTCAAACGCATACACCACGGCTAGTAGCTCTTTTACGTGGTGGTGTAATGGGTTTGAGCTTGATCGTAGTCTTACTCGCGTAGTGGATAGGTGAAAATGCTTGGATCTACGTTGCCCTAGGACCGCACCGATAGCAAAATCACTAGCATCGCACATGAGCTCAAAAGGCAAATCCCGATGGGAGCAACGAGAATGGGTGCTTGAGAAGCTTTTTCTTTAATGTTTCAAAAGCTTTGATGCACTCGGTGTGAAGATAAAAGGAGCATCTTTTCAAGAAGATGGGTCATAGGTAGGCGATTTTAGAAAATCTTGTATGAATCTGCGATAAAAACCGGCATGACCTAAAAACTCCTAATACCTTTGACGGTAGTAGGATGAGGCAATTTAGCAATAAAATTGACTTTTGCTCTATCTACCTCAATCCAGTTTTTGGAAATCTTATGGCCAAGGACAATGCCTTCTTTGACCATAAAGTGGCTCTTCTCCCAATTTAGACAAAGATTGGTGTCTTCACACCGTTTTAGCATTTTATCTAGATGGGAGAGACATGTTTGAAATGAGTCCCCAATGACCGAAAAGTCATCCATAAACACCTCCATTGTTTCCCGATCATGTCGTGGAAAATGGCCATCATACATCGTTGGAGCGTGCGGGAGCATTACATAGGCCAAAAGGCATACGTTTGTAGGCAAAAGTTCCGTATGGGCGGTGAATGTAGTCTTTTCTTGATCCCGTGGATCAATGGGGATCTGAAAATAACCCGAGAAACCATCAAGGAAACAATAGTATTCGTTCCTCGCTAATCTCTCAAGCATTTGGTCCATGACGGGTAGAGGAAAATGGTCTTTTCTGGTGGCGTCATTCAATTTATGATAGTCAATGCAAACACGCCATCCGTAACCAATCGAGTTGGAATTAACTCGTTATTTTCATTTGTGACAACAAGAATGCCACCATTTTTAGGAACACGTTGAATTGGGCTAACCCAAGGACTATCGAGATCGGGTAAATTAATCCGCATCAAGAAGTTTGAGAACCTCCTGTTTGATAACCTCATGAATCTTAGGATTCACCCTTCTCTCGATGTTGAACTGGTTTGAAGTCATCCTCCATCAAGATTTTGTGAGTACAAAACTCGTGGTTGATACCCTTAATGTCGGAGAGTTTCCAAGCAATTGCTTGCTTGTGTGACTTTAAGACCTTTATGAGAGCAACTTTTCATCTTTATTCAAATCTCGAGCAATAATGACGGGTAATTTATCATCACCCTCAAGAAATGCATACTCGAGATGAGGTGGTAAGTCCTTAAGTTCAACCTGAAATTCTTGATTTTCTCAACCGACTTGACTTCCTTGTTATGAAGCTCGACGGGAGGGAGTGAAGTGTCCTGATTTAACAACTTCAAGAAGAAGAGCATTAATCTCATTGTTATTAATCTCATCCGAATTGAATCACTAGTGGGGAATTGATGATGGATCATCATTGAGCAACTTCTCGATGAGAAGTATGTCCCCTCGATGTCAATTGGAGCGTGATCAATTTCCCATGGAAGCAGAATCACTAGCCAAGTATGCTTCAATCTCTTCCAAGATGAAGTCACTTTCCTCAAACGGAGTGAGAGAAGGAGTAGAATTGGCAATGATGGGTTGAGATGAATGAGTGAGATTATCACTCGAAGAATTATGAACATAACCGAGAACTTCTTGAGTACTCTTCGAAGCAACATCAATGATATCTATTCGGTTAACCGACTCGGAATCATAGTTTGCGGAGTACCTCGAAGTTTGATCAAGGTTAAAAGTGACGACTTCATTACCTACACGTAATGTGATTTCTTGCTCAAATACATCAATGAGAGCACGGCCCGTTCTCGTGAATCCTCGTCCAACAATGAGAGGAACCCGTTGATCGACATCGAAATCAACAACTACAAAGTCGGTGGAAAATGGAACTTTCCTACTTTCAAATCGTCCTCGGCAATGCCAAGTGGACGGGATATTGTACGATCTGCAAGCTCGAGAGTCATGCATGTAGGAGTAAGGTCCAGGAAGAAAGTTTCTTCCATCTTGAATAAGGCATCGAGGTTGATGCTTGCACCAAGATCGGCGAAGGCAAATCATTCAACCATTCCGGAAAAACACAAGGTAGAAGAAATTTTCCGGGATCCCCAAGCTTCTCGGGAAGCTTCTTCAAGATCTGAGCAGTTCTCGTTCGAGGAGTTTTGCCATTTCAAAGCGACTTTTCCTTGTTGCTTAACATGTGTTTGAGAGTTTATGCAAACTTGGGCATCGGCATGATAGCATCCATAAAGCTTATGTCAAAATGTAGTTCTTGGAAAATTTGAAAAATTTGTCCATTTGGTGACCGGCTTTTTCGGAGCTTTGCTCATTCAAACGTGATGGGTAAGGAATAGAAGATTTGGAGTTGGGTTTTCAACAGAGCTACTGGAGGTTCAAAACAACTCTGGATTGGATTTGGGTTTCGGGACAACTTGAGGATGGACATTGTTGGTACCTCCGTTATTAGTAGGAAGTTCCTTGTCCTTTGTCGCCTCGGGTTCACTTTCCACTACCTTGGGAGAGAAGAAGAAGAGGTAGTAGGAATAGCGGGACCATCGTATGATACACCACTTCGGTTGTGATCGCCTTTGCATCGCCCCTCGGGTTAGCGATCGTGTTGCTCGGAAGTTTTCACGAGCCCAGGGTTGATCATTTAAAGACTTCTTTAGATCGCCGATCGACCGACCAACAACCTGTTCATTTCATCTTGGGATTTCATGAATTGCTTCAATAACTCATCGGATGATGGTCCAGTTGGAACAATGGCTTGAGTTTGATTAGGAAAATTGAGGCCTCTATTGTTCGGATTAGGGCCTTGATTTTGAAAATTTCCTTGGTTAGGATTCACATTTCCATGAAATTGATTCCTCGATTGAAATTGTTTTGATTAAAGTTTCCTTGATGTTGGAAACCTTGATTTGGTCCGGATAGAAATTACCTTGGTTTTGATAACCTTGGTTCATTCTAGGTTGGTTCGATTCGGTTTTGTATGTTAGGATTTTGGTTAAAACCGGTGGTCCCCGATAAGTATTAGCACGGTAGTTTGGTTCATTTTGAGAACGGTATTGATTACCTCCACGATGTGAAGTACCGGCTATAGCATTGGCTTCAAATGGACTACCATCGGTGGCGATCTGATTGTAGTATGCATGAGGGCCACCACAAGTAACACAGACCTCGACTTTCTTCACTTCACCATGTGATGGTGTGCGTGTGAAAGTGACTTTCTTTGGTTAGCAAGAACCAAAGCTTCGAACAACATATCGTGAGTTTGTCAATCTTAGCATCGGTGCTAGATGTACTCATGTGAGATGAAGTAGAAGGTCTGCATTAGGCGGGACCGATATGTCTTTGTTCGGAAAGAGGCGGACTGGGACTTGTTTTCTATGATTTGTAAGGCTTCTTTTGTGGTCTTGCTCAGAAATTACCTCCGCGGAGGCATTTAAAGAGTCTTGGTTAGTTTGGTTCGAGACCATTGTAGAAAGTATCCATTTGCATTAACTCGGTAAAACCATGATGCGGACACTTTGAGCAACTCTTTGTAACGATCCCATGCCTCACCGAATGATTCATCAAATCTTTGAGTGAATTTCATTATCTCATTCTTAAGACTTGTAGTTCGGGATGGAGGATAGAATTCGTTAACAAACTTAGTGACTAAATCCTCCCATGTCTCAATGGAGCGAGGGGTTGTTTCTCAAGCCAATTCGGGCTTGTCCTCTAAAGAGAATGGGAAATGAAGAAGCTTAATTGCTTCATGTGGGACATTCTTGTATTTGATGGTCGATGCAATCTTGTTGAACCATCGAATATGTGCATGAGGTCGTCCGCTCAAAACCATAAAATTGGCTTTGGGTTACAAGATTAAGCAACCGGTTTTGAGCTCAAAGGTATTAGCCACGATGGTTGGGACAACAATGGCATCTCCATAACCCTCGATGGGTGCTTGGAGAAGCTCATTCATCGGTTTATCTTACGCCATTACGACGGGGTGGTGGTACTAGGCGTTCCTCGGTCACGGTGAAGGAGCGAACGTCCTCTACGCTCACGTGGAATACTTACAAGCTACGATAGTGGACTTGTAGAGTGGAAGAACAGTGCGCATGCACTAAGTATAAAAATTAGTTTTCAAAAACAAATGCGAGGCAAAACGACAAGTGAACTTAAACCAATAATCACAAATGAAATGGCTTCTTTGAAAAAGGTACACCAAATCACAAGGACACAAAGGTAAGTTTTGATCTTTAAGATTGGGAACTTATTAATGTTCACACCCCAAGTTGGTAGGTGTTCTGCCTTGGTTTGCGGTAGTTGATTTTTATGTATTTATTAAGTACCACTAAAAAGATGTATGTATGGATTTGTGCTAAGGGTTTAAATACTTTTGGACAATATTTTTGGTATCGTCTTGTTTAACCAAATCGTACCTCTTTAAGAATCACCTTAAAGAAAATACAAGATAGAAAACGTTACGATTGTTTTGTTGTTTTATATTTTTTTGGTGTTGTTAACACTTTAGGAAAAGTGTTAATGAACTTTTTGATTTTGATAACTTTACAAAACTGTTTACAAAAGGTGGTATATGTGCAAGAATGGATCGAAAATGTTTAAAACACGCTTCTGACCTCCCGCAATGCGTGCGCCAAAATTTTGATCGCTCCCAAACTGTCAAGTTTATTACACAAGTCAACCACTTGTGAATGGTCAACCGTAATAAAATTCAAACAATCTAAAACCAATGCAATTTCCCTTGGAATATAGTGGATTCCCGGGTCGTTAAGTCCCACGGAGGTTGAATGGTGTTTGAAAACGTTTCAGAAATAGAATGATCACTAAGGATAATGATCTGTAAGGATTTTGATTGGTAATTACACTACTGATTGATTGGAATTGTATTTGGATACAGAACTATAAAGCACAACAATCGATTAAACAAGCGTAAATGCGTGACGTTTATTAAATTACGTAAGCGTACAAAATAAAAGCGTGAATTTAAAAGAATAAAACACCTATGGATATGAAAATGATATTTTACAATCCTAATAATAAAAGAAAATTATTGGAAAATTAAAATTATTTTATAACTATTTATTTAATTATTATTAATTAAAAACTATTTTTAACTATTTAATAATAATCTAAAATATAAGAAAATGTGAAATAAAGCTAGAAAAATGAAATTATGATTTAGAAAAATCTAAAATATAATAAAACTTATTTTAAAACTGAAAATATATTTTTTACACTTTTTATCTATTTATTATTAATTATTTAATACTTTTTAATTATTTTAAATTCTAATAAATACTAAACAAGCTAAGAAAATTCTGAATTTTTTTCTATAAATATCCTATGATGACAGAAAGCTAAAAAAATTATAAAAACTGAAAGTGCTTAATAATAAGCTGAAAAGAAAAATTAAAAAGCTAATTTCTATTAAATAAACGCTATCACTATTTTTAAAATGATGTTTTTGTGATTTTTCTTTTTCAAAACTACTATACTACTGATATTAAGCAACTTTAATAAAGAAAAAAATTTTACAACTTAAAAATAAGCAGTTTGAAAGCTAAAGAGCTTAACAGTTGAGCTTATGGCTTATTTTGATTTTTTAAGCTCAAATAAACTTACAAACTGGAACCAAAGATAAAATAAGATACAAATAAGCTAAAGCTACTTATATTAAGCTAAAGATACACGAAACACATCGATAAGTCGAGGATAAGCAAATAAGTACTTATCCTAAACCTATCAACCAAACAGCCTGCAAGGATATCTCTAGAAGCAATTTAAGCTCATGAAATGTGAAAGGCTCAAAATAAGGACCGAGGTATTGAGAATGGTTGGTGAGCTATCTAAAAGTCCAAGTTCTCACCTTTGGGGTTGACTAATGAGCTTATGACAAGCTTGTGAAAAGCTTGTAAATCACTCGGAGTACTTAGTTAGTGTACGAAATGGGACAAACAAAAGCTACTTGCGACCTATTAAATAAGCTAGAAAGTGAAAATATAAGCTTGGAACTTTAAGACAGCTAGGTTAGCTTTCCAATAAGCTAAGATACACAAGCTAAAGGTAACTAATGAGCTCTTGATGAGCTTGTGAAAAAGGATGGCTCAAGCGTACACGTGGCACTTTTCGTAAAGGTGTCTAAAATAAGCTAAGAAATAAGCGAGTTAAATAAGCTAACTAGAAATTATAAAAATACCATGATAAAGATGAGCGGTTGAATATTATTATCCCAAAAGCTCAAATCTTGAAACTTAATATTAAGTCCTATATAAAATTATCTATTTTATTCAAAACGACTAAAGCGAAAATTTTGACTTTTAAAGTTACTACTAAGTTGACTAATATGAACTTTGAATTGATTATACTTCGATTATGTTATATTAACCTAAAATAAGATGAAATTAAGCTATGTGACCAAGTTTTAAACAAGCGTGATGAATTTTATCTTCTAAATCCTAACAGTTAACAAGTAATATGAGATTAAAAGCTATTTTGACTTTTACTTGAACAAGGATCGGTTTTAATGTTGCCTTTGAGTTATAAGGCACTAATGTGACATGAAACAAACAAGAACAAAGGCTTGAACAACTTTTAACACAGATAACAAAGCAAAGACAAACAACCCTTTAACAAACTGTTTTGAGTTTTTCAAAGCTTAACAACGATTTAGGCCATGAAACTCATTCATAAGAACATTGAATGATATAAGAAACCGATTTAAACACATAAACATCAACGGTAACAACAAAACCTATAGATTACTATTATGCAATATTAATGTTGAAAAGTGAAAACTAAGAAACTAAGAAAGTGAAGAACAAACGATCTATTTTAAGCAATATCTTAACTTAATAACACCAAATAAGCATACAAAACACGAGATAAGCGGTGATAAGCGGTTCTCGATAAATGACCAAAATCAAGAAATAAGCTTACAATTTGATTCCAAGCTTAAAACTGAGAACCAAGAACTGAAAACACAACCTATAGCTTCCCAAGAAGCACTAAACCAAGGGCAATCCAAAATTTACCCTGCTCCAGCTGTGATAACCATCTCCATGGATTTTTGATTTTCTAACTAATTTTTTTGTATTTTTGGTATTTTTGCTTTTTTGATACTAAACAGGATTTTAAAGATTCTAAAAGCTTTAAAAAGCTTTAATAGGAGCTTATGTGAGCTTAAGAGTCCATAACATTAACTATTAATAACATTCAAACATATTGAGATTTTGAACTTGAAAAATTGCACAAACTGAAATGAAACTTAAAACTTGAAATTGCTTATTGAAAAAGATTTACAATACACTGAAATTGATAAAAACAGTACTTGGAAGCTTGAAATTACACTGGAAAGCTTAAATTACTAAAAACGACTAAGGAAATTAAAAATTACTCTAGATAGTCTTCACATTGCTTCATCTCTTCTTTATAATGATCTTTTTAGACTCTGTCGACATCTCTGAGACTTTCCCACTTCATTCCAACCATTGGATCAATCAATTTCATCATAACTGTCCATTTGGCATTTTGGCGCCAAATTTCTTTAGCCTAGTTGGTTTTGCATTTAAAGAAGTTTGGGTGTTTGTGGAGGTGGAAGGGTGGGTATACTAGTTGTGAGGTGGAGGTGAGGTGGAAAGGTGGAGGTGGAAGCAAGTGGAGGAAACCACTGGTTTTGGAATCTGCGGCGTGGGAGAGAAGAGTGTGCAGTGGTGGTGGTATTTTATTTAAAACATGGGTTTGGGCTTGGGACTGGCCAGCTGGGTATTGGGTTGTGTTTGTGTTTTGGGTTGGATAAATAACATAAAGGGGTCCGGTTTGGTTTGTAGAAATATAAGCCCAAGGACCATTCATGTAATATCTCCAAACTTGAGGGACTGAAGTTGAAACTTTTCCAAAGTTAACACAATGACCTATCCTGCCAAATATGGATAGCACAAGGGCCAATATTGCATAAAATTCCATTTTTATAAATCCAAGGACCAAAACTGCCAACTTTGTAACTCCAGGGACCAAACTTGTAATTTTCTCAAAACTTATCATCTAAGGACCAAATATGCCACATTTGAATAGTACAAGGGTTATATTTATTAATTTTGTATTTTAAATAACCCAGGGACCATTTTTGACACTTTTCAAAGTTGAGGGACCAAAGTTGTCATTTTGTAATTTTTGAACTTTGAAGGGTTTGTTTTGACAACTTTTGAATCTTATGAACCTTAAATGATATTTTGCTTTATTTTGATTTACCAGGGACTTGTTTTGACAACTTTTGAAACTTGAGGGACTAAAACTGCCAATTATGCAAACTTGATCGTTTTCACGATTTTGGTATTTTGCATTTAAAACACATAAAACACTTATTTGTGATATTTTATCATTTTGATGCATTTCGAGTGTTTTCGGATGTTTTGCGGTTTAAAAGGTACAAAAATGATGAGTATTACACACTCGTCAATGTCGCCTACAAAATCTCTAGGATTTATAAACTTTAACTCTAAGGTACTCTTCGGATGGTTTAGCCTACAACAACTCTAGGTATTATAAACTAAGGTTCACAAAGATTAATCAAGCATTAACTACACAACGGATGACCTATCGCATTACTAGATCATTAACAATTAAGATAAGAGACAACCAATCAATATTCAATAATTAAGTTTCATATTCCCTAAGCAAACACACAAGTAAATTAGCCGGTCATGGGGAACATGCAAGCATACACACAAGTAATTGATGACATAATTAAATTAATGAAGTAAAACACTTATCTTGATGTAAGATAGGGTTTGGAACCCTAAAATACTGTACAAGAAAGCCTTGGTTCGGTTTAGGTTTTTACTCCAAAAGACTACACACTGAAAACTAAAAAATTCGGTTTCGTCTTGGCCATGTTAGTCTTGCGACGACGTCACCTTATGCTTGTGACGCCGTCCCCTTCAGTCTCCGACGTCGTCTGGATCAAATCTAGGCCGTCTGATTTGCGACGACCTACTCTTTTAAAACCCGACACCGTCACTTGTAAATAAGCAATTTGGCTCTTGGTAGTCACAAAAGTGATGCGACGGCGTCGCAGATAACACCGACGCCGCCCCTTCGCTTTAGCAAACTGAGTGTCTCGATTCTTGACTTTGGCCATTTTCTTCGTATATTCACGCCTTTTCGTCCGAATAAGTGTCATTCCGAGATTTTGCCTTCAAGATACCTAAAAGTGAAAATGAACGATATTAAGTAATAACGGATACAAAAGTGATCAAATAAGGGCTTAAACGACTCCTAAAAAAGGTACATTTTAAAACCTTATCAGCCAACCATGAAGATCCTTCAGAAGAATCACTCTTGCACATCACTGGTGACATGGGAAGCTTCATTAAATGGTATTGTGAAAAGCAGGGTATCTCATCAATCACACCAAAGGATCTTGAAGGCCCAGCTTATGAAGTTGTTAAAGTCTTTCATTCTGACGCCACTCATCTGCAATTCCAAATGGAAGAATGTCACAAGTTTCGACGGATCAAGTAGATGATAATATCACCGATTCAACGTCAACAACCCTCTTCCTATTGGTGGTGAACTCGGACGTAAGACCATTCAATCAATTCTTCTTCAATAAAGATCTGGACTATCTACGGCTAATATTCAAGGAAGAAGACCGCCTTATCTATTTCTAAGATGAAGGCAAGAACTTACTTAGATCCGTGTCTTAAGCAGATGGTACCCGACCAACCCGATGACAAAGAATACGAGTATGATATTGCTGCTTCATACGGAATCTCTCATTTGTGGTTTAAAAAAGAAGAAATTATACATTGAAAGACATGGTGCAGATAAGAAGCGCAGAGCTGTTCGATCCAAGCTGTGAATTCTAAGTGTGGTCAGCATGGAGATCTTCCCTATTTATGGTTATGATTATCTGAAGAAGATTGTCCTCAGAAGAGCTGACTTAAAAGACCATGTAATTGAAGAAAACGATTTCAAGCACTTGTTCCCAAGTGACTTTGAAGATCTGTACCTGTTGAACCTTCAAGGCCATCTTGACAATCTGCCCATTCGTGAAAAGAAGTCTCTCGCTGCTGCTGTCAATCTATGGATAAGGGGTTAGTGATACGACAAAGAGTGGGTGCCTTTCAGCTTGGTATGGAAAGTTATCAGACCCAAGTCAATCTCACAAAACCTCAATGGGAAGCCACTGGACATGAATTCAAGCACGACTACTCAGTGATTGACACACCAAGAGCAGTTGTCTTTACCGATAAATATGGTTCAAGAATGCTACTGAGACTGTGTGAGCTTTACAAGTTCAGTGATGGTACGCTAAAGGTGATTGA
This sequence comes from Chrysanthemum lavandulifolium, assembly GCA_022545495.1. Classification (NCBI taxonomy): domain Eukaryota; kingdom Viridiplantae; phylum Streptophyta; class Magnoliopsida; order Asterales; family Asteraceae; genus Chrysanthemum; species Chrysanthemum lavandulifolium. The sequence goes on from CM040242.1 coordinate 191,174,391, forward strand.
AGAATAATTGGATTCGAGGGTCAAGGAGTTAAAGCTAAAGATGAGACTGGGGAACAACACGGGGTTTTGGACGGAACAGGATGTGAAAAGGTGTGAAGATTTCATTGCTGCTATCGGACGAAGACTTAAGACAAGAAAGATATTCCGCAGCCTTGAAAGTTTTGTGGGATGGAGAGTACGTGAAGGACACTACAAGCTACTACAGAGAACAAAATGATGATATCTTCTTATAGTAGCTATTTTGTTTAACTTTAATGTGTAATGTGGTGGTTGTACTATGAACAATAATAACTATAATGTATATAGTAGTGATAGGTTATGGCTTGTAGCTTCCCTCTTGTTCTGAAGAGGGAACATAGTAGTGTTTCGTTTCAGATCAAATAAAACCTGACACATTTTTCTCCAACAAGGTTTTTACATATTTAAATCTCTTGAGATCCAAAATCTCAAAGGATTTGAAATTTTTGATCGGGGGATAAAATGTGACATAAATATGAAATATGATAAAATGTGATCTTCAAGTTTCAATAAATTGGCATCTCTCCCCATATGTGCTAAACCTTTCGCATATCGAAACACATATTAAGGGGGAACATTTCAAAAAATTATACAAAACTATCAAGGTACTAAAATATAATATTCTTTTCATAAAGTACTTGATTGTAATTTTAAATGGTTTCATTGGCTACTATGATCGTGAAATTTGCTTCATATTCCCCCTGTAAGCTCTAAACTGTATTAAAAATTCTTCTCGTTTATCAATACACACATCAAGGGGGAGAAATCAAAAGAAAACCTCATCCTTTCCCAAAATATTTTCAACAAAGTATTTAAAATACTAAATTTGATCGGGAAAGTGATGATGATATTTTTAGAAAAAGTTAATCAAAGATTGAATCTTTCATTCTTAATCTAAGATTTCCAAGTCCTCTTGCCTCCATATGCTAAAACAATTTTGAATACTTGATACACAGGTTGAGGGGGAGCGTTTCTAAAATATCAAAAATAATTAAGGTACAAAATGCTTTGATCTTCTATCACAAGTACCTTGATTGATTTTTCAAATGGTTTTCAATTGGTTTTGAGGCGGAATGAACAATACCTAAGGACCGACCAAATTTAATTTATGCACGGAGATATAAGGATGGTTAAGTTAGGTATTTGTTCCCACGATCCCGCCAGATCCAAAGGGATCTACCCAGGGACAATCCACTAGATAGTGTAGAAGTCCTTAGGCATGATGAAAAATGAGAAAAGTGAGAAATGGGAAGAGTGCGGATCGAGAGAGCTAGTAATCGGAATAAACCCAACAAGGTTCTAGTAATGAAGTCTCGGTAAGCACTGAAGGGGTTGAATAATGAAAAAGAATTGAATGAGAAAAGGGTGAAAAGAAATAACTGTTGAAAACCAAGACCTTGATAGATCTTAAGCACTCGGAGATCGTTAGTGTTGCCTATGTAATCACAAGCAAACTAATGGAAGATCTCTACAACTCGTATTTTGAAGCGGAAAGTAAATACAAGTTATAATAACTAAGAACTCTTTGATCCTCTATGGATCTTTTGATTATCGAAACTCTATGTTTCGGATAGTTTACAAGACTTGAAAGACTTAAGAAAAGCTTATCTATTACATACTATCATGGTTTCTTATATAGGCAAGAAACCCTAATGAGCGTTGACAATTCATGCTCCTAATACTAACATAGACTAAGCATGCATTTTAGAAAAGCATGCAACTAATCATATTGTTTTGTTAATCATATTGTTTATTCTGAGTAAGCTCTACATAATACGGCGCCAACCTATACATACGGCGCTGACTTTTACTCTATACTGAGCTTATCTCTCCTACGTGGATTCACATCTTCAGCAGCAACACGATATCTGCTTTAACACCTGGCTGAAGTGTGACTTCAGAATCCATTCTTCTTCTAATCTCTTCTGCAAGAACCCGGCGTAATCATGAGTTTACCTTAATTCCCAACAATCCTCCCTAAACCGGAATTTGACTAGGTTAAGTTCCAGTTTCCTTGATAGATCGATAATGTTGTTGAGGATTGTACCATTTTATGAAAAATTTCAACCTAGATCCTCCCCAATTCTTAAGCACTTCGAGCTATGAATGTCTCGGTTCTTGAGGATCAAGAACAAAGATTCGAAGAAGAACACCTCTATGATGACCGAATCTGAAACACCGGATCTTTGCAAAGAACATATGACATCATGTACATCAAAACATATAAGTTCAATACTATTCTCATCACTTCCGTGTGTGTTAACTCCCGTGAGAGTGAATCATTGAAATTAATGGGATTGATGTCTCTTTACCAATAGCCATTACTACCGGAGTAGCCACATGTTCGAGTTCGAAAACTATGGTACATTGATGACCATCGATTTATTGGCAAACCAAGAACCATATAAACGGATTTGACTTGTCTTTACCGTAGCCGCTTGCTCGTGACTAGTCAATTCTTAGAATTAGTGAATTGAGAACCAAATATGGAATCATTGCCTTTACCACATGCCATATACATGTGGGCTAGCCAATTCTTGGATTCCAAAAGGAATAGACCATGGTGAATTGATGACCATACAACCTCGAAGCTAAGCATGGGTGGTCATGAACCTATGATTTTGAGCAAACCATTACAAACTATCAATGATTTGTTGTGTCTTTACCAAAGTCTGCACTTTGGACTAGCCATCTCTTTGACATACAAGGTACATTAGGTGAGATAATAACCATCGAATTGGACAACAAACAAACTCGCAAAAGAGTTTTTTTTTTTTTTTTTTTTTTTTTTTTTTTTTAACTAAGGCGATTGAAAGATTAATACAAGAAAAGACGGTATATACATAACTCAAATAAAAGCAACAAAACAAAGAAATGCAAAGGGTACCAAGATTCTGATGTGGATGAGGATGAGGCCTATTGCGCTTGTTGAAGTTGAGTCTTGATTAAACCCACCAATGTTAAAGCCGTCTGCCTTTCATTGCCCCGGATCCGGAGGAATTTCCACCGACTCAAGATCTTTTCCATTAGTCTTTTGGGCAAAGGATACTTTCTTCGTAAAACATGTGACAAAGTGATTCCACCTTAGTCTCAAGCACATGCACACGAGGGAGAGGATAGAATCTCCAGGATTCAAGCTTCCACCGATGTGAGTTCTCCCAAATGGAATGTGCTTTGCTATTGGGAATGTGAGAGTTCAACAGGGCTTGAAGATCTCCTGGTAAAAACATCCCAGAACCTTGTGGTTCCTTGTTGCAGTAATAGGTGGTAACACGAGTGAACAGAGAAATTAAGTCTGCCCTGTCTACCAAGTGCAGAATTTCCTTTAGAAAGGTGAATTCCATTGAAGTGGAGTCCCTTCGATGAATGACATTCATCTCATCATCCTTCAATTTCCAATCTACCACCTCATCTGAGTTTCCATCAGGAAAATCAGCAGCAGACCCTTCTACAATGAAAGTTGAGTCATCAGCTTCAAGATCCACAGGAGATCTTTTGGCCATTCTTTTCTTCCTCCCACCAGTCTTATGAGTGTCCCCAGATGGAGCATTTTTAGCTTGAACTTGTGTGGTAAGACTTGAAGAGGATAGGAGAGTTAGTTGAAAAACCTTCACGTAGTGCATACATTCTGTGAAGCATTTTTCTCGCCTTTCTGCTTTTTATTTCGCAAGATCGCCTTCCTTAACTTTAGAAGCTTCCTGTGCTAATGATTGCCATCGATGAAGTGGGAGGCGATATATCGAAGCCTGGAGTATTGGAAGATGCTTCACAAGTTTGACCTTGTCAGTATAAGAAGCAACTTCAGCAGATGCTTCAGTAGGAATGACTGGAGATGGTTCCTTGGCTTGAGCATCATCAGACTTGAGTCTTTTGGCTTCTGGAGCAGCTTCATTCTCTGTAATCCTTCTCAAGTGTGTAGAATGTGCTGAGGATGATGATTTGTCCTTTATGATCTGATTATATTTGCGATACAGGACATGATCAGGAAAAGCCTTGACTTGTTTCATTGTTAAGCCAGAGTTGTACATCGAGCATTGATTTTTCACCACCATTCTTATTTCAGCTTTAGACGGAGGTTTCGTTTTGTCCTTCTGAGCTTTGATGGCCCTCTTTTGTGCGATAGCTTCTTGCTTCCTTTGTCTTCCCTGAGCCATCATTCGCTCCACATAATTGTCACTGAGGAAATCTCCACCTAGTATAGTTTGAGCAAGAGAAGGTCTTGAAATGACTTCTTGAAGTTAGAATATCCCGGTGTTCACGGCATCCGTACCTCATTGCATCCAGTTCTCTTCTTTTCAGGAGTTAAAGATGAAAAGTCCTGCTTGAAGTTGATGAGCCAATACTATACTTTCCTTTGACTTCTCAAACTCACCAATCTACTTGCTTGACCTCGTCTTTCCTCCTCACTTACCGTGTCCGGACCAAGCTCATCTTCGCTATTATATCTTTCCCTTTATCATCGGGCTTCTTGGCACACTCTTCTTCTGCTAAATCAAGCGACAGAACCTCTCGAGTTGTACCTAAGTCCACATGTTGATGCAGATTATCAACCGGAGTGGTCATAGCAAACAATGTCGACAAATCTCTTTGAAGGTGAAAGGTCTGTTGGTTCTTGAACTGATGCAGATTGATTAGGATCTGAAGATACATCCTCCATTAGCACATCAGTAGATGCATCCTTATCCTCCCTAGGTTCCTTTGAAGCTTCAGAAGAAGCCTTATGTGAAGAGGATCTCCTTCTTCTTTGGTAAAGGACAGGTTCCTTCTTCCTTGAGGAAGTAGCAGCTACTACCGATGAAGGATCATTGAGCGACACATCACCAACATATCCAGAGACCCAAGCGAGGTACTTCTTGTTCTTCATCGAAGAAACCACAAGCTTCCTTTGAGCTTCCTTTGAGTTTGTCCTCTAAGTCCTTGACTTGATTCTCAGATCTTCAATCTTACTTCCAAGAGAAGACTTGGTCTCGCAAGCTCCTTTTCGAGACTTGTAACCTCAAACATACACATTGACAAAAGCATAGGCAGATGAGAGTGTAATAGGGTCCTCACCCACCAGCAGATTGCTCTGTGGTAAGGGAGCTTCATTGGACCTTTCGGAGAATCATGGTCATGCTCAGAGTGAGGAAGATCATCATTAAGAGGATCCCTAACAGGGACTTGGTGTGGGTAGTCTATTAAGATCGACTCATCTTGAGTCACTAGTGGGAGTTGGATGGGACAAGGTGGTTGGTCATGAGCAACATGAGTTGCTTCAACAGTTGATGAAGGTCCTCATCTACATTAACTAATGGATTACCATCAAGAGCAACAGTGAGGAAGGAGGATTATGAGCCACATTCTCCTCATCGCAGCCTCATTACCTTGTGGCAACATTCTTTGCTAGCAAGTGGATGATGTTCCCCGAAAGTGGGTTCTCATTGTTGCAAACAATTTAGCGCTTAAAGTACTTATAGGATAAAAAGCTTGGGCTTGGGTAGAGGTGTCTAAAATCATTTGTAGAAACCTTGGGTACATTAAAATTTACCTTTGTCTTTTGAATATTTTCAACCATGTTTTTGAAAATATACCTAGAAAATTGAAAGTTACCCCTCGAGAAAGACACACAATACCATATCCCGGTTTGGTAGAAAGCGGTCCCATCCTCCGCCTTGTTGCTTATGCATTGAAGCAACGTAGAACCAGAACCTCCACTTGGACATAGTTCCTTCTTCACCACATATCGCCCTTGTACCACGATAGCCATAGCCTTAGCCCAAGAATCACGCCTTCCCGATTAGAGTAAAAAGCTCCATCAGAATCTTCCAAGTGAAGCTTCCTCCGAATGAGGTCCTCTGTCACAATGTGCTCTGTTCCGTCAATCACAGCCCTAATCTCTGTCTCACTCCTTTTCTCAGCAGATGCCCAAAATTGAGTGATCAGAGATTCATATATCTCATTTGGAGAATGAGTTAGAGCATAACAAATCTTGGACCTTTTCAGGAATTCCACCATTGGTCTGCATAATTCATATCCTTTACCGCTTCCTTAAATGCAACTTTGTTGTGATCATGTTTAAATTCAAGAGCCATGAGGGATATGAGTGTTTAGGTTATGATACTTGAAATGGTGAGTGTTTGTGAAAACGGAATGAGAGGAATTTGTTTGTTCAAGAGAGTGATGGTGGATCGAGTTTTGCCCAAATTAACGCCAAAGAAAACTTGACCGTTTGGTTGACCATTCTCGACGTGTATAACATCTTTGACCCAAACCATCATAGCACTTCAAATAGAACACATGTTCAATCTGTGAAGTTATAGCTTCAGAGAATGCATCAAAGATACGAATATCTTGTGAAGTTTCTAGAATTATTGTGCCACCCACTGCATCAAACTCATTGAACCTCGAACCCGTCTATAAAATGATCCCAATGTAACTCATTTCTTCATCAAGATCCCCAAATAATTACCACAAACCCTAGATGCAAAATAACCCCAATTAACCAATATTGCACCATGAATACTAAACCTGAGATCATAGATCTCACTTCCTCATCTTCATCCTCTCTTCATCATCATCAAGTGGTGAATCAAACCCATGGTTCCATTACTTTCCTCAACCCTATTCACGACCAAACAAATCGCCCTTTCTTCCTTCTTCGTAAGATGACGGTGTAGTGAATCCAAGTGAATCACGATGATTCCGATGACTCCTATAAGGAGGGAACATCTTACTCTAACTCCAAGACCTCGGTCTCAACAAAGACCTCGTGCCGAGAATCCGCCACTCCCAAAGATAGAGAGGTGGTTCTTGGTCTCATCGCGCCATCTTTTGGTGCATGAACACACATCGTATAGAAGAAGGGCTTAAGGAGGTGGATCGATTGCATTTGGTTGAAATGAATAGATGAAGCACACAGGACACGTTATTTTCTCCATCATCCTGCGTGGTCATCGCCATCGTCAATCGCTTTCATCAATCCATCCTCCCATTTTGGTCCTTAGCATCTTCGTCGTCTTGGTCATGCATATCCAACCAGACCGTTAAATTGAATGGGTGGTTATGCAAGACCTCACGAAGCAAAGCCAAGATATAACGATATCCAACATTCACTTAGATTTTGAATGAAGGATATACACTAGATTAGGCTTAGCTTAAGTGTACGGCTCGTATCTTGAAGATGCATAGTAGTAGGTTGACTTTATGTGTCGTAAGTTGTAAACTGCTTGAATGAATGAATGAACAATTTGACTTCAATTTCTTTTCTTCAAGTTAACTTGGTGGAATCAAATTGTATGTTTCATAGATTTTGCTTTCGTAAGAAACCAAGAACACTCTTATAGCTATCTCGACCATGTACCATTGAGTCACTCTTGATGAATTTGAACTTGATCATGATATTGACAAACTGTAATCTAGACAACTGCAAAACAGACACAACACAACACAAGAACAACACAAAGACAAACAAACCAAAAGGTTATTAGACAGTTAGTGTTAGAAAAGAATAATGAATAACAGAGGCAAAAATGTAAATTAGAGAAAATTAAGAAGATAAAATCTATTAAATAAACGCTATCACTATTGGCAAAATGATGTTTTTACAAAGCTTAGGAAGATAGAAAACAGATTTTAGAACAATGAAAACTATTTATTGAACAAAATATGACACAAGCAAAATATAAATATGCGAGTTTGACAATCCTTCCCCGAGGCATATGCCTCCCCGAGGCCTATGCCTCCCTTAAACTATGCAAGTCAAGGGTTTAACATTCCAATATTGACCACGAGGTGTTGAAACCTTGGTCCATCAAACGCTTTTGTTAATAGGTCCGCCACATTATCATCGGTATGGATTTTAGCCACTTTTATCAAATGTTTTCATATGCATCTCTTATAAAGTGGTGCCCGATTTCAATGTGTTTTGTTGACCGTGAAAGACCGGATTTTTGACTATGCGAGATGGTACTTTGATTATCTATATGAATTGTAGTGTTCATGAAGTTGTACCCATAGTCCAAAGAATTGGTTTTGAATCCAGAGGACCCGACCACGACAATTTGCAAGAAGAACGACTCGCTTCAAGAGTTGAGGCACCACAATGGTTTGTTTCTTGCATTGCCAAGAAATCAACCTCTTGCCAAGAAATTGGCACCTCCAGCCATGGATCTTCTATCCAGATTTGCACCAAAGATAATCACCGTCACTATATGCTTCCAACTTGAAAAGAGACTCTTTTGGGTACCAAAGGCCTAAAAGAGGTTGGCCTCGAGGTACTTAAAGATCTTCTTGACATCATTTAGATGGGAAGTAAGTGGAGTGACTTGATGTCGAGAACAAACACTCACAAAGAAATGTAATATCGTGCCTTGAAGTCGTTAGATACATCAATGAACCAATCATGGACTGCATGTATGAACATTCGCTGTAGATCGGTTCATTATTTGCTTTAGTCTTTGGAGCTTCATAAGGTGTTGTGGCGGTCCTAACACCTTCCATACCAAACTTCTTTAGAATGTCCTCACATATTTATCTTGATGATAAAAATGCCATCTTGTTCCACGAACTTGAGACCCAAGAAAGTAAGTTCACCCATAGCACTCATTTGAAATTCACCCTTCATCAGTTCCTCAAATTCCCTGCACCAAGCTTCGTTTGTGGAGCCAAAAATAATGTCGTCCACATAAACTTGCACAAGAATGATGTCTGAGTAATTCTTCTTTAGGAACAGAGTTTTGTCAATAGCACCTCGCCTATAGCCATGCTTCAGCAGGAATGATGAGAGCCGAGCATACCAAGCTCTAGGTGCCTGATGTAAGCCATATAGAGCTTTAACAACCTTGTAGACATGATTTGGGTGATCTGGGTCTTCAAATCCCTTTGGTTGAGTAACATAAACCTCTTCTTCAATCTCTCCATACAGAAAAGCACCTTTGACATCCATTTGATACACCATGAAACCCATGTAAGAAGCATATGCCAAGAAAATGCGAATTGCTTCAACTCTGGCAACAGGGGCAAACACTTCATCATAATCAATCCCTTCCTCTTGTCTGAAGCCTTGAGCTACTAATCTGGCTTTGTTTTTGATCACAACTCCCCGAGCATCTCTCTTATTCTTCAGAATCCACTTTGTCCCAATGGCATATTTGCCATCGTGAGTGGAACCAAAATCCAAACTCGCTGATTGTGAAATTGTTGCATTTCTTCTTGCATTGCTTCTAGCCACTTGAATCGTTAAGAGCTTGAGAAACACTTGTAGGTTCCACTTGAGAAAGAAAACAAGCAAGCAGACAATGTTTGAAGTCCGTGTGATTGTCTCTTTCTTTGGTTGGAGACATAAGAGAGAAAAGCAATCGCCCAAATCGAGGACTTGTGATAGCCCTTCGAGTTCGAACAGTGCCGAAGATCACCTATGATGTTGGATCGAGGATGAGCAATGTTGATCCTCCGAGTAGCGATGGGGTGACTTCAATGGATGAATCAAGATTGGTGATTGTTGGTTCAAATGCGATCACACGACGGTGAGGTGAAAATGCCGACTTTGGGTTGATGATTTCCAAGATCGGAGGGTTTTGGAAAGCGTGTATGAGGTTCTCCAAAGTCCAAGACACTTGAGAAGGAACATGAGAAGAAACAAGATAGCCTTCAGCAGATTTGTGGATGATAGGTGTGTGAGTCAACTTCACAGACACGCGGTTTCTCACGACTCTTCATTAGCAATCTCTCCATTCGGCTCGCTTCAAGCTTAGCAAAGAAATTCTTGTGTTTGAAGCCTAGCAAGGTCCTCAAGATAATGGGATTCATCTTCATCACTTGTATCGGCAGATCCTTGGAGGTGGTACCGCAACATTGTTAGGGAGAAAGAAGGCACAAGTATAGGTTGCTCATCATCTTCAAACTCATTTCCGAGTCATCATCAACGGACTGCATTGTTAGTGGGAGAAGTTTGAGGCCTGCGATCAGTTAGCCAAGTGTCTAGTGTAACCCAAGGAATCGTTAAGTAGTCAAGATCAAAGGACCATGTATGACCGTCCTTGAACATTATGCTTATCTTCCGAAATCTCGGGTTCGGCGTCTCCTCTATCTTCTTGGCTTGCAAATTGTACACCTCGTAGGCCTTACTATGAGTGAGTAACCCACAATGTAGCCATCATCGCCTTTCTCATCAAACTTTCCCAATGGATCACCGGTGTTCGTAATGGTCACTTGACAACCAAAAGGTTTTAGGTAGTGAATGATGTGAACCTTCCCAAAGAGAAGTTCATAAGGTGTTTTGAGTTGAGGTCTTGTAATGGAGACCCTGTTTAGCACATAGCACTGTGCCAACTTGATCCGAACGTAGTGGGTAGTTTAGAGTGCAAGCATTGATCTTGCACCTCTATTAAGGTCCTATTCTTTCTTTCACCACCCCATTTTGTTGTGGGGTTCTTGGATTACTATAGTCCCTTTTATACCTTTTGACCCACGTAGTTCTATTAGAATTGCATTTTGAACTCGTCCCATTATCACACCGAATACCCTTGACCTTTTGTTCAAGTTGATTTTCAACGAGAGTGATGAATTCAACAAGATTGAGAGGTTTCATCTTTGGTTACGAGAAAGAACACCCAACAAAATCTGCTATAGCCATCGGTGATAACCAAATGTAAGAACTTATGATCAATGCTTCGACTTGAGTTGGACCAAACAGATCCATGTGAAGCAACTCAAGAGGTTCAAGAATGATGCTCATAGCATTGATAGCTTGTGTTAAGCTCGTGTTGTTTTCCTTTGTTGCAAGCGACACAATTATGATCATTTGTGAATACTTTGGTGGAAGACCTTCAACAAGACCCATTTTAGAAAGTTTGTTAATGGTCTTGAAATTCACATGAGCCATCCTCCTATGCCATTTAGTGGACTCATCAAGAGATGCTTTAGCCACCAAACAAGTGAGGTCACCACTGGTTGCACTTCATTAAGGTTGAATGTGTATAAATTGTGAGTACGAGGAACCTTCAGCAGAATTGAAGTTTCTTCCGGGAGTTTGAAGTCTTTAGACAAAGACAAGACATTCATTCTCGGTGAAGAGAACTTTGTTCTTAGTGTCAGATTTGTGAAACCGAGAATAGGTTGAAATGTCAAGTTCCTTAACAAAGTACACATTTTCAAAATCCAGATGAGGTGTCTTTATGGTCCCCTTGCCCGTGATACTCCCATCACTTCCTCCAAAAGTTACATTGCCTCCTCCTTCTATGGGAACAAAGTTGTGCATCTGTTGGGTTTTAGGTTCTTTGGATTTGATGAGACAAAATAAATAAAAGAATGAAACATCAAGGGCTTAAAGAGAAAGAGATGAAACCTACAAAAAGATGGAAGGACTTGCTTGCAAAAGAAGATTTACTTATTAGTCCTTCGTAGTATTTTGTAAACCCTAATCCTCTAGTATATAAAGAGGACATGGGGTGTAGGTTTCACATACAAGTCTTCCAATGTAGACGTCTAATAAAGGTGTGTACAGTAACCTAGACGTGTTTCTATAAACGCCTAGGGTTAGTGTTTGTTTTGTATATCCCTAAGATCCGAGATGGCTTAGATCCTCGTTACGCTTAGGTAACACGTTATATTCTAATCAATATATAATTGGGAGATAATGATGAAAACCTTGTGTCAATAACAAAGTGTTCTTTTGATTATTCCATTGTGCAATGGCTGTGCGTTGATACTTTATCGATTTGAGGGGAAGTTAAAGTTTGAAGTTTAGATGGTTTGGAAGATGTCGACGACACACACATAGGAGATCGTTCACACACGGAATTTGGAAATTGTTCTTAAAAGATTTAAAAGCTCAGATTTGATTTATAGAATAATTGATTACTAAGACAATGAATATCATGTATTTGATGTTGTAGTTGAATTTTTGGATGCGCGTTCTTATTATATTTTTAAACCATGGAATCGCTTTAAAAGTAACTTGTTCGCTTCAATGATTGTGAATAAGAATTGACAAACACTTAAAGGAGTGATTGTGACAGTTCGTGATTATTGTCAAGAGATTGCGCCCTCTTATACATTGATTAGTATATCGCTCGCAGTCACGCTGGATAAACAAGACATAAGACGCAAGTTCGGGTTATTCTACTCTTCATCAAATTCTATATTTGGTTTTCTTCACAAGTGATCATTACATGGAGCTTACAGATTTGAAGAATCTTTTATGTTCTGCACCAACCAAGGGAAGTTTCTATCGCTTATATTCTCTATTTGTTGATAACACAAAAGGGGAAGAGATGTTGGAGTGGCGTGAGCATGGATTAAGGGAAGACAAGATTTGTTTCATTCATGGAGATGTTTACATCTCAACTTCGCTACTGCCTGTGAAGTTCGTGACACGACTTTTGTTTGTTTTGTCATCATCAAATGGGGAAGATTGTTGGTTTTAGGTTCTTTGGATTTGATGAGACAAAATAAATAAAAGAATGAAACATCAAGGGCTTAAAGAGAAAGAGATGAAACTCATACAAAAGATAGAAGGACTTGCTTGCAAAGAAGATTTACTTATTAGTCCTTCAGAGTATTTTGTAAACCCTAATCCTCTAGTATATAAAGAGGACATGGGGTGTAGGTTTCATATACAAGTCTTCCAATGTAGACGCTTAATAAAGGTGTAGGTGTAACCTAGACGTGTTTCTATAAACGCCTCAGGGTTAGTGTTTGTTTGTATATATCCCTAAGATCCGAGATGGCTTAGATCCTTATGCTTAGGTAACACGTTATATTCTAATCAATATATAATCGGGAGATAATGATGAAAACCTTGTGTCAATAACAAAGTGTTCTTTTGATTATTCTACTGCAATGTTATATCTTTGTTATTGTTAAACCCTTTTAACCATCTCAAGGAGTCTTATCAAACTCCACAAAGATCATATCTCTCGCTTCCAGACATGCTTCGAACAAACACTATCAACAATACCAATATTCTTATGCTTAAGGGGATGATCCTACAAACAACAACAAAATATATACATACAGTTAGTAGACACCTGAGGTTCAAGTCACACGACTTGAACCCGCCAGGATCAACTGTGTTTAGACATGAAGATTTAGAGGATCCACCATTGTTCTTGGTCCTCCATTGATGATCGGGTCCCTTGTTAGTCCAAGAACAACCTCAACGAGGGCTTCACAAAAGTTGTTCCATATCCCATCCCAAAGACACAGAGTCAACATATGTAGGCCAACAACCATGTTTAAAGTATGGGCTAGTTGGTTGCACATAAGGTCCTGGTAATCGAACCTCTCCAATGAGAGTCAGATAGTCGCCGCTGGACATAAGGTGGAATATTAGCAACATTGGTCCACCTAGATCTCTCGGGTTCAAAGTAGAGTACATGCACTCAATCTTTGCTCATGAAAATCACAATCCTTAATTAAATGACATTTACTTCCACATACAAAACATGTCTTCTTCGAAGATTTATTTAAATGGGGAGATGTTCATTACATATGAAGAAGTACTTAAATTGGAAACATTTAAGGAATTGTTTTTAATGAATCGATTATTCAAAGATTTAAAAGATAAGTCTTCGTAGGAACCGTTTCGAAGTCGATTCCTCGGTGACTTAGGTCGGACTTCTCATTTGAATCACACTTTCATAGGAAGGAGACCCTTGATCCAAAGCCTTAAGCTCTAGGTTTCGAACACGACTTCATCCTTTGCTTTCTCAGACGGTTTTAAGTAATTATTTGCAACTTCTAGATCAAACGTAAAACCTTTATCTTTTCTTCATCTATTTGATTCTTTTGAAACCATAAGGAGGCAAGCCGATCATGCCTTTCATATTAATTTGACTGTTCATCCATGGTGAGGAGAGCTGAAGCTCGACTTCCTGCTTGTTCTGGCGATATGAGAGGTATTTAGCTCCAACTTTTCTTGTCTTTGCATTTTGCCCCATCGATGGCAAGTAAAACACTTGACTTTTCTCCTATCAAAGGGCGGACATAAGCGATGGGGCGATTCATATTTTGAATCAATCTGGTTCAGGAATCGATTGCGGATACCTTTGAAAAAAGCGGTCGTTGTGCTTAAAATTCTTTTCTCGTAGCACATCGTCGTGTATTAATGTTTCAAAATTAAAGGGTATTTATGATTGATAATTGATTTTCTAATAAAACCTTCGTTGTATTGCAAAACACCTTATATTAAGCAATACAAGATTTTTTTCAAATCATTTTCATCAATCGGTGAATCTTAATTATTTGGTTCACTCACTTCGTGTTGTCTTCTTTGAGACGTTCGGTTTGAAAACGACTAGGCATTGCGAAACCACTGTCAAGGAGATTCTTTAATTTTACACGATCACGAGCGGTACTTGTCTTGATTAACGAGGCAAGTGGGCGTGTACCTCGATTCAACAAAAGTGATCAAAGACACTTTCGTGCTCTTTATTGCTAGCATTGTTTTTTGAAATACCCGATCTGTGGTGATCGGAATTGGGACGTCAATCCATAGCCACATGCTCACACATAGCGTTCATCTCAAAGAAATCATGATAATTGCATATCTTCATCAAGTGACTCGATATTTTCACTCCATGCTTACCTTTCTGACTTCTTTGTAAATGTCATGAATCAACAAAAGCTTCCGCAACTCGATGAGAAGATATCATGATCCGAGAATGTGAGCATGTCGGTCCAATAGTCACAATTACACATGTTGGCAATCCTACATCGGATGATCTGGAGATTATGTGTTGCAGATGATCTCAATGAAAGCTCCTGATCACTTATCAAAGAATCACTCAAAGCCAAAGAATCATTACTATAATACGATGCTAAAGTCTGTAATGCTACAAAGTCTACGAGCTCGAGCATTAAAGATATAGAGTAAATGCTAGGACTTTCAATGTAATTATTGGGGTGGACCTCCCTTAGGGGGTGATTGTTAGGATTTATAAAATCCATGCAGAAGTGTCGGTCACCCCAACATATGTTTAGCATATTACAGCTCGTAGACATAATAGTATATTAGTTAGATTATTAGTAGTATTAGTAACACCGGGGAAGAAGGACGAGTCTTTTCCCACTGTATGGCTGATCCACAGCCCGAAAGAGGGCGTAGTCATTTGTATAAATAGCCCTCTCCCCACAAGGGAGAGGGTCGGATGTTCTCTTACTAATCTAACCTTTAATTTAGATTTCATCTCTCTAGAACATCTCACTTTCTCTCTCTAACACTCACTCTATACCACTTATTGTGTGATTCATTATGTGTTTGTGAAAACCAATATCTAACACCTTATAATGTTTTGACTTCAAAACAAATCCATCGGTTTCATATGATCTTAGTTCCAAGAACCTTATCGAACAACCAATGTAGTTCATGTCGGATATTGACTCCAACATTTCATTAGTGGATTTGCTTACCTTGTTATCACTTAGGTGATAAGTATACCATCTATGTATAAACACACGATTACATATATAACAATGATTTTTTCCTCCTTTTTCACATACATCCATTAATTTTGAATCCATGTGACATGATATGGTAAACAATTTAGATGTCATTGTTTGGTAGCTTTTCTAAGCCATATAATGACTTTACAAGCCTACAAACTTTGCTCTCTTGTCTAGGAGCCATGAAACCCTTAGGTTTGTTCATGCAAATTTCTTCTTCTAAATCCTTGTTTAGTAATGCCCAATGTTTTAAAACCGTTTTTTAACCCGGTCGAGTCATTGGGTCACCGGTTCGACCGCTTGAGTTGAACCGGTTTTGTGTACATCGAAAAAGTGTAATGAATCATGTTACCAAACACTCATAAGATTATTACGAATTAAGAATTATAGTTAGAATGAACTCTTTTAAAGTTGTTTTAAGTGATTTTTTTAACTGTGCATGTAACTGTAAATTTGTAATATCTTGTTACCGTCCTCTTAAGCGTCTACTCTGTAAATGATACTTGTATTTGTTGTGTAACTTGTAATTATATCAACATTTAGGATGGACAATCATGACACTAATAATTCTATTAAAAGACAAATAGTCCATGAATACTCGAATATTAAATCCCACAAACAATCTTATATGCTTTTAAAAGCAGGTACTCATACACACTCTATTCTTTGTCATGCTGTGGAAAATGCAAGAGTTTAATAATACAAAAGGTGTTGGTGCTCTGCAAGGATTGGCATAAACATTTAAAAAGAAAGGATGTAACAGAAACAATATGTTCGGTTTAGGCGAAATTGATTTGTTTCATTTGATAAATAAAGAAAAAAGTTAAACCCGGCCGGTTCCGGTTCACCGGTTCAACCCGGGTCGAGTGAAATCCGGGTCTCTAATCTCCAAAACCCGGTTAGTAACGGACCGGTTTCATCACCGGTTCCCGGCTCAACCGGTTCAACCTGCCGGGTCAACCCTGTTTTTAAAACATTGGTAATGCCATTCTCACATACATTTTGGTAAACTTCCAAATTTCTTAAAGTAACAATAGCAAGTACCATCCTAATAGAGGTTATTCGCGTAACTGACGAATATGTATCAAAGTAAGCTAGACCTTCTCGTTGTCTAAATCCTTTAATTACCAATCTTGTGTTTTTTTTACTTATCAATGGTTCCATCGACAACCTTTGTGTTTGTTAGGTAACCATTTGTAGCCTAGTGGTTTACCACCAGGAGGTAAAACCACGAGCTATAATGTATCCTTTTTGTAAAATAAATCTATTTCACATTTCATGACTTCTTTCCATTGAGGCCATCCTGAGGAAGTTATCGTTTCTTTGTAAGAAGTAGGTTCATTTTTAACCATAAAAGAAACAAAACTAGGTCCAAACAATTTCCCGTTTCTTGTCCGCTTGCTTCTTTTTAGTTCAACTTATTCTTCCAGGTTGATCTTGTCTCACATCATGGAGATCATAATCAATCTCTTGTTGTCTCTTATCGAACAACATTATCATCTTGATGTCTCTCATCATGAAGGACATCATCATTTAGTTGCCTCTCATCATGGACAACTATATCATCTAGTCTAGATGAACTTCCATTTTCCTTGGATAAATAAGGAAACACAGTTTCAAACAATGAAAGTTTTCCTTAATTCCATTATCGTATCTTTGTATATATTCAATTTTCTGAATCATATCCAAATAAATGATAAGCACTACTGTAATGAGCATATCACAAAAATATGCAATCCACAGTTTTAGGTCCAATATATTGATCTTTGGGTGCCAAGACGAGATAGACACCCGCACATTCGTAAGTACTTATAGGATGGTTTTCTTCCCATCCATAGTTCATAGAATTATCTTCTTTTCCTTACAAGGGATTTTATCTAAAAGATAAGTAGCCAATAAAATCGCTTCCCCACATGCCATGGCTTAAACCATGACTTTAACAACATGGCATAACCATATCTTTAAAGCGCAATTCTTTCCTATCAACAATTATGTTGTGGCGTATAAGGAGCAATACATTTATGTCTTATTCCATGTTTAGAACATACATGAAATGAAGACACGTATTCACCTCCAATATCACTTCGAACCGCCTTGTTTTCGATAATAAGTTGATTCTTAACTTATTTGTATAGATCAATCTTGTCTATATCCTTACTCTCAAGTAAGTAAAATTCACAATATTTTGTACTACCATCAAAATTACGATGAAGTACCTAATTGCTACATTAGTAGGTATCGATTCCAAATCACATAAAACTATGTGAATCAAGGGTTAGGTTAATTTTCAGACAACCGAGTGAAAAGACAATCTTGTCAATTTGGCTTCAACATAAGTTCTACTTTTGTAATCTGTGTTCGTTTATTTAATCAAACAACGTATTGAGTTAAAATTAGGGCTAATAACCTATTAAAGCACTATACTTGTCAAGAATAGCGATTCTGCGCGAACTAAAAAATAACTCTTTAGACATTAATGTTGACATTTTGTCTTTCTTTAAATATTATGACCATTTTACCCTTCAAAAATATTTCAAAAAAAAAATCGAAAAATAATTTCATTTTTTAATCTAAAAATAAAAATAAAAATCGCATGTCACAAAAATTCTAAAAAAATTATTTAGAAAAAATTAAAGAAAAAAAAAATTTGAAAAAAAATTGATTTTTTCATACGTTTCTTTGTTTTCATACGTTTCACTTGTTTTTATTCACTTTTGATTATTTTTTTTTCACAAGTGATTTTTTATCGAATTTTTTTATTACAAAATATTACAAAAAAAATTCAATTTTTTCGCGATGCTACAAAAAAATTCAAAAGAAACACATTTGGAAAAAATAAATTGAAAAAAGTGTTTGAAAAAATTTCGAAAAAAATTTTGGAAAAAAATTTGAAAAAAATATTCAAAAATTCTTTTTTGAAAAAAAGTATTTTGTAAAAAATTTAGAAAGGGTAAAATGGTCATAATATGGTTATAATACTTAAAGAAAGTCAAAATGTCGGCATTAATGTCTAAAAGCTTATTTTTTAATTCATTCTGTAACTATGCCATCTAACAATATAGTGTTAAGATTATTAGCCCTTAAATCTTTATGTCCGAGTTGGCCATGCTATACATTCAAAGGATCAAATAATTTGAATTCATACTCATTTTATTGAAACAACCAAAAAGAAGATTCGACTTAAATATTTAATGAAGGGCATAACCTGTACCGACCAAAATTTTGTTCAATGTTAACTCAATTTTATTTGATTAAAATAAAAATAAAGCCAAATTTATTAAGTAACCATCCAGACACAAGATTTCTCGAATCTACGGCACATACAACGTGTTGGTTCACTTAAGTTCTTTTCGCATGTGAATTTTAACATCACATTTCTTTTCCCTTGCTATTAGCGGTTGTAGAGTTGCCATAAATCGCATCTCTCAATTTTCGCTACTTTGAAAGAGTTAACCAAACTCTTATCATCATACTCATGACATGATGCCCAAGTGTTAATCCACCATTATCTAATGTCGAGCCCGCCTTGGCAACAATTTTCATTTCATTCGGGCCTTTTAACCCATAGTTATGGCACATAAAATCTGAATGCTTTAAAGCATCTACCGTACACATAACTCGAGTATCGGTCTCCACTTTCATCAAGTTCGGGAGCGGATCCTTGCGGATGTCATTCATGACATTCCGAACATTCTGATGTCGAGATTCCGTTATTAGTCTAAAACTAAGTTTGGAATAATTAACAACTTGCTATATCACAAAGTGTTTCTTAACAAACACGATAACATCGAATTTTGTTTAAAACACTCATTTTTGTAAGATCCATTATACAAAACCGCTTTTAAACAAGTCTTAAACAATTAAACAATATCGCATATTACATAATGTTTTTAAACAAAACAAATTTGTAATATGATTTTGTCAATCTTCTTTAAGAATATCTTAATAGATCTACATCACATGATCTAATTCTACAATGAAACTTGACAAGGCTTCAAAATAGATTTACTCTTTCAAAGAAACTCAACAAGGTTTCTATAGATCTACTTCCAAATGCATAAAGTTTTAAGAACTATATTTAGTTTATAATTAAACTCAACTTTGGTTTAAATAAGCTAAACAAGTCAAAGAAACTTTTCCACCAAATATGATAATAGCTTGTATATTATCGATTTTGTTTCAAACAAACTAATCTTGGTTTCAATAAACACGTTCTAGTAATCTAATAAAATAACAACTTGTATTTTATGAGATTTGTTTCAAAGAAACTCCACTTGGTTTCAATGAATCGATTTCATCATGATTTTTAACCATGTTAATAATCTGGCGCACCAATTGCATTCGCAAGATTCACTAGGGTGACAAATTATGTTACCATCGTTAACTTGTGAATATTTAAACACAAAAGCAGTTAAAAAAATGTTAAAACAATATGGTATCTAATAAACTCGACATGGTTTATGTAAACTTGTACCAAAATGATTCGAGAAACACAAGCTTGGTTTCAATAAATCCAGATTTAAACAAGTAATATACGTAACAAACAAACTAAAAGATCGGTTTGAAAAGAAACTCATCATGGTTTCAACGTAAATTAATTCAATAAAGTGTTTTAAAATGGTTTATAAATCATTATACCGTCATAATTAAAATTATGTTTAGTTATAAAGCGATTTTCAATGAAACACAATCTTGGTTTCAGCAGAAGAGTTTGTATAAAATCTATTAATTATATAAATCGATTTTAATAAAAGTGTTTTAATTACATTACAGACTCTCTTTTAAGATTGTAGGAAGCGGTTACACTTTTATTAATAAAATCTAAATTACAATAAATAAAATTAAAAGTAAATAAATAATAGAAAATTAAATACAAAGCGAATGTAGCGGATAAACGATAATTAAATAAAATAAAAAATAGTCAAAAGACTTACTTGATCACCAAATAGAGATCAATAAAGAAGATAAAATCCGAGGCACGTGTTTGACACGCTTCCTTAAAATAGATTCGTAAATCATTTCCCGCAGCAACAATAAACCAAAGCAAGAAGTTGTCTTGTCGAACTTAACTAAGCCGCAGAATTTCATCTTAAGAAATCGTATTCCTTACGTTATGTGTGTTCAACCTATGGAATTAGGGCTCTATTTATACAAAATAGACTCCTAAGTTTACTCATCCTACCGATGTGGGATGAAAACAATTCAAAATTCCTCTTTAAGCATGTTAAGAACGCTTAACTTTGAGACACGATATCTCATTCACATCAACTCTATTTTGAACACATAAAGGCTCATTCTGAAGCTCTCTTGAGGAGAGCGCAAACCTTCAAACTATTACTTATATATATGACACATACATATAGATAATTGTGTCCAAAGTTAGTCAAAGTCACTTTTACCAACTAATTTTCCAACATGTCCATCTTTATATAATTTAAATATCCGTGAATCGTTAATCGTTAGAGAATACAAATTAAACGTGTCGACGAGCATTTTATTATATTTCGGTGAGCGGATACTTTATATACTTTAAATAAATAGAAGTTATGTTGCATTTGATTTATTCGTAAAATGGATTACTTTCACGTTATTGATTGATTTTTATTGTCTTGTGCAGTGAAAACTCATAAAACCATTGAATCAGAATAAGAAACAAGTGATGCAAACCTTGGTATCTCATATAATTTGCTTTGTTGAGCTGTCACGTTTTTGATGATTTGTTTGTGGAGTAGAAGTAGGAGACCTCACAAAGGTCTCACTGTGGATATGGATTGCAGTGTGAAGTTTCACAAGAGAATCACATTATGTTATGCTCAACTTTCTTCTGTGAATTTGCCTAATTGTTTCTATTAATTGCAGACGGTGACTTTATGGAAACCCAAGCTTCGCAGTTGGGGCTATGAACCGATCATTTGCAGTGTAGAGACCAAATCTGGACTTGATTCTCTTTGGTTCTTCTTGAGGGATCAAACATCGGTAATTCTGGGTCCCAGTGGCATTGGAAAGTCTAGTTTGATCAATGCTTTGAGAAGCAATCACTTTGGCCTTCTTCCTGAAGAAATGGACGGTCACTTTAACTCTGTAAAATCTTCTCGCTGCTGTACATTCTTTCACCCACTCTATTTTTTTTCTTCTTTTCAAAGTTGTTGTTAGTCTGTTGTTCACCTGTTCTTATTTGTTTTTTCACATGTACCAGATTTCAGGAAGTAAGCGGCTATAAGATCAACTAGTTGGATAGGTGTCAGCGAGAAGTGGCAGAGGAAAACACACGACGCGACATGTTTCTTTGCTTCCATTATCTGGTGGAGGATATGTTGCAGATACTCCTAGCTTTAGCCCACCGAGTCTACTGAAAGTAACAAAGCAGTCCCTTCCACTGTGCTTCCTAGAGGTCCGTCTTTTAGATTTTGCATGCCAGCTTCATGTAAGGTCTCATATTAAGTGGTGTTTGGATTTATATTTTGGAACTCATTATCTTATGATTAGCTTTTTATGCATGGAACTATGGATTGCTTCTACTGATTTTCATTAGGGGTTTGAATAATCAGTTTTATACTGCAAAAGTTTACCTATTTACCCATTCCCTGAACCTAATTTGTTAAACTTTTACTCTCAAATCATAAGATGTCTCTTTTGCCTTTTCCACAAGAATGTCAAATTTTCAGTCATTTTATTATATTGATTCTCAAATAATCAGCATGTGCCACTCAAACTGTCAAACATATGATTATCAACATGCCATCTTCTGATTATACCATATCACATAATCAGTTTTGAAACGCACGTTTAAATAGACCCTGAACTTGTTGGTATGTCATTTTGACTTCATACCACCTAAAAGTTTTTCCTCCTGCTATATGTTAATCTACCTCCAACTGGTTGATGAAATCAGAATCAGAGAGGAATCTCAATTGTAAACTTTAGGAACTAGACGAGAGTTGCTCTACCTTTTTGGAAAAACACTTGTTTAAAGTGATCATTAACTTATATATAAAATACTTGTAAGCTTCATCCATATTCATTAGAACGGTGCCTGTTACCCAGTTTTACATCTACATTCAGCAGCCTATACTGAAAGAAGTAAGCTGTCGCATGTCGCATGTCGCCCCAGTGGCGGAGCTAGAAAAAATTGTGGGAGGGCGAAACAAATTTTTCCTGAAAAACATTAGATGGGAGGCCGAGATGAAACAATTTTTTTAACACATGAAATCGCAAAAAAATAAACTGCAGACTTGGGCTGTGGGGCGGGACCCTTCCCTGTCCTCTCTAAGCTCCGCCCTTGTCGCCCCATTCATTGTTTGGTCGATCTATGATTTTAGAACTTCTGTGTGCTAGTTCCCATCATTTTTTTGTAAAGTTAACATAGGAGCTATCATTCCTTTTTACTTAAGGAGACTAGTTCTTATAAATGTTGAATCACAAATGGTCCAACAGCAGCCATCTGGTTGGAATTATATCAGGCTTGTTATGTGCTAACAAGAAATTACATAAAACCCAACTACAAGGATTCGCAGAACTTGATCGAGATTGATACGGTTGGTACATAAAGTAATGAAACTTCACCCAAATTAGAATCAGAAATGAATTATAGAAATGATTCCTTACTAACCAAAATGAAAGTATTTACATTTGCAAAAAGACACGTCTAGTTTTTCAAGTCTCAGAAAATATTAAATGAACCCACAATATGAAAACATGAATAAGGAATCATTTCTAATTAATATTTTCATTTGCAAAAAGATCCGTGATTGATTAGTTGACATAATATGATGATTGTATCTTCGTTCTCGGTCTCAATCGCAAGGTGTGTCTCATTAAATGCATTTCTAATACGCTTGAGACCATCTTTAGTAGTACAACGTGCAACATTGTCACCGAATGGCACCCGAGGTCAGGTGTTCCTTCTAATTTACATCTTTTGTGGAATTGTCACCGAATGGATCTTCTACCTACAACATAAAAAGATCCGTGATTGATTAGTTGACATAAAATTATCATATACGGAGTATCTTCTTTTTATCTTATTTAAAATATGTGAACTTTTAAGGTGTGTTAGTGTCTACTTTTTGTTCTCCTAACATTGTAGTATATATTAGGTGTATTGCTATAAGAGACAAATAAACCGTAATATGAAAACATAAAAGTGTAGAAAGCGATCTAGTAAATCTTTGAATTGTTGAGACACAAAAAAAACACAAGTAAGGAAAATGTTGAGGCTCGTGATGCTCATGGCTTCCTTAAGACGGATTCGTCTCCTCGCGGTCGCTTGAGAATCGTGAGCGTCATCTCCCGGGATACAACAACAACGGATAACTCCGTTAGCACAAACGGGTTATCAAGGCGAACCAAAATCGTGCCTTCCTCTATTACGAACCGGATACACAAAGAATCAACAACAAAGGAGAGGAATGAGTTATGTGTTTCGGTGTTATAAAATGAGAGAAGAGCTCTCAATATACAAGTGAGGAGGATGAAAGAAAGCGGTCCAATTAACTATTATAATCAATCCTACTAATGGCTCATGAACATAGAATTAATTTGGACGCCATTATGCCCATACATTAATTTTGCTCTAAAGCCCCATTAGTATATTTGATGACCATCAATTGTCATTCAAACCCAAATATTGACCATATTTTCCAACAATCCCCACATGAATGAAATTGATAACGGAAACAAATTTCAACGACTCGATGTTGTAATAGAGTTTTGCGATTGATATTTGCATAGGATAGGTAGGTGTTACCCTTTGAACCTTCCTCGTGAAATATACTTAGCCTCCTAGCGCACCAAGAGAACTTGATGTCTTTGAGCGCGTCATTGTTGGTGTGAGACGACAATATATATTCACAAATATCTCCTTGACACATTTTGGTTCTCATGGTTATGTTCGTTATGGTCATGAACATTAGCCTGGTTCTGTAAAAAGCTGTTTGGAATTGCGCCCTACAATTCCCTTGAGCGACCCCACTTCTCTCTCACATAGGTGATTCACGATCAATCATTAAAAGCCATATGCTTAACCTCATATTGTCACTGTTATAGGAATGGACTAGGAAGTTCACTAACTCCTTAAATAAATGTGAAGTTTATTACTCCCCACACTGACCTCCGTTTATACAAGTAGGTTGTCTATTGAACCCGGATCTTGGGATCTCCGGTCGGTGGGTTAGGTTTTCCTTCATATAAACTTTTCAAGGGCTTTAGTCACATTCCTCTTCACGACTTGCTAACTAACTCACATTTAGCTTTTCTGGCGGATCCGCAAAGCTATTCTATGACTTGTTATTGTCAATAGGGATAACCCATGCTGAGAGTAGTTGTCGTATCGACATAATATGTTCGTACAAATTTGAGTTTCGTGCAACTCTAAATATATCATGCTCTAGGTAATTCTTGAGTATTCCAACTAGGCAAGAACTTCATATTTGTTAACGTTCTTTTGAACTCTAGCTAGGCCGGAATCCCCCACATGGAATTTATCTCAAGAATTTTGTAGAAAGGTTCTCTTTCAATGTATTAATCTCGTTTATAAGATTTTTTTTTTTTTTTTTTTTCACATGGGTATGACATCAAGATCCGTTGTAATCTGTCACTTCACAAGTTTCATACTAGTGTATGCAAACTCTTTGAATGTCTTATGTTAATTATTTTCCGTATCATAATTAATGATTCCAAATCTAGCATGCTATAGACCAAGGAATCAAGCGTATGATGTAAGATGCATCATTCGATTACTCATAGCTTCATCTACTAACATTCTTCTTTAGACAAATCACCACCTTAAACCGTACATGTTTTAGGAGGATCCCATAAGTTATATGTGTAAGTCCTACACTCATAACATGTCATTCCAATTCACTTGTGATTATATATAATCACATTTAATCTCTTATCATTATATGATTATCAAAATTTATTATGTGATTATAATCACATAAAATCAATGTGTAATCATTTTACACAATCAAAATACGTCCAACTTAGCGAATGGACAATAGCTGCATTGGATAACAATCACACCGTTCAAGTTAGTTACATAAACCAACGTAATTGTTGTCATCTATATGTGTGTTCTTTCTTGACATTTCACAATGACCTACGGTTATATTCAACACATAGTCATTTCTTACATATGACAAACCGTTCGATTATTAGCAATATGAGTTATAACAAGTCTTGCCGATTATTCATCTTTCTATAATAACAAGTAGTTTGATTATTCGCAACAATATTCACAATAGAATATTTGCAACATCCAAACTTTTCAATACTCGATACAAAATCGAAGCGACTTGTTTATTCTCATGTTACAAAATTAGTTGCACTGGCGTCACCAAACAACTTTAAACAAGCACTACTTTGCCACTATATTTTAGGGCAAATGACAAAAATCATCGAACTTGACACTTTATGTGATTGTGTGTAGCCAACTATTTTTTTTCTTATTGTATGTACTGAACTTTCAAATTTCGATCATTATGTGTATTTTGTGACTATTCTGCCATGTAAAATGACCATTTTACCCTTCAAAATTTGAAAAAATTAAGGGTAAAATGGTCACAAATTACACACAATAATCGAATTTTGAAAGTTCGGTACACACAATAAGAAAAAAAATAGTTGACTACACACAATCATAAAAAGTGTCAAGTTCAATGCATTTTTTTGTCATTTGCCCTATATTTTATACCAAATAACACAAACAATATTGTGTTGTACATTGCATAAAACATCACATAATTATGCATTAAAACAACTGAGAAAGGTTGTACCAAATACTCAAATGTATGCACCCAAACACCCCAATTTCAAAGACAAGAAAAACTAAACTATTTAAAAACTGTTTTACTAAACACAAATTACAATCAAACGATTCTATGCGGGAAAAAATATATTATTTTTCACGACTACATGATTATGACAATAAAGCGTCCAAAAAGAACTTTAGCACCCAAATAAAAAAAATGTGACTAAACGGTTCACCCATTTAAGTTCAAGTTTTTCATAAATTCAAGTTTAATTTCTTGTCTACGCATGGTAAAAATTTGGGCTCAAAACGCATTCATTTGCTACGCAAACAATGCCTTTTCTTGCAACGATGCAACTTGAACAACAAGCTGTTCAAAATGAACCGTTGTACCATAATACAAATTGTGTCCAAACGGTTCATCTATATAAACTCAAACTTTATAGAAATTAAGTTTAGTGTCTTAGGTACACACGTGGTCGCACCAATCGTGATATCACATACTTTGGAGTTCAAATAACGCCAAAATCGCTCTCTACAAGAACAAGTTTAATCCCGATATCCATGTCATGAAACGAATACTAATTACACAAACCAGCATCGCAACACAATTTCAAATAACATGCTTCGAAAACGCAACTGTTCTATGTCAACATTTGAAACAATGAAATTACAACCATTTTATTGCTTATATTTTAAAAAGATTCCAAAAGACTACAACTCAATTTTTCTCAAAGTATATCATAGTAATAGGTTAAACAAAATTCCATAGTTGTGTGATTCACAACAAAGATATTGATTTATTTATGTAACGAATAACTCGGCTTGGCAACAAATGAAATAAACCTTCTTTTCCAATTTGGTTTCTATTTGATCATTTTAAACATTAAAGGAGAAGATAAGTAATAACCAAATTGAAAAGAGTCTATAACCGGTAAACTTTTAGTTAATTCACCAAAGTCAAACCATTCTTCAAGCAATCATTCACATTTAATATATTAGATGATAATCATCAAGATATATTAATACCAATAAATTTCAATAATATGAAATATTGTAGAAAGCAGTTTATTAAATACTACGTAATTAAGTGTCATAAACAAGTGAAGACACCTTATTGTTTTCCTTTTCGAATTACACATATCCCACAAGTTTGATTCACAAGCGAACTTGAACATTCTTGGTCAATCATAAAATCTACATGTTTCATACCCAACATAAATTCCAACAATTTTGTTCGTACTTGGCACATGTATCTAATTAACAAGCCATTTCTCAAAAAATGTTGAACTAAAAGAAATTGTATATTTTCCTCATGTCACCCGAGAAGAAAATACCAAACAAAGTAAATTTTGATTGTCCCAAAATCATTTGGATCTTCATCACCCCAAGAACTCCCATGTAAGTTACTAAGCGATATCATCAATACACTTCTAATTTATTATATAATTTTAGTATTGAAACAAAAGCAGGTTGTTATTGGCTTTTAACGAGAGAACATATATCAAATAATTTCAACTTATCATGCCTCGTTATCTAAGCCTCTAATAGCAAGATAATCATCTTAAGATTGTAGTATATATTTGTTGGAATTTTATACTCATAACAATTATACATAAAACAAATACATCATCAAAGCATGCAGCGGAAGACAATAGAATAGTATATGTAATAAATTAACCAAACAAGAAAGTGCGTACCTTTTAGCAATTCAAGTAATCAAACGATGATGTGATCAAGTAACAAAACCCAAAACCCTAAATTAGGGTTTATACAAAATCGTCCCACCCAAAATCGACCACCAAGGAATACAAGCTCAAGTGTGCTTGCTCTTCATTACACACGTACTAATAGCGATTTGATGTGGAGAAGCTAGTTCCTTGAATCACTAATAAACCAAACACTTTATCTTTGAGCTAAGCAAAAATCGAAACACCCTTGAGGTGAGGGTATTCGACCGGCCACACAAAGAGGAGAGGAGAAGGAGAGAAATTAGGTTATTGGTGATCCAAGATTAGGTTATGAATGAATACAATGAATTGTATTTATAGGTAACTTATCTTGGTGACCAAGTTTGTGTGGGATTGGGTTTGGAAACCCCCACCGATCGGCCTATT
This sequence comes from Chrysanthemum lavandulifolium, assembly GCA_022545495.1. NCBI lineage: Eukaryota > Viridiplantae > Streptophyta > Magnoliopsida > Asterales > Asteraceae > Chrysanthemum > Chrysanthemum lavandulifolium. The sequence continues at coordinate 191,202,699 of CM040242.1, forward strand.
CAATCCCAAAGGGATTCTAGAACTTTCCCGACATCTAATTTCATTCTTAGTCCTTCTAGTTAATATTTAACGATCGTTAACCAAACCTCGTTAATTATTTAACTATCGTTATGTTTTATTTAGTGATTAATAATTAATAATAATAACGTTTTATTTATATTAATTATGTACATCAATTCTCATACGTAATGTGTGCAATCCAAGTCTCGAGTTCGAATCCGGACATACTATTATTTAAATATCCATTAAAACCTTTCAGCCCCACTTGTATATTACTAAATATAGTAATGACATTGGTTAGTCTAGCTTTCACGCTAACGCCCCGGATCGAATCAAGCATGGTCTCCGGAAAAACCATTTAATGATTCATCATTTTACTTATCCTTTTGTTACTAATACTACATTAACTATGAATATGGATCAAGTCATTTCATAAGTTAACATTCATTTCTCGTTGTATATGATTGAACAAGATTACCAAATCATCCGAACGTATTCGAGATAGATCTTGGGTATGGCCATACAAACATCTTGTCAACCCTACGAGGGCCCAAATATAGTATTATGCTTTGAAACAAATTCAAAGGAACAAATTCTCTTGACTACAAACATAACTCATGAATTTTGCAACACTTAGAAAATAGCCCTTATAACTACCGATTCACGGATAGCGTTAGACTATCTTACACAAATGCACTACATTCATATCGCTTATCCGGTATCTCAAGTCCGAGGATAAACACTTCATGATATACTTAATGACGAGATCCATAAAGTATCATCATGTAAAGTTGGGATGAGTCCTATATTCAATTATTGAATATCATGTGAATCTGGTATGTCCCACGCATCAATATACTTTAAAAGTATATTCTACAAAACTCGATTTGTCTTAATTCAATGACATTCCCACATCATTGATTGACAACGGACTATTTAGAATAACATAAGTTACTCATGGATTAAACATGCAAATATAGGATATAATATTAAGAAAATGAAAATAAACATAAACAACTATTTTATTTCATTAAAGTAATATTTGTTCATAACATCCTTTATCCAAATACTAATCACGGATCCGCATGAAACTACTAGCTAAACGAAGTCCTATCCCATCAAGCATGGTCGGTAAGTTTATCTTTTGGCAAAGGTTTCGTAAAGGGATCGCCTAGATTTTCATCTGTATGAACTTTGAGTAGATTGATTTCACCTATGTCGACTTGTTCTCTAACATAGTGATATCGACGAGGAAAATGTCTGCGCCTTCATGACTCAGTGCTCATTGGCAAATGTTATTGCAGAGTTGTCACAATACACATTTAGAGGTAATTCGATTGAGGGCATTACTCCGAGTCCGAAATGAATTTCCTAATCCAACAGCTTCCATCGCAGACCACAAGGCTATGTACTCACTTGTAATAGACATCGCAACCATTGTTTGCTTCTTGCTCTTCCATCAATCGCTCCTCCATTAATGACAAAGACATAACCCGTCTCGAGACTTCGTATCATCTTTATCGGTTTGGAATGACGATCGCAAAACCTCGTAACATCAAGTTCTCATCCGATTTCCTCCATACACTAGAAACATATCTTTAGTAGCCCTTAGATACTTAAGAATGTTCTTAACGACTTGCCGCTGCTTCACACCGGTTCTGTTGATACCGATCGGTTATGTTCTGCAAACGCCACATCGTGCCTTGTACATCTCACAAGATACATGATAGATCCTACACCGAAGCATAAGGAACTTTCCTCATGTATTCCACCTCGGCAGTGTTGACGCATAGTTTATTACTTAAGCCATGTTCAACTTGCGGCAAATATCCTTCTTGGAATTTTGCATACTAAATCTCTTTAGTATTTTATCAATGTAAGCACTTTGGCTTAGTCAATTAACCGCCTTGATCTATCTCTGTAGATCTTGATTCCCAGAATAAATGTCGCTTCCCTAAGTCCTTCATAGAAAAGCACTCTCCAAGATAAGACTTTACATCTTGCATACTTGGAATGTCTTTTCCATGATCAATATGTCATCGACATATAAGACAAGGAAAATAACATTACTCCCACTAGCTTTGTGATACACACATGGCTCATCAAGATTTTGAGTGAAACCAAATTTCTTGATTTCTTCATCAAACTTCTTGTTCCATTGCCTTGATGCTTGCTTCAATCCATAAATGGATCTTTGAAGTTTGCACACGCTTTCGAAACTTTGGATTCACAAACCTTCAGTTGCGCCATATAGATGTCCTCATCTAGGCGACCGTTTAAGAAGCGCTTTGACATCCATTTGCCATATCTCATAGTCATAGTACGCGACTATGGCTATAAGAATCCTAATAGCTCTAATGTCTGCTACAGGAGAAAATGTCTCCTCATAGTCTATCCCATAGGTTTGAGTAAAACCTTGAGCTACAAGACGAGCTTTATAGGTGTGTGCATTGCCATCCATGTCGGTCTTTATCTTAAAGAGCCACTTACTTCCAACTACCTTAGCATTTGGAGGTAAGTCAACCTCTATCCGCACTTCGTTATCTTCATGGATTGCATTTCCCCATTCATTGCAACTCGCCATTTTTCCTTTTCGGGACTCATCATGGCGCTTTATAGTTAGCGAGTTCACCAAGATCCTCTAACATATTTTCCTCGCCTTCTACGTTGAGACATAGACGCCAGTGCACGCGTAGCCCTTGCGGATCTACGAATGGGAACCACTTCAATCTCGTGTGGAACGCCGGACTTTCGTGTTCTACTTGAGGTTGGCTAGTGTTCTCGAAGGTGTTGTATCTTCTTGATCATCTTCCGGATCATATACTCTCCCACCGAATTCATGAGATATGAGATCCTTTTCAAGAAAGTCTCCATACCTAGCAACAATTACTTTGTTTTCGGTGGAAAGTAGAAGTAGTAACCCATCGCTTCCTTTGGGTATCCTACGAAGATACACTTAAGATCTTTGTTGCGACTTATCGCCAGAGTCACGCTTAACAAACGCCTCACAACCCCGCACCTTTAAGTAAGACAAGTTGGGAGGTTTCCATACCACACTTCATAAGGAGTCTTATCAACCTTCTTAGTTGGAACCATATTCAATATGCGAATGTAGTTTCAAAGCATAATCCCAAAAGGATAAGGAAGAGTCGTAAGATTAAACATCGATCGCACCATGTCTAGCAATGTACGATTCCTTCTCGGATACACCATTTTGTTGTGGAGTATAAGGAGATGTGAGTTCTTGAACAATACCACACTCGACTAGATAATCTTTAAACTCTTGGCTTAAATATTCACCATCTCTATCGGATCAAGAGCTTTAATCTTCTTTCCTAGTTACAGTTCTACTTCACTCTTAAAACCTTAAATGTTTCAAAGACTTCATGTTTATGTTTAAGTAAATAAACATAACCATAACGATCGAAATCATCATAAAGGTTAAAGTAGCTAGCACCCTTTCTTGACACATGTCTTAGTGGTCCACATACGTCAAGATGTATCACACCAAGAAGATCGAAGCCCTTTCTAAATTATTTGTAAAGGTTTCTTGGTCATCTTCCCGGATATGCAAGATTCGCATTTATCAAATGATTCATCATTGATGTCTTGCAAAAGCCCATCGTGTTGCAAATTTGTTGCATGCGTTTCTTGCCTATATGAGCAAGTCTACAATGCCAAAGAAATAAAGAATCCAAATCACTTTTGATTCTTTTATTATTGATGCTAAAGACAAAATTATTTTATCAACAACATTATCATGCAAATCAATTTCAAACACACCATTTATTGGAATAACATTAAAGTAAAAACATCATTTAAAGAAACAAATTCCATAATCGGTAAATGTATGAACGAAACCAATATCTTTTAACAAGGAAAGCGAAACGACACCCCTAACAATGGAAGGTGCGTAATGACAATCGTTTAATGACAAGACTAAACCCGAAGGTAAAACTAAATCAAACGTGCCTATAGCTTCAACGATCGCATGTGCTCCATTACCCGTGCGGTATTGTCATCCATAGGCAAGCTTCCTTGCTCCTCTAAGTCCCTGCATTGTATTACATATGTGAATACCACATCCAGATCATATACCGTGAATTTATTTTATGAGGAAAAGCAAATAATTCTATCATCAAAAGAGTACAAGTCATCGGCACCGCCAAGATTTTTATACCTCTTATTGCGCAACTCATCAAGGTACGGTGGACAATTCCTCTTCCGGTGTCCAACTGCAAATGATGACAAGCCCGATCCTTCTTCGGATTCTCACGCTTTTGGGAGGGTACTTGGGTTCTTAGCGATAAGTCATAACTTGTTTTCCTTATCACTTTACCCTTACCTTTCCCTTTCTTGTTCGCTAGCGGCTTATTAGGCTTAGAAATTCTACCCTTCCGGATGGTCAAAACCGCAGTGTAGAGGCCTTCTTGGGCAAACCTTTTCGTAATCAATGAGCATTGCATGTACCACCGTTGCCTTCCCGTGCAATGCATATTATAATTATTGCACGAAACCATCAAATTCCTTGTTAAGGGATCCATTGATCGAGCCAATTTGTATGTCATTAGGGTAGACATAGTTCAAACGCCTAACCGGTCCATGTAACTCATCATTTCCGCATAGGGCGCTATGGGTTTCCCATCTCCTTGCTTGCAACTATGAAGAGCATCAATCAAGTCATACACTTCAATCACAAAGCTTTTCAAACAACCTTTGCAATTCTTCTAGCATGAGATTAGGAAGTAATTCTCAAATTGCTTTTGCAAGCTTGAGTTCATACTCCCGAGCATAATGCAGCGACCTCATTATACTTGTCATACTCAGATTGCCATGCATTTCGTGCTTCAAGAAGTAGCATCACCGCAGTTCGAGGAGGACAAGGCGTGGTCAATAATTGAGTCTTTTGGCAACCCTCAAGACAATTACGAGTTGCGATACCAATCATTGAAATTCGCGCTACAAATAATTCTCTCGATCAAACATAGATTTGAACGACGAGGCTAGTGCAAGAGATTCACTTGAGCCATTTCTACGAAATAAAAGTTCAAAAGTTAGTACTTTCGATAAGAAAACATTCAAGAAAATAAAATACCCTTTGGTCAATATTCATATTAACCATAGTATTTTCCTTGAATATTGGATCCTCATTATCATAGTTCCACCACATCGCTTGATCCGCTAGTGGTGAAAGTATAGAATAGGTAATCGTTGAAAACGATAATTGACAAACAAGTTTTCAATTCCAAAAATTATGGGATTTACAATTTTGCCAAAACAATTAATGCAAAACGTAAGCATGTTTTATCCCATCTTATGCCTTAAGTTATAGGTCTCACTAACTAACTTAATTAAGTTGTCTAATTTAGAAACTGCAAATCATAAAGCTGAGGTCTCACACAACAAAATAATTCACCTCGTTATTGTAATCTAGATCAAGGTCTCACATAACTAAATTACAATTTCAAGTGTTTCATATCATTAGATGGCATAAACTTAAATTTTAAAGGGTACAATTTTTGATGTGTAATCAAAACTTATGTATAAAGAAGCATGCATACAACTTTATAACATAATATTTTCAAAAACTTACTTAAAGATTTTAATTGCTAAGATTTAATTCTACAAAGTTTTAATCGATGCGTTGAGAAACTTACAACTTTGCACTAAGATGCTTCGTACATAGAATGGTTATACTAGGTAGCTCCAATCGAACCGCAGTGGGGCGGAGGACCGTGTGACCAAGCATAACCTTAGACATCCATTCAAAGGAGACTATGCTCACTTCTTAAATACCCTTTATAGTTTGTTCTAGTGGGTGAGCCGTTCTAACCATTTAGTACAATCGCATCATCGATTAAAAGTTCAAGAATAATTCTTAGATAAACAAATCAATTTCGCCATTATTTAGTCCATTTAATTTTCTATTCATAAAAACCCTTTTGCTTACTAACATGTCAAAACAATATATAAACAAAAAGCATTTTAATAAAATTAAATACACTCAAATAATATAAACATATAACTTAACACCTTAACATATGTAAAAACAATTAGCCACATGCATAATTATTTCAATAAACTCTAATAACAATTCTAGGCGTAAATAAATGCATACATTAACTAGTGCTTTCATCTCGCGAAAAGATGAGCCACATACATCGACAAGTCGATTGCGTAAGCAAAGTTAATAGTATACCAATTAGCACATAACAAATTTTATTAGTTATAATTGAGGTCTTCCCAATTCAATAATTATTAAATAAATAAAACATGTGTATCACTTAACAATTAATCAATATACATATAACAATACTCCATGGCAAAACATGCATGTTCCACCATGGATTCCGCATAACAATTATCACAGAGGTACGCATATTACATGGCACATAACAATTATTCATTAATTAACCACATAAAATAAGCATGCAATCTTAGGGTTTCTACAAGTTTTACAAAATTAAAACCTAATTAAATAAATTTAGGGTAATCGACCCATATTAAATAAAATTAGGGTTTCAAATTCAAAACCCTAGAAACCATAAAAAAAAAATGTGCAAATAATCATAAAGATTCAATTTTTATGTGTTTTGGTAATTAATTACATCATATTAAACTCGTGATGCCATTGTTGGAATTTTATACTCATAACAATTATACATAAAACAAATACATCATCAAAGCATGCGTGGAAGACAATAGAATAATATATGTAATAAATTAACCAAACAAAAAAGCGTACTTTTAGCAATTCAAGTAATCAAACGATGATGTGATCAAGTAACAAAACCCAAAACCCTAAATTAGGGTTTATACAAAATCGTCCCACCCAAAATCGACAACCAAGGAATACAAGCTCAAGTGTGCTTTCTTCGTTCTTGTACACACGCATTAATAGCGATTTGATGTGGAGAAGCTAGTTCCTTGAATCACTAATAAACCAAACACTTTATCTTTGAGCTAAGCAAAATCGAAACACCCTCGAGGTGAGGGTATTCGACCGCCACACAAAGAGGAGAGGAGAAGGAGAGAAATTCGGGTTATTGGTGATCCAAGATTAGGTTATGAATGAATACAATGAATTGTATTTATAGGTAACTTATCTTGGTGACCAAGTTTGTGTGGGATTGGGTTTGGAAACCCCACCGATCGGCCTATTCAATCCCAAAGGATTCTAGAACTTTCCGACATCTAATTTCATTCTTAGTCCTTCTAGTTAATATTTAACGACCGTTAACCAAACCTCGTTAATTATTTAACTATCGTTATGTTTTATTTAGTGATTAATAATTAATAATAATAACGCTTTATTTATATTAATTATGTACATCAATTCTCATACGTAATGTGTGCAATCCCAAGTCTCGAGTTCGAATCCGACATACTATTATTTAAATATCCATTAAAACCTTTCAATATTAGGTGTATTGCTATAAGAGACAAATAAACCGTAACATGAAAACATAAAAGTGTAGAAACGATACCTGTAAATCTTTGAATTGTTGAGACAAAAAAACACAAGTAAGGAAAATGTTGAGGCTGTGATGCTCACAGCTTTCTTAAGACAGATTCCTCTCCACGGTGCTTGAGAATCGTGAACGTCATCTCCCGTGATACAACAACAACGGATAACTCCGTTAGCACAAACGGGTTATCAAGGCGAACCAAAATCGTGCCTTCCTCTATTACGAACCGGATACACAAAGAATCAACAACAAAAGGAGAGAATGAGTTATGTGTTTCGGTGTTATAAAATGAGAGAAGAGCTCTCAATATACAAGTGAGGAGGATGAAAGAAAACGGTCCAATTAACTATTATAATCAATCATACTAATGGCTCATGAACATAGAATTAATTTGGACGCTTCATATGCCCATACATTAATTTTGCTCTAAAGCCCCATTAGTATATTTGATGACCATCAATTGTCATTCAAACCCAAATATTGACCATATTTTCCAACACTTTTATTGTAAAGTTTTCTTATTGTCAAAAAGTGTATAATTCCATTTCCAAAACCCATATTTTTGTTATCTACATAAATTGTAGTTTTGCCATACTATAAATTGTATGAAGTAGCACTAAATAATATCCAAATGATATCTTTTATGTGTATATAAGAAAATTGGTTTACCTATAAATGAAATCATTGTATGTGTATATAAGAAACTAGAAATTAGAAGCTTTAAATCAAAAGACGTTTCTGTTTATTCGTTAAACTAAAGAAAATTGTTAATAACATAATGTCATAATGAACATCACACATACCCATATTGCGGCGCTTTGCATGTATGCTTTTCTCTCTTTCCTCTTGGCCGCTAAGTGTACTAACATAAGAGTGAGCCGTCATATTCTTGAGGTCGTGGAACTGATGCATACCAAATGATATAATCGATATTTATGATAGTTTTAAAGGGAAAAAAAATAGAAAAATATAATGAGTAAATTAAAAAGTTAGAAAAAATATATAAATATATACCTTTTGGATAAAATCGTAGAATAATGTATAAAGATCCCAGTTTTGTTTCGAATCTTTTGATGTTATTCTCAAAGTCCTCCTTCCATGTATCGTCATCTGATATTCAACTTAATGTTAGTTGGTTACTTAAAATAAACAAAAAGTTATTGTATTATTTTTAAACTCTTTTTTCTCAAAGAAGAATAGCTTTGATTTTTCTCATAACCTCAATGGTGCAGAGGGAACTGAGGGGAAGGGAACAAAGGAGGTGTAGTGATTTGCAGATAATATATGATTACTAATGAACAACATACATGCGGATAAATAACATATAGTTAGATTATTGAGTTACTGAAATAGAAGGAGATGGGAAGAGCTTATTTATAGTTATTGGTTAGATTATTGAAATATTGATCAATGGAATATATTAGCTATAATTGCATTGTAGCCAACTCTTTACTGTATAATTTAGCTATAATTTGTGGGTCCGTAACTCTTTTTGTGAGTTTGCGAGTTTGCGAGTCTATTTAGTGGGACGCTAAGTTCTTTCTTATGTATTTTATATGGAGGATTGTAGCCGATTGACTACAAAAATGGTGTATAAGTATGACCTTGAAATGGAAAATAACCAACGAGCATATATAGGAGCAAAGCCCTCCATAATACGCTTCATACATCGCGCCCACTCCTTGACATGGTGCATAACCAAGATTATAAATCAAAGAAAATGATAAAATGGCTAACTTTCAACAAATTAAGGAAAAACAAAAGCGCACAAACCAACGATTTTTAATTCAAGTTTACTTCTTTTGTCAATCACATGAGATTTTGAATATATATTTTATGATTTTACTGAGAATTTCAAAATGTGTATAGGAGAAGATGCAAAAACAAAGTTGAGGCTAAAAAATTGCTACTTCAGCGGTAGAAAAACAAAAGTGGTTTCTTCTTCAATTCGATTTCGTTTCAGCAACAACTATCCTCTACCACCATTTCACCAAACCTCAAAACCTTCAACTATTACTTACTCAAAATTTTCGCGATATATTTTCCGGCAACGTCATTTCCAAGAACGATAACACCATCTTTATTTTTCTAAACTTATCTTTTTTTATTCAATATTTGATACATATTACAGCTTAAATATATTATATGTGTAGGTTTGGTTTCTTTTGCTCTTTTGTGTACATGATTATGGTCCACCTTATTTCTAAAACAAAATTTTCTGTTCAAAACTTGTAGAACTGAATATTTTACCAAATCAATATCGCTATTCTTTTACATAGGCTACACAACACAGTTGTTGTAAAATGGGGTAACATTTTGTAACTATTAGTTTATGCCATATATGGATCCGGTGAGAAGAAAAACTAAAATGAGAAGAAAGATTTCTAGCCACACATTTCCAATAAGGGGAAGAATTTTAAGGGGAGATGCATCTAATTTTGTAGATGCATCGAAAATGGGTGGTTGCGGTTTCTTATCAGACTTTTTATTTTAATGTTGAAAAAACTTGCTATGTTTGATCATATAAACATCAAATAATACTAGTATTCACAAACAAAACGAATGTCTAACTTGTTATGAAGGCAGTCTAGTCCACGGGACAGAAATTGCGACATGAACTCAATCGCATGAAAGAAATCAAAAGCCATGAGCTCGATCGAGAGTAGTGTTGAGCTTGAAAGAAAATGTTTGGTTACAAGGGATCTTAAATCAAAGAACAACCAGTCATGGATCTTAAAACAAGAAACAAAGAACTAAAACAATTCAAGACTTCAGATTTCTCATCATAACCCTTGAAACAAACACATCATAACCCCATTACGAGAATCTGTTTTAAAATAATATCAAAGGGTTCATTTTTTTTGTGTTTGTTTTCGTGATTTAGAGAACATCAAAACAAAACAACTTACCCGAGCCTTTTGGAACAAGACCTAGCCGAAACTCAAAAAAGACACAGTCAAATTTTTCTGTTTTTTGTTCGTATTCTTCAGACGAAAAAAAGAAAGAGAAGAGGGATAAAAGGGTTCGATTAGTGTTAAAGGTTGTGCTTTATGTGTGTTAGATTGTTTGAGAGTGTTAGTTGAAAGAAATTAAGGAGACATATGTGAGTTGGTGTGATGGGTGTTGATAGAAAGGAAAACGAGTTGCGTGTGTTTAGTTATGGTTGTGTAATAAGAAGTGTGTGATTCACATGAATAGTGTTTGAGCCTCTTTCATTTAGGTTCTAATTGTTTTTTTCACTATCACAATTGAAAAACATTGTTACAATTGTATAGCAATTTGTGGAAAAGGATTACTTGGACTAGCTTGCTACTTTCGAGTTTTAACAATGAAGACGATACAAATAAAAGTTATGGAGTATCTTATTACTCAATCTTTGCCATCTTTCAACTCAATGGATGTTTCGCATCACGTTTTGAAAACGGATATGCCATATATATTTTAACAAGATAGGTTGCAGCATCTGAGTGTTTGTCAAATTTTAATTATATAAGAATCACGTATCACCTGCATTATTGTTACATGTATTCCTAAACCAATCATGTTACCCTAATTAGAATTAGTACTATATCCAACCAATGATCACAATAATAAGATAATCATTCACAAGCGTGATGCAAAACACCCCCTAAATAAAACACATATATTGGACACAATGTCACAACTGAAATATTATGAGCAATGATTTAGTACCTGAAACAGATTTGTGATCAGCTTCATGTGGTAGGAAACGGTTACGGGATACCCCGGTAACACCGCGTACACACCTTTTTCGAGTAATCTGAACAAAAAAAACATCATCCGTTTTTTTTATTGGTTGTGTTACAATATCATAATGATTTTTATGCATATTGGGAAAAATGATTATATTCTCAGATTCTTAGCTTGATATGTTATCTGATTTGATAAAATCACCATAAATCTTTCATAAGACACCTCAAAAACCATTAACACATTACAATTGTGCGCTAATTTCTTATTTGTGTTGGGTTCTATGGTCTCAAAACAAATTTATTTAGGTAGCTACATGAGATGGTGACATTGTAAAACATAATCTCTTCTCTTGGATTGCTAGTAAGAGGCTTATCGGACAACAAAAGTAGGTGCTTATTGGATTTATGAATTTATCTATGTCATACATTCTTGACCGTTTCATACCTAGTAAAATAACACGTTATGAATGGGTCACAAGCAAAACAATATGGGTCGATCATTAGTTCGAGCCCAACATGGCCTTTTTATTTTTATTTTATTTTATTTTAAATGTTTTTTGCTTTCATAATCCTGTTTCTTTGCTGTATAATATCGTTCCTTTTACTATTTTATTTGTTTCCCTTTTCACATTTTTATTCTCTATATATAATTAACTGAAGTTACATTGAAAGTTATATTAAACGTTGTACATAAACGTGAATGTCTTTTGGTGGTCGATAAACCTATTATTGGAAGGTTATGAATTCCTTGATTTGCATTCATCTCAAAACCGTATATATTGATTACATGAGATGATTCTAGAGACTATGCATGGGCTAGGTCTAATATAATACAAATGGGCCATAATATAAAACAATAACTAGAACTATGTAAATGTCATCTAATACGCCCTTGCAATTAGAGAGGAGGAGGCTGGACGTTCAAACTGGATCTAAATTCTTCAAACAAAGCAGAAGGTAGTCCCTTGGTGAAGATATGAGTGTACTGATAGCGAGAGAGAACATGTAGAACGCGCACTTGACCAACGGTAACCATGTCACGAACAAAATGTATGTCTATCTCAATATGTTTTGTGCGCTGATGTTGAACCGGGTTTGCAGAAAGATAAATACCACTAACGTTATCACAGTAGACAAGTGTAGCAAACGAAAACGTAGAATATAGCTCACGAAGCAGATTACGAATCCATGCAACTCGGCCACAACGTTGGCAACACCCCTATATTCAGCTTCGACACTAGAGTGGGAAAGGGTGTGCTGACGCTTGGATGACCAAGACATTTCACCCAAAATGACACAATAACCTGAGGTAGACCATCGTGTGGAGGGGCAACCTGCCCAATCAGCATCTGTATAACCAACAAGATAAGTAGTATAAGAGGAGTATAAATGAAGACCAAAAAGAGTCCCCAGAATGTATCGCAGAATACGTTTGAGAGTAGCATAATGAGGCTCTCGTTGATCGTGCATACAGAGACAAATCTGCTGTACTGCACAAGATATATCCGGACGTTTAAACGTGAGATACTAAAGCCCACTTGCAAGACTATGATATAAAGTTGGATCCTGAACTTGAAGACCTTCTGGACCCAGTTTAGACTCTGTATCAACGGGAGTCCGAGAAGGGTTACAATTGGTCGTGTGAGCACGCTCAAGAAGCTGGAGAGCATACTTCCTCTGAGACAAAAACAGCCCTGTAGAATGACGAACATGAGAGATACCAAGAAAATAATTAAGTGCCCCGAGATCAGTCATGTCAAACTCACTATGTAAGGAACCAATAATCTGCTGAAGGAGAGCAGCATAGGATGCTGTAAGAATGATGTCATCCACATATATATGTAAATAAGAAACCTCAGACCCCTGTCGATAAATAAATAGTGAATAATCACATCGAATGTGGTAAAATCCAACCCTGGTGGCATAACCTGCAAACCGCTAAAACCAAGCACGAGGTGCTTGTTTCAGTCCATATAGTGATCTCTGCAAAAGACAAATACGGTGAGGGTATCGAGAGTCAAGCTGATGAATATGCCACTTGCGAGAGACAACAAGGCTAAGAACAGTGCGAATGGTGGCCGGTTTAACAACCGGGCTAAACATCTCATAACAATCAACACCAATGAACAACCGTTGATTCGAAAAAAAGGTCCTGGGCAAAAGCCATAAAAGGAAGTAATGATAAAACTTTTGATAAAAATTGATGTCCTTCTCAAAAGATAACGAGTGTTTAAATACACAAATAGAAAATAACCATTCCTTGAAACAAGGAATATGGACCACCTAAAGAAAACTTAAATGATTTGAAATAAAACTAAATTAATAGCCATTAATCATGGAGACCCTTGCATTCTCAAAGTGACCCACGGATCCTTTGCATCGGTCTCCTCCGCGTAAAAGAACTCGACCCAGTTCGCCCGATATATCGTTGTATCGCGTGAAACTCATATATGTCACCTACATTGAAAGTGTTAGAGATACTCATGTAGGGGAGCGCCCACGACATCGCATTGTCATTAATCTTCTTGGTGATTTTGAAGGGCCATACTTTCGGGCTTGATTTGCTATAGGTACCGAATCGAAATCTTTCCTATGAAGAAACACCATAACTTCATCACCAACATTGAACAATTTGAGACGTTCATGGCGGTCGGTGCTTCCTTATTCTTTGCACCCACGGCTTCTAGCCTAGTTTTGTGACTTCTTTTTCGCTTGTATGTCCCTTGCCATCTTCGTTGCGGTGGTGCTCACCCAGAGCACGGTAATGTGATAAGATCAACGACATGACGCTGGGTCATTGTGTATACAATAGCAAATGGGGTTTTCGAATGAGTGCTATGGACGGCGCTATTGTAATAAAATTCTATCCGAGGTAAGGAAAGGTCCCATTGCTTAGGTTTGTCGCCATAGGCGCTCCGTATCATGTTTCCTAAGGTACGGTTAGTAACTTCATTTGACCATCGGTCTGCGGATGTGCCGTCGTGCTTCGGTTCAAAGTCGTCCGAACATTCGCCACAAAGTAATCCAGTGGTGGCTGGGAACTTCGTGTCACGGTCGATGTGATGGATTTGGGGGCGCCATGTAGCGAACAATCTCGCGGAAGAAAAGCTTGCAATATTGCTTGCATCGGTGGTTTTCTTGCAAGATATGAAATGTGTCATTTTAGAAAATCTATCAACGACCACGAATCTTGAGTCGACCCCTTTGTTTTGAGGGAGTCCTATGGCGAAATCCATTGAAAGATCTTATATATCATTTGGTGCAGTGTACGGGCAAATAAAGTCCCATATTTTGTGATTGTCCCCGGCAACTTGACACGTGTAGCACTTCTTGACGATGATTCCGACGTCCCTCTTAGGCACAGCCAATAGTACCTAGCTTCCATACTACTTAAAAGTTTTATCGCGTCCTAAATGACCTCCATGCCTCCTCCATGCAAATCTCTTATCAATTTTTCCGTAAGGAGGACGTGGGGATGCATAATGATTGCCTTTGAAAAGATAACCATCACGAATATAGAAATCGTGACTTGGTGTGCCCTTCTTTGCGTGGTCTCCATAATTTTTAAAATCAAGATCATCCTTATATAAATCTTTGAGAGCCTCAAAACCCACAATCTCTTGAGATAAAGTCGTTAGTAGGGTTGCTCTCCGACTCAAAGCATTAGCGACTTTGTTAAGAGCTTCAGACTTGTGTTTGATAACGAAAGGAAATTTTTGTAGGAAGCTTACCCATCGTGCGTGCATCTTGTCAACAGTCTTATGACTATTAATAAACTTTAAGGCTTGATGATCGGTGAACAAGACAAATTCTCTTTGAATAAAGTAGTGTTCCCATTGCTTTAGAGCTCTAAACACAACATAAAATTATTGTGTTGGGATATGAAAGTGCTGAAGATATCAAAGTACTGAAGATATGAAAGCATCAGAACCGAAAAGAAATCTTGGAAGGAGTCAAATAGTCAAAGTCTTGCTAAAGACAAAGTCAAAGTACGCATAAAGAAGTCAAAATCGCTAGATTAGAAGAACTGTTATATTCGTTTATGGAAAGTATTGTATTCCATGTTTAGATTACTTGTCGTACAAGGTTATCAATTGTAAACCGACTAGGATATCCTTGAGCCTATAAAAGGACTCCTAGATTGGCATTAGAGGTGCGATTTGAAAAAGAGTTTTAGAGTTTACAATTAAGAGTTTAGAGAAAAGTTCGAATATCTTAGAGTTGTATTAGAGTATCGCATAATAAGCGATTTAGAGTTTTATTAATAAAGTTTTCTTCTTAGCTTTATTAAGTAAATTCAGCGCACTTGATAAAGATTGCTCTGGGTGTTTCTTTGTTAATAACTTAGGATTTATCGAGGTTATTAAACCTTAAACAAGCTAGTTTAGTTTGATTAAAGTATATCGATCCAACAAGTGGTATCGAGCTTGTGTGGAAACTCCGACTAGGAAGAAACCCTAAACTATTAAAGATGTCGATCGAAAGCATTCCACCACCCTCAATCACCTCACCGTAATTCGGTCATTAAGAAGGAGAATATGATCTCGGTGCATGAAGATGAGGCAAGATATTGCCATTCTGAGACCATGCTCGTGGAATGTAATTGTGAATGGAATGAAGTTGTTCCGAGACACATTCAAGTTCTGGACAACCTTTAGCACCAAAAGCGGTTTACCATAAGCAACCCTAAGGAATCAAGAGAAGGCTCTTAACATTCTCTTTGTGCGCTATTCGAGATGGTCATCTTTCAAATTTCACGATGCTAAAGATGCTAAGCGACTACGGGCTGCACTCAAGACCATTTGGAGGAATGAAGCCTCTAAGAAGATGCATGAAACTTGCTAAAACAAAGCAGTTTGAAACATTCACGTGGGAGAAAGAGAGTCTTGATGTCGCATATGATAGGTTTGAATCTCCTCAACATGTTGGAGTTATACAAGCGGTATATCGATTGAGGATGCAAATTTAAAGTTTCTAAGAGTTTGCCATCTACATGGCATGTGATTGCTACTATGATAAGAGGACAACAAGGACCTGAGGTTATGGACTTTGATGATCTTTATCATCAATTAAGGTGTATGAACATGAGATGAGTGGTCAACCAAATTCTAAATCTCACAGATTGCTTTTATCATGCGAAAAGAAGAAGCGGTACTTCAATCTTGCTTCTCCTCAAATCTTGCTTCTCAAAGCATCTTCTGCATTTACAATCCCCATCATATACTCAGCAGACCCACCATCAACCACTTTGAACTCGAGATGAAGTTGTGTGCTCCTTCTTTGCAACAAGCAAGCTTACATCACTTATGAAGAGGATCTAGCACAGTTGAAGAAGATGCACTCGAGAAATTGATATCGGGTGTGGCAGTTGCTTTGATCATTGCAAGAATCAAAAAGTACATGAAGAAGGCAGCAAAAATATTGATTTCAAACCAAAACAAGGAATAACTTTGACAAATCTAAAATTGAATGCTTCAATTGTCAAAAATCGGTCACTTTGCAAGGGAGTGCAGGTTTGCTAAGTATCAAGCAAACAGGACATCCGAGAAGCCTAAACTTGAGCTCAAGGAAATTCCAGATGTAACACAAAGGCTTTGGTTGCTCAAGAGAATTTATCGAGTTGGTAGAGTGAAGAGTTTGATGATGAACCGTGACTTCTTGTATGGTAGCGATGGAAGATGCGATTGAAGACACAGTGGAAGCATTGACCGGAGCAATCGCTTTGATGAAGAATACGCACATGCCGTTTTGGAATCGATGATGGCTTTGGAGGTTTTGATTGGAGCAAAGAAAGTGAAGATGATCTGTTCTTCTTGCTATGGTGGCTACTTCACCAACTCGGTCTCCTATCTACGAGAGTATGCTCAGCTGTTATGAATTCTATCAAAATTGCTTAACAGCTATGTGATTGAAAGAGATAATTGTATTAGGGCTAGGTCCGAGGTAGCGTGTTATCAAATCACTTTAGAGTCTATAGAAGCTAAAATCATAACACATGAAAATAATGAAATGGCTTTAATGAAAAGTATGAACAACAGGATTATCGATTGAAACTTAGTGAATGGAAACTAAACGTAAAATTCTGAAATTGAAAAATTAACTAAGGAAAGAGATGATTTGGTAGCTAAGTTTGATGCTTGGAAAGAGTCCGGCTTGTCCAAGTTGCTTATGTTGAAAAAAAGTAGAAGGGCTTACATTAGAACAGGCTTAGGATTTGGAATGGACTTTAGTAATGTAGAAGAAAATCAACCTAGTGATCGGGATGATGGTGATTTTGAGGACATAACCACTAGTGATGATGAGCTCATTAACTATTTAGATTCATCTAGTAATGAAGGCTCGCAGTGAACCACCTCCTAATATAAGAAAGACAATGGTTATCATGTCAGCCCTCATCCCATTAGTCATCACCCCTCTAGGCCCGATGTCTCTCGTTATGGAGTAGATAGTCTAGAGTTTAGGAATAAGCTAATTGCTAAATCTAGATCGAGAAACCCAAAGAAACCGTTGAAAACAATGTTCAAAATCGTGATGCCTTTAAATCAAAGTCTTGCTCCACAAGCAGACTCTTACGCAAAACCTTTTCAAACCAGTCTTCGCTAAACCCTTTTGGGAAAATTTTGGTCAAAACAAATTTTATCGGTCCTCAAGAAGGCAAAACAATTTTGGGCATAGACATAGAAGAAATCACTTTGGTCATATGGGTCAAAAGCGTGTTTTGTGTGTTATAGTCCTACTCATTTAATCAAAGATTGTGATAGACACTCGTAATATCTAAGCAAGTTTCAAGGAATAAGTCTAACAATCAGGAGACCTAGAGCACAAACCAGCGTGGACTAATTCAAATAGGGTTAATCACGTAAACTTCACACTGGATCATAGATACCCACATCGAGAAGAACTCAAGATGTCTCACAAGATTTTCCAAAGTCTTGCTCAGAGACAAGGTAATGAAAACCATACTTGGATAGAAATTCTAGGAGACCTCATTATCAACCTAGAAGTTATCACAGTTCATATAGGGATCTAGATCACAAGAACCTCCTGTTAAAACCGAATGGGTAAAAGGAAAAGAAGCTGCTGGGAGACATACAGACGTTCAACAAAAGTGAATCGATGTTTTGTGTCAAGAGAAAAGGCTAATAACTGGTGAAAGAAATTTATGTTGAAAACCGAGAGTTTTGAAAATCCACATGCTAAACATCAAAAGATAATTTTGGATCATAATCGAGAGATAGTGAGAACTACATACTCAAGGAATTTGAGTTTGTAACTTCTCAAGGGAACACAAGTCAAGAATGGCTTGGGTTCCTAAAAGTTCTAACTCTTTTCTTTGTGTGCGGGGCAACCCGGAGGAGCTTAAAGATCATCTTATTGTGGATAGTGGTTGCTCTGAGGTATGACAATGATAAAGAGATCTGTCGATTTTAGAAGTATTAGTGGAGGAAAAGTTGCATTTGGGAATGATCCCAATGGAGGAAGGATTACGAGGAAAGGAACAATTAAAGGCGGGAGAATTGATTTTGAGAATGTCGATATGTGAAGGAGCTAAAGTTCAACTTGTTGTCGGTCTCAAATTTGTGATAAAAAGCATCCTGTGTTATTCACCACGAATGTCTTATCCTTTTCTTCGACTTCAAACTCATTGATGAAGACTTGGTAGTACTTAGGGTACCAAGGACAAATGATGTGTATAGTTTAGACATGAAAAGTCTACATTCTTATGGTAGAGCCACATGTTTGGTGGCTAAAGCAACATCTGAAGAGCACATCAATGGCATAGAAAGATGGGCCATGTGAATTTCAAGAACATCAACAAATTGGTCAAAGGAAATTTAGTTAGAGGTTTACCTTCAAAGACTTACAAGAATGATCAATCATGTTTGGCATGCAAGAAGGGTAAACAACACAAAGCTTCCTGCAAGAAGCTTGATGAAAGAAATATCGAGAACCATTGGAGCTATTACACATGGATTTATTTGGACCGTCTCGGTGCAGTTTAAATAAAAGAAGTCTTGTTTGGTTATTATTGATGATTGTAGTAGATTCGATTGGGTTTTCTTTTTGGGCTTTAAGGATGATACCTTTGATGCTATTCAAACTCTTATAATAGCACTTGAAAATCGATTAAGACTCAAGGTTAGAGGTATTAGATGCGATAATGGAACCGAATTCAAGAACAAGCCTATGGATGATTTTTTGTGCAAATAAAGGCATAAAAAGGGAGTTTAGTATTGTTAGAACACCACAAAAAATGGTGTCAGAGAGGAAAATAGAACCTTGATTGAAGTGCAAGAACCATGTTAGCCGATTCTCATCTCCTATTCAATTTTGGGCGTGTAAGTCTTGCATGCTATGTACTTAACAGGTCTCTCACCAAACCTCAAATGAAGACACCCTATGAATTGCTGATGGGCAATAAACCCAACATTCGCTTTATGAAGCCTTTGATGCCCTCTACTATTTTGAACACTATTGATAATTTGGGAAGTTTGATGGCAAGTCCAAGAAGGTTACTTATTGGGATATTGTACTAACAATGAAGGCTTTAGAGTCTACAACAGAGTTACTAAGAAGATTCAAGATTGTCTTCATGTTGAGTTTTTAGAGGATCAAGACAATGAGAAAGGAAGGGTCCCGATTGGATGTTTGATCTTGAGATTTTATCTCCTTCAATGAATTATGTACCTGTTAGAGAAGAAAATCAACCTCTACACCTTGAAGAAGATATTCAATATGTTGTTCATGATGTTCATATTCGATCCGATGGTGTTCTCGATAAAGATTCTTTGCGTCCAATGCAGCAATCTTGATGTTCCTAAGCAAATCTTGTTTCTCCAAAACAAAATCTTGTTGCTCCACAATCCTCATTATCTGCCGAGGATCAAACTATTCAAGAGGAACTTAATCAGATGCTTCTTCAAGATGTTTTAGCATATTCTTACGGATGAACAAAGGAAAGCTATGAAGAGGCAAAGAAGAAGAACAAGACTGCGAGTTCTCTTCCGATTACTTGACAAGATTTTCAACCAAAGTCCGATGCACTGCTGAATGATGCTAGATGATTTGGATGATCCAACCATGCACGAGCTAGAAGAAACCGATGATGAGCTTGAAGATGAAGGTATTTTCACAAATTCCAATGAAGGTGTCGATTATACTAACTTAGATGATACATATGAAGTTCCACGTCTCCAATCTTACAATTCATAAGAATCATCCAATGAGATCAAATCATTGGTCCTTCTACTGGAGTTATGACAAGACACAAAGCTAAGGGTTTCACAAAACCTCATAATGCTTTACTTAGCTTTGTGTATAAACAAAACAAGCTAAATCATAAGGATCATCAAACCCGCTTATTCACTGTTTCATCTCTCAAGAGAACCCAAGAACATTGCTCAAGCTTTGACTAAAGAAAGGCGGGTTGAAGCTATGTGAAGAACTTCTTCAATTTAAACTTCAAGAGGTTTGGGTTTTATGTGATCTTCAGGATGGGAAGAGTTATTGGAACAAGATGGGTCTTTAGAGTTAAAAGAGATGAAAGAGGCAATGTTATCAAGAACAAGGCAAGGTTAGTTGCTGGGGTTATAGGCAGGGAGGAAGGGGTAGATTATGATGAGGTTTTGCTCTGTGGCAAGGATTGAAGCTATTAGAATCTTTCTTGCTTTTGCTTCTTACATGGGTTTTCGGTATATCGGATGGATGTCAAGAGTGCATTTCTTTATGGCACTATTACCGAAGAGGTGTATGTGAAACAACCTCCGGTTTTGAAGATCCTAAGCATCCTAACAAAGTTTATAAGGTGGTGAAGGCTTTATATGGTCTTCATCAGCACCTAGAGCTTGGTATGAGAGGCTCTCACATTCTTATTACAACATGGATACAGGAGGGGAGCCATTGACAAGACTTTGTTTATCAAAAGAGATAAGAAGGATATCATGTTAGTTCAAGTGTATGTTGATGATATTATCTTTGGGGCTACCAAACAGTCCATGGTTAAGGAGTTTGAGCAATTGATGCGAAGGAATTTCAAATGAGTTCAATGGGAGAGTTAACATTCTTTTAGGACTTGAGTTAAGCGGGCCCAAGGAAGGGATTTTATTAGCCAAGACAAGTGCGTTCTTGATATACTTAAGAAGTTTAATTTTGATGATATGAAGGTGTTATTACACCAATTAAATCTATCAATTCATTGGGAAAAGATGAGGATGGACTGACTGTTGAAGTCAAGTTATCTGAGATCTATGATTGGCTCTCTTATGTATCTTCTTGCATCAAGGCGATATCATGTTTGCAGGTGTGTTTGTGCAAGATATCAAGTCTCACCAAAGATTTCTCACCGAATGTTGTCAAGAGAATTTCTCATTATTTGAAACAACAACCTAAGTTGGGTTGTGGTATCCTAGAGTCACCTTTTCACTAGAGGCTTTTTCGGATAAGCGACTATCACGGTGATAATTATGATGAAGATCCACAACTGGTGGATGCCAATATCTTGGAAGAAGGTTAGTTTCATGGCAATGCAAGAAGCAGACAATCATGCAACATCATCTACCGAAGTGAATATGTAGCTGCCGTAAGTTGTTGTGGTCAAGTTTTATGGATGCGTAATCAACTCTTGGATTATGGGTTCAACTTTAAGAATACTCTATCAACATTGATAATGAGAGTACTATTTGTATTGTGAAGAATCCGTGTATCATTCCAAGACAAAGCATATTCAGATTCGCATCACTTTATCGGAAGATTGTTATGAGCATAGGCTCATTAATGTGTTTAAAGTTCACACGGATGACAATGTAGTGATCTACTCACAAAGGTTTTGATGTGTCACGATTCAATCACTTGGTCGTGAGCATTGGAATGATTAACTACTAAGCTATGTTTAGCGGGAGGACTATAAGGTGTTAGATATAGTCACATGTATTGCTGAGGGAGGATGTTAGTTTATACTTAGTGTATATGAAGGTTTTGGCAAAGTCATGTATCACAGAAAGTCTTGCTGGAGAAGTAACGCTTATGTGGAAAGTACCGTTTGTCGTACAAAGCATCTTGTTCAACGGTAATATTGAAGGGTAATTGGTAATAACGGTAACTTTGTTATTTAGGTCGTGATTTTCAAATCTCACCTATAAATAACTTCTTTCCGATTTTCCTCTCATATTCTTACTTCACATCTTTTCCATATTTATCTCCCAATTACCATCTCTTTAATATTCGATACAATCTTTCTATTGTGCTTATTCTTTCAACAATGGTGAATCGTTTAACTGTTTCGAAGCACAATATGGTGGCTAATTTGGATAAGACTGAAGCAAATGTGGCGTTTTATGATATTATTGATTATCTTACTGGGTCGCCTCTTAGTTATGCTCTTTTAGTGGAGCCGGATATAATTGAACCATGGATTAATGAATTTTGGGCTAATGCTAGAGACACATGGAGGAGGATGAATATTATATTAGATCAACTGCTATTTGGACGCACTATCAAGATCCTCAAGCCTCCATTCGTGAAGATTTATTATTTGTCGATGAAGATGGGGCTATTAGATTTGATAAACAACCGATTTGGGATTCTTTTAGAATTTTGGTTATGAAGGTTCTTTGGTCGAACAAACTTTTAAGAAGGCTTTATTACATCCTCAATGGAAGTTTTTGATTCATGTTTTGCTCCATTGCATAAGTTCTAAAAGCACTTCTTGGGAGCGGTTTGGGTCAAATATTGCATCCGTCGTTGGTTTAGCTACGTGCGAGTGTTTAACTTTTCACGGCTAATTTTGGATGGAATGTTATCACATATATCATCCGGGGCTACTTGGTTGATGTATCCGCGGTTCATCGGGTTTTCTTGAATAAACAATTGGGCGATGTTCCTAAACCCATCTGCTTTACTACCGTTATTGTGCAACAAGCCAAAATTTATACATTCATGGCTAAAGCGCGTTGATTTGTTCGGTGGAGATATTCCTTTAACTACTTCTATGATGGAAGTTGTTCAAGTCATGCGTCTTGAAGAGGATGAAGACGGTGAAGATACGCATCCGCATGTGGTACCTTCTCACAAAGTGCTTCAGCGAAGTCTACCGCATCTGCAATCTTAGCTTCGTGAAGTACTTGCTTCATTTACGGTGATGATTCTTCGGTCCTGAGGTTCAAGTAGAGATTGAGAGAACACCTACTCCATCTCCACAACATTCGCTTTGAAACTCATTCACCACTTCAAGGTATTGATCCTACTATACCGTGAAGGTTTAACTATGGATAATTATGCTTTGACAAGGCGCTAGCTAGGTTGAACAAGACATTGAGCGTCAAGCTAAAACGATTAGAAGTTGAAGCGTAACTATTTTTGGTTGAGGAATTTTGTTAAACCTTATATTCAAGATTCAACTTATGGGTTAAAGAGGAGAATAAACGTCGCCAAAGCTCTTTGAAGGAATTAAAAGAAAGAGCGGTTCCTAAACCATCTTACATCCAACTTGGGAGGAATTGAAAAAGGATAATTTGAAAGAAGATGTTATGAAGAAGAAAGAATCAAGAAGATATTACAAAGAAGAAAGACTTGTAAGCTCGCGAGAAAGATTATTTCGTAAGAACAAGAAGAAGAAGTACAAGTTAAAGTACCGATAATCAAGGTAATCGATGTTCAAGGTACCGATGATCAAAGTCTTGAACATCAAAGCACCGAGTTTCATGATACATCTATGCCGGTTATAACACCAAGGGTGTTGAATTTTGAAGAAGGCGGGTCCTTCTCTCCGTTGTTATAGAGGAAGAGGAGGAACCTAGATTTAAACCTATTCATTCACCAAGTGATGATGAATTAGTTGCTACAATTCTTGATTTGTCACAACAAGAGGTGGTGTTACTATTAGAAGCAGCAGAAGAAGAACAACCAAAAGCGATCAACCCGCATTGATCCAAAGACAAGGAAAAGGTGTTTTGGTTGAAGTTAAGAAAAAGCTTACTTTAGCGTAACTTAGAGCATTTGAAGTTGCAAGGAATGAAGCTGCTGACTAGAAAAGTTCAAGAAGAATTAAATGCAAAGATAGAGAAGAGAAGCTCTAAATAGAGCGACTCAAAAAGTGCAAGATGAATTGAATGTCAAGTTTGAACCTTCTGATGCTCAACACTGTTCGATTCATGTCAAGAAGACCTAATTTGGCTAAAGAAAGGAATGCAATGATGGCACCTAAAAAGCGTAAGATTTAAAGGATTACGTAAGCTAAATTATGTGGATATGAAGAGATTATATGATGCGAGAGAGAAGCTTATAAGAAAGATGTTGGAGGCATTAAAGATTTTAGAGAAGAAGCTCATTGGACCAAGCCGAAAGGAAGAAAAGCTTAAAGAGGAAAAAGAAAAGCGATGATACTGATGTTGGGTCTTCAAAGAAAGAGAAGGTTGAATTAAGATCGAGACTAGAGATGAATTGAAGAATTATCTCGAGTGGTAGATTTTGATTATACAGATGAAGATAATGACATGAAGATGAATGCATCAAAGATTAGTGCTTTCAAAGTTGAGAAATCTAAGAATGGAGATTACATGATTTTCACAAAGAAGATAAAAGTTTCGAGTTTTTAAGCGGCTATGGGATTTCTTTGCATATTATGAGCAGAGTAGATCTATTCTACTTGTATCATGTAGTAAAGGCTTATTTTGAAGATAATCCATTAGAAGGGATTGGTTTGGTTTTACATGGTGATTCTCATAACCATGTGGGAAATCTGATGAAGAAAGTAATTGATGATATATGGAATAATCAAGAAAAGCTGGAAATAGTTTCATTGAGATTCTTTGAAGAATCGGTGTTCATGTCTTGAGTGGAAAATGGAACAATGATTCATATGTTTGTAGAAAGAAGATATCCTTTTACAGCTGATCTCATGAGAAGAATGTTAGAACATGGATCGAAGTAGAAGAGGATAATGAAACCGCTTGCATCTTGATCAAATTGTTTATTGTTGGACTACCACGTCGAGGATGATCTTTAAGCGTATGAAGTTTATTTGAATATATACTTTTTGATATATCGATTACTTTTATTCAAAGTATCGCTTAGTCGACAATACTTTCATCAAAATCTTATTTCTTGTCGCATTAAAACCGCTAAATGAATTTTAGAAGAAACCTTTTGCTAAATAATAAATATTTTACAAATAAAGGTCAATAAATGGTTTTGTGATGATAACATCAATAGGTTATCAATCCACCATGGTTACAAAAGGATTGACTAATCCATGAGCAAACGGCTCGTAAAGATATATCAAACCGCTTTTAGTTGACAACTAATAAGTTGATGGTTATCAACTCACCATATCGCGAATGTGAAGAGTTGGCTAGCCCACAAGAAATGGCTTGTGGTAAAGCGGTGGAAAAACCATTATTGGTAATTAGTTCACCATTAGATAAAAGAACTAACTAGTCCGTATGGTACGACTTTTGGTAAAGACAAAACAAATCTGTTGATAATGGTGGTTTGCTAAAATCATATGGTTATCAATGTACCATGGTCTTACACACAAAACATTTGGCTACTCCAAAGATAATGGCTTTGTAAAGAGTTCTAAATCCATTGAATTTTCAATGATTCACTTAGATGTGATGAGAATAGTATGCAACTTACACTTGAATTATTGTACACATTGTCATATGTTGTCGTGTTGTTTGAAAAGATGGAGATTCTTTGAATGTCCTTTGAAGAAAATAATTCTAAGAGATACTTTGACAAAAGCACGATTCTACGAGATATAATCTAAAGACTAAAGAACAATCCATTTTAAAGATGAAGTCGTTAAAGATATATTTACAAAGGAACTTGAAGTCAAGCAAGTAGAATTCAAGTTAGGGAGGATTGTTGGGATATGAAAGTGTCAAGATATCAGCATCTTGAAGATATGAAAGTATTGAACCGAGAAATCTTGGAAGGAGTCAAATAGTCAAAGTACGCTAAAGACAAAGTCAGCATCTTGCATAAAGAAGTCAAAGTAATCGCTAGATTAGAAGAATTATATTCGTTTATAAAGTATTGTATTCCATGTTTAGATTACTTGTCGTACAAGGTTATCAATTGTAAACCGACTAGGATATCCTTGAGCCTATAAAAGGACTCCTAGATTGGCATTAGAAGTGCGATTTTGAAAAAGAGTTTTAGAGTTCTACGAATTAAGAGTTTAGAGAAAGTTCGAATATCTTAGAGTTGATTAGAGTATCCTCATAATAAGCAGATTTAGAGTTTTATTAATAAAGTTTTCTTCTTAGCTTTATTAAGTAAATTCAGCATAGATAAAGATTGCTTAGTGTTTCTTTGTTAATAACTTAGGATTTATCCGAGGTTATTAAACCTTAAACAAGCTAGTTTAGTTTGATTAAAGTATATCGATCCAACATATTGGTCATAGGTGCTCCACTTTTGTCGTGCTTTACAATTTTTCGCTAAAAGTGCAATTGGTTTTCTCTCTTGGAAAGAGATGACTCCATACCCACTCCACTAGTGTCACACTCAACCTCAAAGACTTCGTCAAAATCGGCAATGCTAAAACAAGGACATCACACAACACGCCTTCTTTGTAATATTTGCCAATAGAAATAGGAACCTTACATGATTCGGTGATTCAAACTTGAGGCCCTTCTTCACCCAACCAAACGAATATGGTGAGTCACGTGGTTGTGTTGATAATTTCAAGTGAGCAACGAATTTCTTTGAAACCAAATTTTCACAGCTCCGTTATCCACAATTAGGTTGCATACTTTGCCTTTGATGGTGCAGTGTGATCTAAAAGATTCTTTCATTGCCCGTCATATTTTGGTGAGAAAGACATGTTGAGTACGATGTTAACCCTTTGACTTCCTCCTCATCAACCGGCCCTTCGTACTCGTTTTCTTCCTCATGATCTTCATCTTCAATAAAACCAACAGTCTCACGGGACGGACATTCATTGGATCGGTGACCCGACAGACCACAACGGTAGCACTTGATTCCCGTCGGTCGGGTGTAAGGTTGAGGGTTTTCTTGTCATCCTTCTACGGGAATTCGGGTAGCGGGTTTGGTTGCCACCAGCTTGATCGACACTTTTCCTTCACCGCTCGGATTGTCAACGGAGTCCGATTGGTTTGAAAATCATTGATAAGTCGACGGGAGGCTAGATTACGGTTGGTTTTCTCCATGAGTTCGGCTTTATAGCTAAGCTTGAGGCGTTGTCATCCGAATCGTCTAAAGACCAATCTTTTCTTGAATGGAACCCTTTAACCTGTTAATGTAGCGAGCCACTTTCCATACTTTCTCCAAGTTCATTGTGTTCGAGAGGCGTAAGAATTTTGCTTGTATTCGTGATGGTCCTAGTTCTTGAACACACCGAGATACATTTTGTACAAGATCCGTTTGTAGTCTTGGTAGGAATCGTTCCGTCATTAATTGTTTCATCTTCCGCCATGAATTAATAGGTGATCGTCTTTGTCGACGTTGTAGTACTAGTTTGTCCCACCACTGCCGGTTTTTAAACGATAAGCCACCACCTTATCTGTCTTCTCGGGCACCTCCATAACTTCAAAGAATCGGTCCACTTCTACTTGCTAATCGAGAACTCTTCCACCCATGTTCCCATATAAATAGGGAATATCGGCTTAATTCTATAGCCTTGATCATCACGGTTATTTTGGGTTCTTCGTCATCTTCTTTTCTTCGAACTAGAATCACTCACGCGTGCGGTTATTGTGGTTGCGGTTGATTCACGCCGCCACCTTCTATCTCTTTCTTTGGAAATTTTCATTTAACAAGGTGGTGAAGTTGGTGGTTATGGTTGTAAGGCTGCGGTAAAAGCTGTCCAGAATCCTTCCAAATCCGCTCTTGTGAGAGGTTGTGGTAGTTCTCCGACATACGACGAGGGTAAAGGAGCGGAGAAGACCTCGCTCGATACCAACCGGCGTAGTCGGATAACGTGGACGAAATCAACAACCGTTGATTCAAAAAGGTCCCGCAAAGCCACAAAAGGAAGTAATGATAAAACTTTGATAAAATGATGTCCTTCTCAAAAGATAACGAGTGTTTAAATACACAAATAAAATAACCATTCCTTGAAACAAGGAATATGGACCAAAAGAAAACTTAAACGATTTGAAATAAGAACTAAAGTAATAGCCATTAATCATGGGACCCTCAGCATTCTCAAAGTGACCCACGGATCCTCTCGCATTAACATATAAGTAAATAAGAAACCTCGACCACAGCCGATAAATAAATAGTGAATAATCACATCGAATGTGGTAAAATCCAACCCTGGTGGCATAACCTTCAAACCGCTAAAACCAAGCACGAGGTGCTTGTTTCAGTCCATATAGTGATCTCTGCAAAAGACAAACACGGTGAGGGTATCGAGAGTCAACAAACCCCAATTTCATCCATACATTAAATATATCAAAAGCGACAACAACACTTTTGCAGATACCCTCACCAGAGAATGGAAGGAATAGTAAAGTAAGTTCAACAACAACTTCAACAGAAAATAGAAGAACGCATTTCCATAGAAAAGCAACTAGCCATTGTTAGGAAGGAGGAGGAAGTACTATCAAGCACAGTAAGGTTAATAATGTAAGGCCTGTCGGCCACCTAGCTGTATTATTATGTAAATTAGGTAAGCATTGATCTTCTTCACTAATTTTTCCTCCTGAGAAACGCAAATAAATCAAAATGTTATCTCGAAAATAATTGATTTTAACTTCTGATTTTTTTCTTCGTCCTGTTCCTATTTTTTACGATGTGGTAAAAACTCCGGCTAGCGTTTCCACGAAATTTCTGATAGATGGAGTTGTTGGTGGTATTTCGTCTTTTGGTGGATACTCGCCGTTGCTGACTCCTAATTTTGCTATTGTGATGGCCACCTAGCTGTATTATTATGTAAATTAGGTAAATTAGGTAAGCAGTGACGTAGGATGTAACTATTACACCTACCACTATCTTGTATAAATAGAGGTCTTGCCTCATGAAATAAAGTGTGTGAATTTTGTGTGAAACACAAGTATTAAACTTTTGAGTTTAATCTGAGATCATCGCATCTCGTTATCTGTTGAAACGATTTCGTTTCTGAATAGCAGATTGAACTATCCATCTCGTTATCTGTTGAATCAGATTGAGGAATTTGACTTCCATTAGCATTATGTCAGCAGTTATCAAGCTCAGGAAGACACATCTGTGAATACTGTACCGATACAAGAGAGTGGTAGGTGTAATACAAGAGAGTGGTAGGTGTAATAGTTACATCCAACGTCACTGCTTACCTAATTTACATAATTATACAAGAGAGTGGTTGGTGTAATAGTTACATTATACGTCACTGCTTACCTAATTTACATAATTATACAACTAGGTGTAATAGTTACATCCCAGGAGCAGAACCAATGGTTATTCATGAATATTTTGTTCATGGACTATTGGATACAATATACACGTATTTGAGGAAGCACTAAAGAATTCCAAGAATTCCTATATATTAACAAAAAATAATTCATTACACCAACCATATACATGCATGATTCAGATATATATTTGATAATTGAAAACAATTTCTTAAAATTATACCAACCATTTACACAAACAGATAAATCTGTCATTATAAAACATAATGAAACATGAGAATTAGTATCAACACCAATTGTTACACAAACAGAATATATACGAATGTTAGCACGAAATATAAAATTTCAAGTTGAAATATTATTAATAATGAAAAGAGAATATATAGAAAAAGCATTACAAGAAGTATGTAGTGAAAATCCACTAGATGATATAAATACTTATAATCAATTAGTATCAATAAAATTAAAGGATCCAGTAGCAGAAATAAACATACCAAATAGAATACCTAATAGCATCAAAGATGTTAAGGAATTTAAAGAAAATGTCAACAATTACTAGATAAAGGAATAATAAGAGAAAGTTCAAGTACTCATTCAGCACCAGCATTTTATGTCGAAAATAAAAATGAAATTAAAAGAGGAAAAAGACGAATGGTCATTAATTATAAAAAAATGAATAAAGCAACCATAGGAGATTCCTATAAATTACCAAGAAAGGATTATATTCTAGAAAAATTAAAAGGAAATACACATTTTAGTACATTTGACGCTAAATCAGGATATTGGCAATTAAGACTTGATGAATCAACAAA
This sequence comes from Chrysanthemum lavandulifolium, assembly GCA_022545495.1. Classification (NCBI taxonomy): domain Eukaryota; kingdom Viridiplantae; phylum Streptophyta; class Magnoliopsida; order Asterales; family Asteraceae; genus Chrysanthemum; species Chrysanthemum lavandulifolium. The sequence goes on from CM040242.1 coordinate 191,233,052, forward strand.
ACCACTAACGGTAAATTAAAAGGAAATACACATTTTAGTACATTTGACGCTAAAAGGAAATACACATTATGGAAGTGAGAACTCAACCCCCCCCCCCTCGGGTTGATGGTGAACCACTACCATTAAGACTTCAATGGTTAACTTACTTCTTTTGTATTTCCACACGTTATTTCTTTATTTTGATGATGAATTCAATAGTCTTAAAAACATATATATATATATATATATATATATATATATATATATATATATATATATATATATATATATATATATATATATATATATATATATATATATATATATATATATATATATATATATATATATAGGCTCGAATCCATTGAGAAGGTTTTTATTTTGAGAAGATTGAGAAATTCGCTTGAGCAAATTGATTCATGTTTTTATTTGATTCACAAGTAAACATCATTTTATGGTGAATCGAATCTATAAATCACAAATTTGATTCACAAATCATTGTTAAAATCAAGTTATGATGATGATTCATTAAATTTGTACAGATGATTCAGTATTCTACATTAAGGGTGAGCATACAACCCGAACGGACCGGACCGACCGAGACCGGACTGGACCGGACCGGACCGACCACTTTCGGTCTGGTCCGCGGTCTTGGCATTTAGGCTAATTTGGTCATCGGTCCGGTCCGGTCCGGACCAAAACCGACGAATTAGGGTTAATTTGGACCGGACCGACCATTCGGTCCGGTCTCTGCTCTAGGTTTATGCCGAATCGGTTTCGGTCCGATCTGTCTTGGCGGTCCGTCCGGTTTTGGACCGCACACCCTATTCTACATATATCGCAAAATCGAGATTTTTAACATTGATTCAAAAAAATTTTGCACATTTTGAATTTTAATCACATTAAAATGAATTTTACGCTTGAAAACATGAATCAAAGTAAAAATCTATCGTTTTGAAAACCTTCTCAATTTTCTCAAAATAAAAACCTTCTCAATCGATCCGGATTCTATATATAGGCTCCGGTTCCATTGAGAAGGTTTTTATTGGTAAGATTGAGAAATCTTCATTTGAGCAAATTGATTCATGTTTTTTAAGTGATTCACAAGTAAACATTATTTTATGGTGATTGAATCTATAAATCACAAATTTGATTCACAAATCATTGTTAAAATCGAGTTATGATGATGATTCATTAAATTTGTACGATGATTCAAGATTCGTATATCGGAAAATCGAGAGATTTTAACATTGATTCAAATTTTTTTTGCACATTTTGAATTTTAATCACATTAAAATGAGTTTTACGCTTGAAAACATGAATCAAAGTTAAAAATCTATCGTTTGAAAACCTTCAATTTCTCAAAATAAAACCTTCTCGATCGACCGATTATATATATATATATATATATATATATATATATATATATATATATATATATATATATATATATATATATATATATATATATATATATATATATATATAGGAAGCATTCTTGTGATGACCGTTCTTAAAATAAAAACAATAGGAACCAACTAGATAGCGTCATGTGTCATAAACTATTAAATTAATAATTAATATGTATTGATGGCGCTTTGTAAATATACAAAAAGTAAGGGTAAATTATTTGAAATTGAAAAGAAAACTACCATACCATTTAGTAGTAACCGATGCCCCTTTATATTCACTCGATCACATGCGACTATTAAATGTCGATTCATAGACTTATTTTTATATAATATTTTTTGTGATTAATGCCACACTTTATGATATAAAACCCAATACACGAGTGATACATGCAAATATAATATTAAATTTACGGTGATTCATTAATTTTTAAACTTTATATGACACATTAAACTTTTAGTGACACACCAATTTTTGATACATATATAATAACACACTATTTTTTTATTTTTTTTTATACTTATATACATAAATATCTTGATACATATATAGTGACACACTAGTTTTTTTGACACATTTGTAGTGTGATACTAAATTTCTTGATACATGCATAGTGACACTAGTTTTTTACACATATATAGTGTGACATTAAATTTCTTAATACATATATAATGACACACTAAAATTTTTGTATATATATATTGTGACACTAAACTTTTTGATACATTTATAATAATTGATTTATATATAGTGACACTAAACTTACAATATTGATAAATACAATGTTGAAACACATCGATAGTGCATAGTTACGGAGTATAAGACACCTTATGACTATAATATAACATCCGATACATATGTTTATCAAATATTGGCACATCAATGGCAACTCGTAGTACATACAAAAACGGAACAAAAGAAAACAATAAAAACTAGATACAAGATCGTAGAACCCAAGGAAAAATAATCGAATAACAAATTAAAAAACCTACAAATCGACCAGTATGGTTCGAATATAATAGTGGAACAATGTAAGCCACCACGGATGCCCCATAGTTTCACATAAATATAGTAGATATACACAAATGTAACACTGATCTTTCTCATTCGTAACAAGTCATACGATGCGGGTTTATGACGAAATGGGTAATAAACAAATAGGTCTTTGTCGGTGAGTGAGATGCGGTATTTTTGGCCGAGTGATAATCGATAGACGGTTTTTGACTTTTAAAGGTCTTTGTCATCGGATACAACATATGAGTTAAAAGCAGCATTTTTTAGTAGATCGGAATTTTAGAGAGAGAATGGTGGTTGATTTTTGGAGAGAGAAAGACATATGACTATTTTAAAAGCAGGAGAAAGAGTGAAAATGAGGTTATTGGGAATTTTATGCAGTATTTTCTATAATTTTTTGAGATTATAAGAGGATTTTCTTGTTTTCAATTGAGATCTAATTGGGTTTAAGATGAGAGAGGGATAAATATGGAGAGAGGAATTGCATTACATGTAGAAAGAGACTTTGTTTGTAGCAACATAAGCTTTGTGAAAGAGAGATATGAGGACAAGTTAATTTCCTAAACTTCCCTTATAATATTATGTGTAATTTATTTTTAGTTTTAATTACTAATATCCACATGTACACTAAAATTGCCACTTGTCAATTTCTCTTGGTTCTTATTGTTTTTATGTTAAAATTTGGTCCACATGAATAAATATATATATATATATATATATATATATATATATATATATATATATATATATAGGGAAGGATCGGTGCTTTCCGACTTTTAAGTACGGATGGTACGGATTAATATCACCGCAAGACGATCAAAGTGTCCATCCGATCTCACGTTAAAAAACGCGGTGGCATTTTCGTAATTAATCTATACTATTATAATATCGGTGTAGATCCGAATAACAAAACATATAAAAGCATAAAGTAAAAAATCTAAAAACAATGATTTCATCAAGTTTAAGATTTGCGTAATCTGACGAAGGTAAGTTTCTTAATTTCAATTTAGAATTTTTTATGAAAGTTATTCGATATTAGGAATTTTTATAATTCAAACGAAGATAGCTATTTCGATATTAACATAATTAATTTTTCTTAAGATACTTATTCGATATTAATTTTAAGCGAAGATTTCTAATATGATATTAAGATATTTCCATTCTTATTAACATTTTTATTAAATGAATATAGCTAATGTAACATTAACACAACACAAAATTCTTAAAAGTTTTATTCGGATATTAATTGTAACTTAAGATTTCCAATATGATATTAAGATATTTTCATTTTCGCTTTTATTTTTATTCGATATTAACGATTGTCCGATGAGAGCTAATCTGACATTAACGAATTCCCTTTTTC